>CAUDMG010003610.1:570000-845000 GCA_958450375.1 Homarus gammarus
TTACCACACACAAAGACCATCCACCACACACCCAGTCTTACCACCACAAAGACCCCGCCACCCACCACACAGCCTTACCACCACACAAAGACCCCCAGTTCCCCACCGAGTCTTACCACACACAAAGACCCGCAAGGCCGAAGGAGGATTATACAGAGACTTGACTATAACTAATTATACATTGGCGCTGGAGGGTGACAAAAGGAGAGGCATGATAAATTATAGGAAGAAAAAATAATAAGATAATGAAGGAAAAACAGACGAGGAGGGGAAAAATATTTGGGCCCTGGGGGAGCTCAGTGTTTTAGTGAAGAATTGTGAAAAAAATGAATAGGGTGTTTGTGAATAATAATTGTATTTGTGATGGTGAAGTATTGTATTAGAGTACATTTGATTGGTGTCGATTTTTGCATTTAGTATTGTAAATTATTGAAAGATTAGTGTATAAAATAATAATAATAATAATAATAATAATAATTTTAATAATAATAAAAACAACAATAACAATAATAGTAGTCGGAGTAATAAAAACATTAGTAATAATAATAGTAAAATACTATTACTACTACTACTACTACTACTACTACTACTAATAATAATAATAATAATAATAATAAAGAATAATAAAGAATAAATATAACTAAACGGCTAAACTGAAGGAAAAATTATTACTCGATTTTTTTGTAATATAAAAATGTAAAAAAAAAAATATGATGACTAATGGAATAAGCAATAATCGTAAAAAATAGCAAATAACAATAGCATTAAAATAGCAGTGCAGTAAATTAGATTTGAATACAGATAAATCATCTATTACTGCTGTATTTATTTTGTATTTTGCTACAAACTAGAAAATAAATAAACAAAATCAATAATTACGACTTAATGGTGAAATGAATAAAACAAGTTAACGATAATGAAAAGATAATACTAATAGATGAGGAATTATGAAACATGAAATTTAATGATATGCACGAAATCAAATGAGAGAGAGAGAGAGAGAGAGAGAGTTCTCCCGTCTCCTACCTCCATCTTGGCCTAAGCCCTTATGTCACAGAGCCAAATCATGTATGTAATGTCGAGAACGCGGGTTCGAAGCCCCAATTACACGGGAAACAGCGGCCGGTGTGTTCTTGTGAGGAATTTCACACTATCAGACTTCTCAACTGCTATTACGAGATTTATTATAACCCATCTTTAATACCCGTTGAGTACGATGACTTAACCCCTTGAGTACGATGACTAATTCCTTGAGTAGGATTTTTTTTACGGGGATTATCCCACCCGGGCACAGGTTGCTGACCCAAATCGGGGCCTGGGGGGCGAAAATGTAATAATAATAATAATGCATAGTAAATAAATTTTATAATAAAACAATGAACATTAATAATAATAACAACAGTAATAATAATAATAATAATAATAATAATAATAATAATAATAATAATAATAATAATAATGATAATAATAGTAATAATAATAATAGTAATAATAATAATGGTAATAATAATAATAATAATAATAATAATAATAAAGGAAAAAAGTGAGAAACAATATATGTATGTTGTGTTGTCAAAGTAAGAGAAACAATTGAGACCCTGCAATTGTGTGTAAATGAGGCAGAAAGTCAGATCACCAACCTGGGACTTGGCCACAATTTTCGTGATGCCATATGGCAGCAGAGTCTACCATTTGGCATAACCTCTTGAGTACAATGGCTTAGCCCCTTCCTGTTCAGTTCTCTTTCCTCTTCCTCCGCTCTGTCATCGTCTCGTCCACCCTCTCCCCCACCCTCATTCCTTCCTCCTCCAACTTATTTCTCCCCCCCTTCTCTTCGTCCACTCGCCCCCGTTCCCCCTCCACCCTCTCCCCCCTCTCTCTTCCTCTTCCCCTCCTTCATCCTCCTCCCTCTCTCCTACCCTTTTTCACACATCCCTCTTTTTCCATTCCCCTCCTCGTCTTCCCTCTATCCCTCTCTTACCTCCTCTCCTCCTCCTCCTCCATCCTTCCCCGTTTGCCTACTCCTACTCTTCTTCCCCCCCCCCCCCCCCAGGTCATCTCTCACGGCCTCACCTCGACACATGACAGCACAACTACAAGGGAACAGCGACAATATTTGACGAGGTGATTCATTGAGGGGGGTGGTACGCTGATGGCCTTGTATGGGAGCGGGACTACTAAAGGGTTACTTCACCATCACTGTCACCATCACGAACGTCTATCACCATCACTGTCACCATCACGAACGTCTATCATCATCACTATCACCATCAACAAGAACGTTTATTACTAACACCACACCAGCAGCGTCACCATCACCATCATCATTACCACCATTTTCACCCTCAACACTCGCCATTATATTAGATCCAGCAAATGTCTGTGTCGCCAACTACAACGATGCCTTCAGTTTTTGCACCGCTACACACAGTACCAAACTCACCGTGTAATGCCCGTGTGTAAGTCCGTGGAAACATGTTGTCCCTGGCCATATTAACCCCAAAATGTGGTCATTGTGGTCATACTGGGGTTAAAGTCGTTGAATTTATTGATATTGACCTGTTAAATGTTTCCTTGATTTTTTTTTTTTAATACTTCGCAAAATCGGTAAATGTGTTGCATAAATTGAATCCTGGAGGAAGGAAGGCGTCTGATGAGCAAAAGACGAGGACAAACGTTGATTCTCATGCAAATTGGGGGAAAACTTTTCAAATATTCAGTTTGTTGGTAAAAATTCTGGCAAAAACTTGTCAAAATTGGCAGACAATCTCACTCTGGATAGAATGAAACAGCTGGCGACAAACAGGCAGTAAACAACAATGGCTGCTCTGGGCAAAAATAGGACTTCTTTAATAAAAATTAAACTAATCTATTTGCATATGTACTCTAATCCTAAATACAAATCTGGAATAACAAGAAAAAACTTTACAATATGGCGAATAAGCATAGTAGGTGATAGGCCTGATTAGTATGCAAGTACCTCTGTCTCACCTGTGTGTTAATTAAAGGTGATACCTATCAAATTATTCCCTGCACTATCACCATCCACAACGTCTGCTACCACCATTCACAATCTCCACTACCACCATTCACAACCTCCACTACCGCCATTCACAACCTCCACTACCACCATCCACAACCTCCACTACCACCATCCACAATCTCCACTACCACCATTCACAACCTCCACTACCACCATCCACAACCTCCACTACCACCATCCACAATCTCCACTACCACCATTCACAATCTCCACTACCACCATTCACAACCTCCACTACCACCATCCACAACGTCTGCTACCACCATCCACAACCTCCACTACCACCATCCACAACCTCCACTACCACCATCCACAACGTCTGCTACCACCATTCACAATCTCCACTACCACCATTCACAACCTCCACTACCACCATCCACAACCTCCACTACCACCATTCACAATCTCCACTACCACCATTCACAATCTCCACTACCACCATCCACAACCTCCACTACCACCATCCACAACCTCCACTACCACCATTCACAACCTCCACTACCGCCATTCACAACCTCCACTACCACCATCCACAACCTCCACTACCACCATCCACAATCTCCACTACCACCATTCACAACCTCCACTACCACCATCCACAATCTCCACTACCACCATCCACAATCTCCACTACCACCATTCACAATCTCCACTACCACCATTCACAACCTCCACTACCACCATCCACAACGTCTGCTACCACCATTCACAATCTCCACTACCACCATCCACAACCTCCACTACCACCATCCACAACGTCTGCTACCACCATTCACAATCTCCACTACCACCATTCACAACCTCCACACTCCACTACCACCATCCACAACCTCCACTACCACCATTCACAATCTCCACTACCACCATCCACAACCTCCACTACCACCATCCACAACCTCTACTACCACCATCCACAACCTCCACTACCACCATTCACAACCTCCACTACCACCATTCACAACCTCCACTACCACCATCCACAACCTCCACTACCACCATCCACAACCTCCACTACCACCATCCACAACCTCCACTACCACCATTCACAATCTCCACTACCACCATCCACAATCTCCACTACCACCATCCACAACGTCTGCTACCACCATTCACAATCTCCACTACCACCATCCACAACCTCCACTACCACCATCCACAACGTCTGCTACCACCATTCACAATCTCCACTACCACCATTCACAACCTCCACTACCACCATCCACAACCTCCACTACCACCATCCACAACCTCCACTACCACCATTCACAATCTCCACTACCACCATCCACAACCTCCACTACCACCATCCACAACCTCTACTACCACCATCCACAACCTCCACTACCACCATTCACAACCTCCACTACCACCATTCACAACCTCCACTACCACCATTCACAATCTCCACTACCACCATCCACAACCTCCACTACCACCATCCACAACCTCCACTACCACCATCCACAACCTCCACTACCACCATTCACAATCTCCACTACCACCATCCACAATCTCCACTACCACCATTCACAACCTCCACTACCACCATTCACAACCTCCACTACCACCATCCACAATCTCCACTACCACCATCCACAATCTCCACTACCACCATCCACAATCTCCACTCCTGGCTGAGAATCCCCGGAGACGTCGACTATTCACCACCATCACCATCACCATCACCACCATCAACCATCACCATCAACCATCACCATCATCCTCGTCACCATCACATCATCATCACCATCACCATCACCATCATCACCACCATCACCACCATCATCACCATCAATTATCGAAGCGTATAAGAGGTTGTTGGACAAGTGACTCCCCTCCCCCCTCTTCCTCTTCTCTTCTTCTCCTCTTCTTCTCTCTCCTCTTCTCCCCCTCCTCCTCTTCCCTCCCACAAGATCACGCACCCTTCCTCCTCCACCCTCCTCCTCCACCACCCTTCCTCCTCCACCCTCCTCCTCCACCCTCAACGCAAGCACACTTCAAACGCATTCACCGACCACCCACAACCTCTGCTACCACCATTCACTACCACCACCATCCACACCACACTACCACCATCCACACCACACTACCACACCACACTGCCACCATCCACACCACACTACCACCATCCACACCACACAACCACCATCCACACCACACTACCACACCACACTGCCACCATCCACACCACACTACCACCATCCACACCACACTACCACACCACACTACCACCATTCACACCACACTGCCACCATCCACACCACACTACCACCATCCACACCACACTACCACCATCCACCCACACTACCACCATTCACACCACACTGCCACCATCCACACCACACTACCACCATCCACAACACACTACCACCATCCACACCACACTGCCACCATCCACACCACACTACCACACCAGATTGCCACCATCCACACCACACTACCACACCACACTGCCACCATCCACACCACACTACCACACCACACTGCCACCATCCACACCACACTACCACACCACACTGCCACCATCCACACCACACTACCACCATCCACACCACACTGCCACCATCCACACCACACTACCACCATTCACACCACACTACCACCATCCACACCACACTACCACACCACACTACCACCATCCACACCACACTACCACCATCCACACCACACTACCACACCACACTGCCACCATCCACACCACACTACCACACCACACTGCCACCATCCACACCACACTACCACACCACACTGCCACCATCCACACCACACTACCACACCACACTGCCACCATCCACACCACACTACCACCATCCACACCACACTGCCACCATCCACACCACACTACCACCATCCACACTACACTACCACCATCCACACCACACTACCACACCACACTACCACCATCCACACCACACTACCACACAACACTACCACCATCCATACCACACTACCACCATCCACACCACACTACCACCATCCACACCACACTACCACCATCCACACCACACTGCCACCATCCACACCACACTACCACCATCCACACCACACTACCACCATCCACACCACACTACCACACCACACTACCACCATCCACACCACACTACCACCATCCACACAACACTACCACCATCCACACCACACTACCACCATCCACACCACACTGCCACCATCCACACCACACTGCCACCATCCACACCACACTGCCACCATCCACACCACACTACCACCATCCACACCACACTACCACACCACACTGCCACCATCCACACCACACTGCCACCATCCACACCACACTACCACACCACACTACCACCATCCACACCACACTGCCACCATCCACACCACACTGCCACCATCCACACCACACTGCCACCATCCACACCACACTACCACCATTCACAGCCACCACAAACACTTACTGATGATATAAACAATGCAGTCTGGTGAGGCACTAACAACTTTTATCCTCAACAGCAGAGAATTTCCACCCTTATGTCAGCCTCTCCGTTAAGGTCATTTTCCCCCTGAAACTTGGCCTTCATACATTACCTACACGCTAGAGTTCAATAACCATACGGTTTTCACCCCTATGAGCCTATTCCATAAGGACTATATATACCTAACTCTTAGTTTCATATAATATCTATTCCAACTAAAAGAGATTGGGATTCTCACCTCTATAATCCATTACACTAGGGGCTATTTTCCCTCGACTTTATAGCTTACATATTGTCTTAATTCACTGACACATGCTGGAATTTTCACCTTTATGGTCTTAGAACGCACCGCTCATATTTGCTTGACTCGTATAGACGTTCGTATAGTGGTGATTTTAGTCTCCAAGTGTCATCTGGGTTCGTAATTTTGACAATATTAAAAAAGTATAAGTATTTTTCAGGGGTTTATATTACGGTCACAAGTTTACATAAAAAGTTGTGAGAGAAATTTACGATAAATTTGAGGACGTAATGGTTGAATAAATGCTGAGGTAGGAGACAAAGTTTACGGAATTTTTAAATATAGGGAATTATTTATATAGATATGAGTATTATTATTATTATTGCTGTTGTTGTTGTTATTATTATTGTTATTAGTTGTTTATGTTATTATTGTTATTATTATTATTGTTATTATTGTTATTGTTATTGTTGTTATTATTGTTATTATTATTGTTATGACTCCGGCTCCTCTGGCTCATAAGGTAAGCCAGTGTTATGACCCCGGCTACTCTGGCTCATAAGGTAAGCCAGTGTTATGACCCCCGGCTCCTCTGGCTCATAAGGTAAGCCAGTGTTATGACCCCGGCTCCTCTGGCTCATAAGGTAAGCCAGTGTTATGACCCCGGCTACTCTGGCTCATAAGGTAAGCCAGTGTTATGACCCCGGCTACTCTGGCTCATAAGGTAAGCCAGTGTTATGACCCCGGCTCCTCTGGCTCATAAGGTAAGCCAGTGTTATGACCCCGGCTCCTCTGGCTCATAAGGTAAGCCAGTGTTGTGACCCCGGCTACTCTGGCTCATAAGGTAAGCCAGTGTTATGACCCCGGCTCCTCTGGCTCATAAGGTAAGCCAGTGTTATGACCCCGGCTCCTCTGGCTCATAAGGTAAGCCAGTGTTATGACCACGGCTACTCTGGCTCATAAAACAAACTCCAGTTGTTAAAACTTGTGTCCAGGAGCATCGTTAATAAAGATTAAATCTGTTCTCAAACTTAACCTAACCAAACCCAATTTAATCTGACTCAACATCACCCAACCCAATCCAAATTAAGTTAATCCAATTCAATCTAGCTTAACCTAACCTAACCAAACACCAACCTAACCTACCCTAACCTAACCAAACACCAACCTAACCTAACCTAACCAAACACCAACCTAACCTAACCTAACCTAACCCAACCTAACCTAACACCAACCTAACCTAACCTACCCTAATTATTTGACTTCTTATACTGAATGTTATAATTTTGCTAAGTGTCTTTAAGCTGTAATGATATAAACTGTCCTAAACTTTCTCTCCCACGTGTAAACAACACACTCTTGACTACGATAACTGGACATGTAAACAACACACTCTTGACTACGATAACTGGACATGTAAACAACACACTCTTGACTACGATAACTGGACATGTAAACAACACACTCTTGACTACGATAACTGGACATGTAAACAACACACTCTTGACTACGATAACTGGAGATGTAAACAACACACTCTTGACTACGATAACTGGAGATGTAAACAACACACTCTTGACTACGATAACTGGAGATGTAAACAACACACTCTTGACTACGATAACTGGAGATGTAAACACTCTGAAACATATACAATAAACACAATAATCATATGAAACACCCTCGGCCTTCAACATAACACAAGATAACACTGACAGTCTTCTACCTGCCCTATAGTGTCAGTGTGCAGTAGAGACAGGTGCACTAATATCACATCAGTTTAATCCCGTGTGAAGTAGCAGGAGCTCTTGTGTATGTTCAGGTCAAACACACCAATAAATGTGTACTGTGTTGATGTACTTTTGGTACTATTAAGTTATGGCGGTATATAATTCACTAAAATGAAATACAAGTTGTCCGCATGAGGAAATATGAATACCAACGTGTGTGTGTGTGTGTGTGTGTGTGATAGTCTGCTTCAATATATTTTCAAGGTTCTGTGCCAATAAGACAATGGATCCTGGAAATGAAGAAAGTAAAGAGAGGGAGAGAGATCCATGCACCTTGGCTCCCACACTGGTGGTCCAGGAAGACAAAATACCAAAAAGTGACGACCCAGACGAGGTAACAAATGACCCGCGTCCAGCACACATCCATAACACCAAGACTGACTGACTTACTTGCTGCCATGAGAGATCCATCGGGGAACTGCTTCACAGTGTGGAGGAGGAGGATGCCGGCAGCTTGGTGGAGGCCATGAGAGGCCACATGGACTAGGAGGGCCATGATGAGGACCACCCAGCCCCATCCTCCCTCAGGGTAGTAGTGCCTCCCTATAGTCTCTTTCTTATCAGGGTCGTCCCCTTGTACCCGCTTGACGTCCTGCACCTCCTCGGAGGGCAGCTCGGATATTGCCACCCCGGAGGGCAGGTCCCCCAGGAGGGAGGAACGGGCGTCCGAGGCAAAGGATGGATGGTCAGAGGCCACCACCACCACCCCAGAGTCCCTGGCACCCCCAGAGGCCCCTGAACGCGAGGCCCCAGAGTCCTCCTCGCCGACCCACTGTTCGCCGTTCACCCCCGGCAGGGACTTGGATCGTTTGATGGACATGACTGACGCAGAGTCAACCCTCAGCTCTCACTCCTCTACACCAGCATGGCTCACAGGTACGTCCAGCGATCAACAGTTCAGTAATACTTCTAAGCATTGGTGAGCTCCACAGTCTGGTAATGTACCCACAATGCACTCAGGCAACATTTTGCAATTTCTTTTCTCAAAAGAACTCGACTGAAAACTCCTCTTATATCAAACCAACACTGAAAACTTTCTAGCGGCCATTGTCAACACCGACACCACTCAGGCGGAAGTTATTACGACAGGCATCGAGGCACTTCCCCGTTGTTGAGAGAGTGCCGGTGTCTTGGGCCACACACACACTTACTGAGTCCGTGTTCACACTACACAACATATTGAACCTGAAAAACAAGACAGTTAGTACTCAGGTTCACTCACACGACACAACAGTATCCTCAGACGAGTTAACGTCAATAACACTGTACACGTTCCCCCAGTTACCTCAGGCGGTGTAACGAGAGAGAGAGAGAGAGAGAGAGAGAGAGAGAGAGAGAGAGAGAGAGAGAGAGAGAGAGAGAGAGAGAGAGAGAGAGACTATGAAACAGTGACAAGCGTTAAACAAAGGTAGGTGTGTGTGTGAGACCAGACTATTGGAGAGGGTACACACACACACCTCAGAGCAAAACCTTATGGGGACATACACAACAACAACACCTGGAGGTAGTGACAACAGCCCCTCGTTTTCCTCCAACACAGACGGACCTAAAGATAAAACACTATGAAATAAATCAAGTTTAAACGTGAAGCCAAAGCTGGAAGAAACACATACAGATAACGTTAATAGAAGAAGAAGAAGAAGAAGAAGAAGAAGCAGAAGAAGAAGAAGAAGAAGAATTATGAAGACTCACAGACAGACAGACAGGGTATGTAAGGAAGAAGTACCCCCCTCCCCCCACGCCCAGGACAGGTTGAGAGCATCACTCGAAACGCCCAATTTGCAGAAGAGCCCCGACAGATCCGACACGTTCCGCCGTTTATCCTCAGTGTAAACAAAGCCCCCCTCGGTGAAGGAAGATCTCGTCTCGGGCCGCTAAGGGACAAATCTTAATAGACCTGCCTGCATCTGTTCCCTGCATCTGTTCCCTGCATGATTAACCTGGTACATTAGACACCCTAGCTTTGTTTCATCTCGTATCTTGAGTTGGAATAAGCTGGGGTACCCAATGTTGAGGTAAAATAAGCTTGGATGTCTAAATCTTCAGGTGAAATAAGCTTGGATGTCTAAATCTTCAGGTGAAATAAATTTGGTTGTCTAATCTTCAGGTGATCTATAACATATTAAGGTAAGCAGTGTGTCACCTCTAAATCAACACTATCAAGATATCAATATGCACAAACTAACTCAAGATATCAATCACATATCGTACCACTTATAACGAGGACGTACGATTTCCACCTGCCCCCCCCCCCCCTCCCGGGTCAGGCGATGGTGGTGGTGCAAGGGGAGCTTCACCAGTAACCATTATTTGTAAACACGTCACCGTACATACACCTTGCATAGCTAACAACCTCAGACGGCGCCGCAGTACACATCAATGGGCGTACACACACACACACACACACACACACGCACGCACGCACGCACGCACACACACACTAATGGTACTTCTCTCTGCTGCACTTCACCACCGTCCACCTGGGAGCAGCGGTTATGTTCCTAACACATTATAACCATAGCCCTTGTACCCACAGGGACCAGGTGACCTCACGCCCATAGGGACCAGGTGACCTCACGCCCCAATGGACCAGGTGACCTCACGCCCATAGGGACCATGTGACCTCACGCCCCAGGGACCAGGTGACCTCACGCCCCAATGGACCAGGTGACCTCACGCCCCAATGGACCAGGTGACCTCACGCCCATAGGGACCATGTGACCTCACGCCCCAGGGACCAGGTGACCTCACGCCCATAGGGACCAGGTGACCTCACGCCCCAATGGACCAGGTGACCTCACGCCCATAGGGACCATGTGACCTCACGCCCCAGGGACCAGGTGACCTCACGCCCCAATGGACCAGGTGACCTCACGCCCATAGGGACCATGTGACCTCACGCCCCAGGGACCAGGTGACCTCACGCCCCAGGGACCAGGTGACCTCACGCCCCAATGGACCAGGTGACCTCACGCCCATAGGGACCAGGTGACCTCACGCCCATAGGGACCAGGTGACCTCACGCCCATAGGGACCAGGTGACCTCACGCCCCAGGGACCAGGTGACCTCACGCTCCCAGGGACCAGGTGACCTCACGCCCCAGGGCCCAGGTGACCTCACGCCCCAGGGACCAGGTGTCTCGCGTGTCGCTGCCAGGGTCCACCCGCCGCACGCGATCATTTCCTCCTATAAAAAAAGTGACGGCGGAGACAACCAGGAGGAGAGGCGGCGAGTCACCTTATTCTGTGTATGTTATCTGCCAGCCCTTGAGGGGTGAGGGCGTGGTGGTATGATGAAGGCCAGCCCTTGAGGGGTAAGGGCGAGGCATCATCGTGATGGCCAGCCCTTGAGGGGTGAGGGCGAGGCAACATCATGATGGCCAGCCCTTGAGGGGTGAGGGCGAGGCAACATCATGATGGCCAGCCCTTGAGGGGTGAGGGCGAGGCGGCACCAACCAATACCTTAACAGTCGGTCACCTCAAGTGGGTTCCCGATGTTTAAGTACGAGTACCCATTAATGTATGTATGTATGTATGTATGTATGTATGTAAGTGTGTAATATCGTTCATTAACAGATCAAAATAGCATATAAGAACATAAGAACATCAGAAAATAAGGAGTCTGCAATAGGCCGGTTGGCCTGTGCATGGCAGCTCCTGTCGGGAGTTACTACCACTCTCTATCATCCATGAATCTATCCAGCCTCCTTTTAAAACTTTCCAGCGTTCCAGCACTTACTACAAAGTTGCTAAGCTTGTTCCACTCGTCCACCAACCTATTTGTGAACCAGTTCCTTCCTATCTCCCTCCTAAACCTAAACTTATCCAAGTTGAATCCGTTGTTCCAAGTCCTATTCTGCTCGGATATTATAAGAACTTTATCTATATCACCTTTATTGATTCCTTTCACCCACTTGAATACCTCTATCATATCTCCCCGCACTCTTCGTCTTTCTAGGGAATGCAAGTTTAGTATCTTTAACCTATCCTGATAGGGAAGGTTTCTAAGTCCCGGAATCATTTTCGTCATTCTTCGCTGCACCGACTCTAGTGAATTGATATCCATTCTATAATAAGTGCACCAGAACTGAACCGCTAGGAGATCTTTTCTGATAATGACTGTCGGTGCAGCAGGAGGCTGACAGGGGTGAGGTGAACCAGTAGACTCGCGTGTGTATGTGAGTCTGATCTGTCTTGTATCTCACTCACTCCCCATCACTTAAGGAACTTATAAACATTCTCTTACTAGGACCACGTCACCCCCCCCTCCCCCTTGGACCACATCACCCCCCCCTTTCCCCCAGGACCATGTGACCCCCCCCCCCTCCCCCTTGGACCACATCACCCCCCCCTTCCCCTTGGACCACATCACGCCCCCCTTCCCCCTCCCTCTAGGACCATGTGACTTTCCCTCCCCCTTGGACCATGTGACCCCCCTTCCCCCTCCCTCTATGACCATGTGACCTTCCCTCCCCCTTCCCCTAGGACCACGTCACCCCCCCCTCCCCCTTGAACCACATCACCCCCCCCTTCTCCTCGAACCATGTGACCCCCCCTTCTCCCACACCTCTCAGGTTCAGTGTTTCCGCCGACACAAAATTAACAGGATGCGTTAATATTCGTGAGACTGTCTCCTTGACACCTAAAGAGGGAAGTGAACGCGTGGGAGGGGAGGTGTGGGAGAGGGGATGTGTGTGGGGGGGGAGGTGTGGGTGGGAGGGGAGGGGGGTGGGAGAGGGGATGTGTGTGGGGGGGCGGGTGTGGGTGGGAGGGGAGGGGGTGGGGGGAGGTGTGGGTGGGAGGGGAGAGGGGATGTGTGTGGGAGAGGGGGGGGAGATGTGGGTGGGAGGGGAGGTGTGTGTGTGTGGGAGAGGGAGGGAGGTAAGTGTGCTGCTGATGGAGGACAGGTAATATTAGGGGAGTGTTGACAGGTGTAGGAGGAGGAGGAGGAGGAGGAGGAGGAGGAAGGAGGAAGGAGGAGGAGGAAGGAGGAGGAGGAGGAGGAGAAGGAGGAGAAGGAGGGGAAGGAGGAGGACCCATCACACACCAGTACCAACACACACTCCTCCTTTCTCTCTAAACAAAAAAAAAAGTGAGGAGGGGACGGAGGGGAGAAGGAGGGGGGAGAGGGGAGGGGGGAGAGGGAAGGGAGGGGGGAGGGGGAGGGGAGGTAGAAGAGGATAGGAAGGAGGAGAAGGGGAGGTATGAAGGAGGGGAGAGGTAAGGTAGGAAGGGAGAGGAAATAGGAGGGAGGAAGGAGGGAAGTAGGGGGTAGGAGGAAGGAGGGAAGTAGGGGGTAGGAGGGGAGATAAGAGGGAAGAGGGGAGGTAGGAGAGGGGAGTAGAGGGGGTAGTTATATGGTAATTAGGGTGATCTGACACATTAGGTGGGGAAGGATACTAATTAGTGAGGTAATGACCCAATCAACTGGCCCCTTGGCTCTATCTGGTCAGTGTAAACATGTCGATAGTACACTGTCATTGTTTTTTACCTCTACACATAGTTATAAGAGCTCTACAGATCCCGACTCTATACATGGTTATAAAGAGCTCTACAGATCCCGACTCTATACATAGTTATAAAGAGCTCTACAGATCCCGACTCTATACATAGTTATAAGAGCTCTACAGATCCCGACTCTATACATAGTTATAAGAGCTCTACAGATCCCGACTCTATACATAGTTATAAAGAGCTCTACAGATCCCGACTCTATACATAGTTATAAAGAGCTCTACAGATCCCGACTCTATACATAGTTATAAAGAGCTCTACAGATCCCGACTCTATACATAGTTATAAAGAGCTCTACAGATCCCGACTCTATACATGGTTATAAAGAGCTCTACAGATCCCGACTCTATACATAGTTATAAAGAGCTCTACAGATCCCGACTCTATCTATACATAGTTATAAGAGCTCTATGCATTACCACTATCTTTAATATAAATAGTCTTACGTAAAACAAAAACTACTGTTCTTTAGTCTTGCAATTTACATTTTTTTTACGTAAATAAAGATCAATTTGAGGGTAAAAACGAGGGTTAAATCCTTCCCCTCTTAGGGTCTTTTACTATAACGGGTGTAAATAATGGTCAGATGCCGGATAAACTGGTTGCCATGGTGATGAGGGGATCATCTAAGAGGTGTATGGGGAAGAGGAGAGGGGCGGAGGGGAAGGGGAGAGGGGGGAAGGAAGGGGAGGAGGAGTGAAGGGAGTGGTTGCTAGATAGATTACAGGACTCGACGCGGGTAAGTGGCTTCTTAGTATGTCATGAGAGAGGAGAGGTGAGGGGAGGTGAGGGTAATTGTATAGAGGGGGAGAATGGTGAAGGGGTAAGGGGAGGAGGTAGATGAATTAGCGAGGGAGGGTATGGGGGAGTAGTGGTAGAGGGGAGAAAGATGGAGGGAAAGAGTGGAGGGAGAGGGGTGGAAGGAGTGGTGGAGGGGAGAGGAAGGGAAGAGGTGAGGTAAGTCTATGTCAGGACGGTGAGGGGTGTGATATGGTGGCAACGAGAGAGAGAGAGAGAGAGAGAGAGAGAGAGAGAGAGAGAGAGACCAACATTGAACGAACGAAAAAAAAAACATTAATAACGGGAGATGAATTACAAAAATATTACAACAATATACAAAAATAAATACAGGGCGTGTGTGTTTACAGTGGAGGATCATCTCAGGTGACTCCATGTTTGGGTCATCAGTGCCTTCTCCTCCTCCTCTCCAGGGCAGCCAGAGGGACTATGAGTTACACGAGACTTGAGTGCATTACCCTGAGAGCTGCAGAACTCCCTTAGGACACACGGAGGCGAGCACCCTGCAGGCGTCCTTGGTAAACGGAATATGATTTTTTTTTTCCCCAACACAACTAGTTTATTGAGCATCCCATACCCGGGTTTAGTTTGGTTCATTAACTCTGATTGATACCCATATAAGAGGTGATTGACAAGCCAGAGAGTAAGTAGTGAGGATAATGAGTCAGTGTCTTCAACAAGTGTCAGGGCTGTGAGTGTGGCAAATAGTTGGTTGAGTGTCTGCCCAGTCATTCATTTATTGTATTAAATAAGTAACAACACTATTGAAACGCTATTTACTGTCTATTCTATTAAATATATATATGTGTGTGTCTATCCCCTGTACCTCACCTGCCATCCATAGTCACGTCTATCCAGGTGTGATCTCTATATTACTGTACCTGGTGTGTGTGTGAGTGTGAGTGTGTGTGTGTGTGTGTGTGAGGAAGGGGTTGGGGTAAGGGCTGACTCTTCCTCCTCCTCCTCCTCCTCTGCTTCACCACCAGGACGCGTCAGCAGGGTCTTGGGAAGCAGCTAGCCATGATGACCACTGCTTGACGCCCCGACCATAACTTACCGGCGTTAAGACTATTAAAGAATTTATGCTCTCTCTCTCTCTCTCTCTCTCTCTCTCCCTCCTAGCTTGCTTCCCACCTCTCCTCTCCTCCCTCTTTTCTACCTTGCCTCATCGTCCCCCTCCCCTTCTCCTACCTTGCCTCACCCTCCCCCTTTCCTACCTTGTCTCCCCCTCCCTTTCACCCTACTTGGCCTCTCCCTTTTACTCCTCCTTCCCATTTTCTTCCCCTCTTTCCCATCATGCCTCCCCTTCCCCTACCTTTTCCCCTCTTAACTACTTCTCATGGTCCTCTAACGACCTCATCATCCCCCGCTTTAACTACCTTGTTATGGGGGCATTATTAGGACAGGGATGAGGAGTCGGTTCATGACTGGAACATGTTCCTCTCCGTCCATCTTGTCTCAAACTCGTTTCTTGTTTTGTTTTTTGGCATCAGACAGACAAACGGACAGGTGGACAAGAAAGACAGAAACAGACAGACAGATGTTTGTTAGAGAGAGAGAGAGAGAGAGAGAGAACACCCCAATAGTTCGTCACAAGGATTAACTATAGACAAAGCCATCAAAAGGTCTGTATATATTTAAAGGTAATTGTACAGTAGCTAAAAACAACTATCTGTGCATACTTTGTGGGAAACAAAATGAGACAATGGACGATAACTTTTGGTATATGAGGGCTGTCACTAGTCACACGTAAAATTTTGGAGCATATCGACCCTCACCTGCACAGATAATTGTTTTAGCTACTGTACACCTGAATGCGGGCCGCTAAGGTAACCTAGTATCTTATCTGAATGTTAATAACACCATTACTCTTCTATTATCATGACTAACATCAATAGCAACATTATATTTCTCTCTATTCCTCTTATAACAAAACACAATAACATTCATCTAACCTAACCTAACGTCAACCTAACCTAACCTAACCTTATACAAAGACCATTAAACACTATTATTATCCGCCTCCTCAAGTCTTCCATCTCCTCTGTTTGTGTGTGTGTCAGTCTTAAGAGACCCCCCCCCCCCTATCACCAGCCTCGCCTCCTTCAGGGTACTCCCGCCCCACAAAACTCCCCCACAAGGAATATTCAAATCGTCAGGAAAGTTTCAATCCCATTTGTCAATATATTCATGAGATAAAGTGGGGGGGAAAAAAACTCTGACACTGACCTGACCTGACCTGACATCACCTAACCTACAGTAACCTAACCTAATCTAACGTAACCCAGAGTAGATGTATTGATGAGAGTTCATTCCCTCAACTCCTTTCCTCTCCTCCTACCCCCCCACCCCCATCCCCCCTCACACCTACATCTCTCCTCATCGCTCCTCTCTCACCGAACCTACTTCCCTCAGTCACTTTCCTCCTCCCCCCACATCCCCCCCCCCCCATCACTCTCCTTCCTCTACCGTCTACCCCTTACCCCGTCACCTCGCCCCTCCACCCCGTCACTCTGCTCCACCCCCCACCACCACCACCCCGTCACTCCCAGCAAGGTTCTGATGGATGGTTCAATGCGGTTCTTACGCTCGGATGGTTCATATGATCACCTTAGTGTGTTATGTATGGTTGTATGATGCTCAGCGGTGATGATGACGTGAGGAGCTTCTTGACAAATTCAGGACAGCTATAGAACGTGTTAGGTCTAGGGGAGGGATCCCTATCATATGTGGTGTCCTGGCTAGAAGGAGAGTTGGCAATGAATGGCTGTCAAGGGCAGTTGGTGTCAACGGCCGTCTTGACAGATATTACAAGTCAATATCAGTCCCATTCATTGACAACTGGGACAACTTCTACGGCAGAAGGGACCTTTATGCGAGGGATGGGGTGCATCTGATAGGGATGGAGTGGCTACCCTGGCTGGGACTCTCGAAAGGGCAGTCCAAAAGATGTCGAAGTCTTGAAACTGCTAGGGGAACATGTGAGCTGGGGATCGAGGAGACTGCAGTGGGAGCAGGTAAACAAAGTGAAAGGTTACAGGGAAATAGTGTTAGGAATGACGACAAAACTAAATTAGACAGCGAGTTAAAACCTAAACGCAGCAAAGGGAGGACTCGGAACACGACTAACTTAAATGTCTACTACGCGAACAGTAGAAGTATGAGAAACAAAATGGATGATATTAGGGCTTTGGTATGTACCGAAAAAATCGATATGGATCAACCTAGACTCACGTGAGTTACCTGTAGAATACCAAATTGCAGGTAACAAATTATTCCATACCGATAGGCAGAGTAGGAAAGGAGGCGGAGTAGCAATCTATGTAAGGGATAATCTGAAGTGTGACATAAATAAGATAATAAAAACTGAGCGGAATACAGAAACAACTTAGATAGAATTAATCGACGGTAGGGAAAAATTAATCACGGGAGTAATATATAGACCTCCCAATCTTGATAGAGTTAATGAGCGACTTATCTGGGATGAAATGCGCAGGGCTTCCATACACAACAAAGTCTGTATAGTTGGCGACTATAACTTTGGCCAAATAGATTGGATTGACCTTACGGGTAACTCAGAATCAGAGGACTTTCTTAAAACGATCCAGGACTGTTTCCCAAGTCAACATATAACCGAATCCACCGGGGGTAATAATATACTCGATTTAGTTATGTCGAACAGAGAAAACCTCATTGGTAATGTCGAGGTCGGGAACGAACTTGCAAACAGGGATCACAAAGAAATTAGATTCCAGTTAGATTATCAGGGCAGCCATAAGGAAAATTCCACAAAAGTCCCAGATTTCAGAAGGGCAAACTTTGATAGTTTGAAGGGGCAGTTGAGAGAAGGGGTATCACGCTTGGGGGTGAACTACTTAGACCTGACGGTTGAAACCGACCTGATACCGAGATCTGAGGTTGCCAAGTTCCACGACAATTTAAATAATGAGTTACTTAATGCACAGAGGCAGAACATACCATACAAAAAACTCAGATCAAACAACAATGACCCTAAATGGATAAATAATTATTTAAAGAACATTATTGGTCAAAGGAAGGCTATAGGTAGGAGGATAAATCGTGGCGAAATTTACCTCCGGGATTATTATAAGGTATTGGCCGGTAGGGTTAAGACCGAGATAAGGAAAGCAAAGAGGAATAATGAGCTGAGGATAGCAAGGGAGGAGAAGCCAAACCCCAAGGGAGTCTATCAAATGTATCAAACTAAAACACAAGAAAAGATTGGACCAATACAGTCAGATACTGGCGAGCTAACTGATAACGACGGAGAAATGAGCAATAATCTGAATAAATATTTTTCAACAGTTTTCACCACCGAAAATTTAAACATGATATCCGAGGCACCGACTCTATTCAGAGATAGTGAAGAAAACAAATTAAGCGAGATAGTAGTGACTAGTAACGATGTTAGTAAGCAAATAGACAAACTAAAGCCTAATAAGTCACCTGGTCCCGATGAGATATTTGCCAGAGTATTAAAGGAATGTAAGGAAGAGCTTAGTATGCCCTTAGCAAAGTTGTTTAACATGTCCTTCAAAACAGGTGTAGTACCAGAATCCTGGAGGATAGCGAATGTAATACCGATTTTCAAGAAGGGGGATAGATCACTATCCTCTAACTACCGTCCAATCAGTCTAACATCAATTGTAGGCAAATTACTGGAAGCAATTATTTCAAACTCTATTCAAAACCACCTGGAGAAGCACAAATTGATCAACGATTCCCAGCATGGCTTCACAAGCGGACGTTCTTGTCTAACTAATCTATTAACATTCTTTTCATCAGTTTTCGAATCGGTGGACGAGTGGCACAATTATGATGTGGTATATCTCGACAGAGTCCCCCACGAAAGACTAATAAGAAAGGTAGAAGCACATGGCATTAAGGGTAATATTCTAAAATGGATTAGGGCGTGGTTACAGGACAGGAAACAGCGAGTGAGCATTAACGGCACTAAATCCCATTGGAGCAACGTCACTAGTGGAGTTCCCCAAGGCTCAGTACTTGGACCATTATTATTTATTATATACATAAACGACATAGATATCGGCATAGACAGCAACATAAGTGAATTTGCTGATGACACTAAAATAGGACGTGTAATTAAATCTGACGAGGACTCCGCAAAACTACAGGAAGATTTAAACAAATTTTTCGAATGGTCTGAAAAATGGCAGATGAAATTCAATGTGGAAAAATGTAAAGTACTCAGTATACGAGATGTAAACAGGGAAACCAGTTACCAGATGAACAACGATGCCAATGAGAAATCCGACTGCGAGAGAGATTTAGGAGTAATGATAAGTAGGAATCTTAAGCCAAGTAAACAATGTGTTTTTGCTCGTAACAAGGCTAATAAAGTACTTGGGTTCATACAAAAGAGTGTTAGATACAAGACTAGCGAGGTCTTCTTAAGATTATATCTTGCGCTTGTGAGACCTCACCTGGCTTATACAGTTTAGTTCTGGTCACCGTATTACAGAATGGATATAGAATCCTTGGAAAGACTCCAGAGGAGAATGACAAGGCTAATCCCGGGCATTAGGAACCTTGAGTACAGAGACGTTAAAGCATCTTAATTTGCACTCCCTCGAGAGACGTAGAGCGAGGGGCGACCTGATAGAGATGTATAAGTGGAAGGTAGGGCTAAACAAAGGGGACATTACAAAAGTACTCAAACTATCCAACCAGGAACGAACTCGTAACAATGTTTTAAATTAAACAAATTTAGATTTAGGCGCGAAATAGGTAAACACTGGTTTGGAAACAGATTAGTGGATGAATGGAACAAGTTACCAAATATCATCATTAACTCGAATACGCTGGATATCTTCAAACATAGGATGGATGCTTAAGATATGAGCAATAGGGGTTGGGTGTAAACGGGACTGCCCAGTATCCTCCATTCTTATGTTCTTATGACTGTACTGTCTGTAGTCACCAACACACGTCCCCACCCACCGTCCCCCCACCACCCACCGTACCACACATGACCCAACCCTCGTAAGAAGTAAATTACCTGGTAAACAAATCCACCTGACCGGCCACTACCACCATTATAAACTTCTCCCGGCCAAAACATCTCAGATTTTTCCCTCAAACTCTCGGTAAAGTCCACCATTTTAGGCGTCTCGTGGAGGACCTTCGTTAAATTTACTTCCTCGAATGAAATAAATTGTGGGAGGTCTTTAGAGAACACGTCTGGTATAAGCATCGTACGTGTGTCTTGCCTGCACGTTGACCCCACGACCTCAAGAATCTGCATTACCTGAAGAATGGTAATGATAATAATAATAATAATAACAAAATAATGACACCGAATATAATAACAATAATAACAATAATCACACACACACACACACACACCTCTATACTGCTAGTCATCCAGAAAGTGAAAAAACTATTGAGAAAAATAACTGTCGAAAGGAGAGCATTGAAAAGTCTTGTATATATATACTTTGCTTTCACTCCCATAAAGTATTAAAACTATTGAGAGAAAAGTAACCATGGTAACGAGATGATTGTTGTTTTAAAAGTAAATTCCTAAGACCGTGTTGGAGTCTTACTTAAAACTTTGCAAATTAAATAAGAAGACTCATGTAGAAACTCCCAAAACTTTCCATATCGAGAGTATAAACGTTTTAGATGCTTTTTCTTGTTCACAAACACGAGCGAATTTTCCTTAACATCGGCCTCTGGGTCAACACACACACTCTCTCTCTCTCTCTCTCTCTCTCTCTCTCTCTCTCTCTCTCTCTCTCTTTATCTATCGCCCTCCTCTCTCTCTCTCTCTTTATCTATCTCCCTCCTCTCTCTCTCTCTCTCTCCTCTCTATGTATCTATCTCTCCCCCCCCCCCCCGTCTCTCTCTGTCTCCTCAACCTATATCTCTCACAGGCCTTGACCAGCCACCAAACACTAGAATCCAAACAACACTCCAACAGCAAACTCCACCACCGTCAATGTAATACTCCACTCCATTTAAAGATTTACTCCCGTGAACTTTTTTGTAAGATTCTAAACAAACTCCAGAACAATGTTAAGTCACTCATAAAAAGTTCGGTCCGGCTCTCCTCCCCAGACTCGTGTGAATCCGAAGCATTTATGGATAGAATAATGTATCGATGTACTGTTACGGGTTCACGAAGTCTGAATCATTGGGGTTCAGGAGGAGAGGTGACAGGAATCGTGTGGGTGGACTGTATGTGGTAAAGTTTCTCATAAAAAGCCTTGGATTTGTTGTTGTTCGCTATGTCTCGATTAGCCAGAACACGTTTGCTACCTCAGTTATGGTCTGGTTTACGACTTCAACACATTGATGCTTCTCTTCCCGTGTCTGGGGCTTTATTTTGGCGTCACATGTATGTTTTTAGGAACACAGGAGGTGGAGGAGGTAGTAGGGAGGAGGAGGTGGTAGGGAGGAGGTGATAGGGGGAGGAGGTGGTAGGGGGGAGAAAGTGGTAGGGAGGGAAGGGGAGGAAGTGGTGAAGGAAAGAGGTGAGAGGGAGGAGGTGTTGAGGGGGAGGAGGAGGGGAGAGGGTAGGAGGAGACGGTAGTGAAGGGGAGGAGGGTGGTAGTGAGGAAGGGAAGCAAGAGGTAGGAAAGGAAGAGAATGGAATGGATAAATCGAGGGAGAAACGAAGAAAGAGAGAGAGAGAGAGAGAGAGAGAGAGAGAGAGAGAGAGAGAGAGAGAGAGAGAGCATAAAACCATACTTAATCATTTTCTTCTTATAATTCAGTTTTAACCATATAGACGGCGTACAACAAACGAGTCTAAGTTAGGTGAATCATAAACGTCCCACTGAGCCGAAAAACACACAGGAGATATAAAGGATTCTCGCCCTTACGTATAGTGTGTGTGTAATGAGTGCTTCTTATAACAAGCGTGGTGGTCATTAAAGTGTCATAACTCTGTGTGTGTGTGTGTGTGTCCATTGCCTATATAAGAAAAAATACACACACACCACATAACATACATACACCTGCCTCTCTTGGGACCTTATTTACATGTATGATAACCAACTCTCTCTCTCTCTCTCTCTCTTAGCTAAATTGTCGAGGCATCATTAGTTACAGTGACGAATTATGGCAGGAAGGGAGAGTGGCGGTAGGTGTTAGTGAGGCTTTTTCCTTTTTTTTTCTTTAAGTAAATTTCACAACTTTAAAAAGAAGTTTAGAATGAGTGATGGTGTGTGTGTGTGTGTTAAAGCTATACACAGCTATACCTAAGACCCAATATAGCTATACATAAACACACAGTCTCTATACAATCTTACGTAACACGAGGATCTACGGCCCAAGGCGGAAAAATGTAAACAAACAAGATGGAGGGTAACGACAGGTGAGCCTAGCCGCGTGATACCTCAGGAAAAGGTAATTACCGAGACGAAATTAATTAGTAGTGCTTCCCGGCAGTACCTGTGCATCGATAAAATTAGCAGAGGTTGAAGAGGGACTGATGCACAACAACAACAACAACAACAATAATAATAATAATAATAATAATAATAACAAAAACAACAACAAACAAACACAGAACATAATAACAAGGACACACACAACCAAGCAAAAAATACCTCCCCCAAAAATATTCAATATACATTAAACCGTAAGAATAATGAGCCATTAATGATCCTAAAATAATGAGAGACCAAACACCCAGAATATAAAGGGTGGAGAAGACCTCATAACAATGGTGGTAGAGACAATGAGTATATAAACTAGGGTGAAAATATGAGGTGAATCTGGGAGGGGGGAGGGGGCGTAGGGAGGGGGGAGGGAGGGGGAGTAGGGAGGGGGAGAGGGAGGGGGGGAGGGTCAATAAATGGGAAGAAATCTTAGAAGCGAGTGAGGAAAGTGAGGAAAACAATATAGGGGGAGGGGGGGGGGGGGCAGCCTCTCCACGTAGAAATGACGCTTACAGATTCGTATATCCTTTTAAGTTATACGTAAAATACATACATACATAATATAATAGAATAATAATATATAATGGCTGTCCCTCATGTTCGAAGATGACCGGCCCAAGGTGTAGAAGCTGTCGTTAACACAACAACCACACCCTGAGTTAACGAGCTGCATGACCCAGTGTCAAGGAATAGTCCGAGAAGACCGGACAACTCGCCAACTGCACTGGCTAACCATTACCCCGGAACACAATCCGCAAATCGATTAACATCCAGGTTCCCAATTACTGGTGGGTAGACAGAGGCGTAAATAAACTTGCCCATAGTTTCACCCTGCCCGGGGATCGAACCTGGTCCGCTCGCTTGCTAGGCGAGTATGCTGACCATTACACCACAGGTCGTCAAGGTGACAAACATACATACATACGCAAATAAATCACTGTAGGTGGTCGTGATCCAGGTATATGCTAATAACCACAAGATGTGAATTACATGAAAGCGCTTGGGAACTTCGTGTTTTCTTTTTCCTTGTGGTTATCAGCACATACATACATACATACATACATAGCCACTATTACACTATTTAATGGACAAACACAAACGGATGAACCATCACCATCCTATTGGTCAACATGTTGTGACGTCATCAGAGGAAATAACGACTACTATCCTAAATTACTCGTAGAGATATAATCATCCCTTATAATTTACAGCTCCATTCATTAACGATAATTACAATACAATTAACAAAATGAAGAACTGCCGTTTAAATAAAGTCAATAAATTAATAATAATTATCCCCCCCCCATATAAAGATAAACTTGGAATAAATTACAACCTGACAACTACCATCGGGGTCTGGGAGGCGAGGAGAAAGAATAAACTGTTCCATAAATAAATAGAGAAATGAAAAAAATGAATAAAACAGATAGAGAGAAACGATAACGTGTTGTGAAAGAAAGAGAAACAGTTAAGACCCTGTTATAGTGTGTAAATGAGGCAGAACATCAGATCAGCAACCTGGGACAACACATTATGCTTCCAATATCTTCCCAGGCGGTAGTACCTCCCTGTTTGATGGCTGCCTACTACCTTATAAGACAGTTATATCGTCTCCCTGCCACAGTGGTAAGACATGTGTAATTTTTTATCTCTCTCCAGTACCAGTGAGGTGAGGGAGGGAAGCAGTGAGGGAGGAAGGGGAGCAGTGAGGGAGTGAGTGAAGGAGTGAGGGAAGGAGTGAGGGAGGAAGGGGAGCAGTGAGGGAGTGAGTGAAGGAGTGAGGGAGTGAGGGGAGGGAGAGAGACAGTCACCACCACACCTCCCAACCACAAACCATCACAATTATCAAACACACTTCCCAAAACGGCCGAACAGGAACCTCATCCAGGGGAATATTTGCCCCATCTGGTGGACATAAAAAAAGCCACGTGTGTTTTTTGTTAGGTGTAAGACGATTGTTTATGTTTTAGGGGAGGGGGTGTGGGGAGAGGGAGGGGTTGGAGGGGGGAGGGATGGAAGGGTGGAGGGGGAGAGATGGAGGGATGGAAGGGGGAGGGATGGAAGGTGGAAGGGGAGAGGTAGGGGGCTCTCTCTCTCTCTCTTCCTCCACGACTTACTGTATATACACAACCTATATACCTCCCTCACCTGTAGACAATAACACTCAACACCTGGGGAAATTTTTTTTTTTTACCTACAGAGTCTGTGAGTACTGGAGGCTGTAAACGACACACACACACACACACACACACACACACACACACACACAAAACCCTCCTGTGATTTCAATTCACCACTACTAACAAATTCAGTCAATACCGTAGCCCCAGGATAATATTTTCACTTATATATTATTTTGGAAAGGAAGGAGAGAGAGAGAGAGAGAGAGAGAGAGAGAGAGAGAGAGAGAGAGAGAGAGCAGGTCATTTTGGCCCTTAGCCAGGTAAGCCAACTGCAAAATGTCTCGACTCTGGAACAAAAACAACTTGAAGAAAACACAAGTAACTCCGGCTCTTAAATAGCGTATATTGTAGAGCTCCGTGGACCATAATAGAAATAGCTCTATCTCTATCATTGTTATAGAGCTCCGGTGTACCCTTATAGAAATAGCTCTATCTCTATCATTGTTATAGAGCTCCGTGTACCATAATAGAAATAGCTCTATCTCTAAAATGTCTTGTTCTAGAGCTCTATATATCATAAGAAAAATAGCTCTATCTACATTGTTTTTACTCTAGAGCTCCATCCATCAAAAACCTAACCTAACCCCAGCTGTAGAATACAATAGAGTTCTTGACATCAAAATGCAAAATAACTTTAGGAGCTCTGTAGAAAATAAAAAATAAAAATTTCTCTATCTCTATAATTAAAAACAAAACAACTCTAACTTTTAAACAGAGTACACTATAGAGCTCTGTAAATAAAATAATAAATCCAGCTCTAAAAATAAAGTTCACGTTGTAAAGCTCTATATATCCAAACAATCATACCGTCAGCTCTAAAAGTTTATTGAAAGCTCTATATACAATAATCAATCCAGCTCTAAAATTAAAGTGTACAGCTCTTGATACCTTCCAGCTCTAAAATTCAAACCTCTACAAAACAGGAACCCTTAAAGAGCAGTGTAAATCCTATAGAGCAGTGTAAGTCAGGTAGAGCAGTGTAAATGAAGGTAGAGCAGTGTAAATGAAGGTAGAGCAGTGTAAGTCAGGTAGAGCAGTGTAAATGAAGGTAGAGCAGTGTAAATGACGGTAGAGCAGTGTAAATGACGGTAGAGCAGTGTAAATGAAGGTAGAGCAGTGCAAATGACGGTAGAGCAGTGTAAATGAAGGTAGAGCAGTGTAAATCAGGTAGAGCAGTGTAAATGACGGTAGAGCAGTGTAAATGACGGTAGAGCAGTGTAAATGACGGTAGAGCAGTGTAAATGACGGAGTAATTTACAACGGAAGATAATCATCAACGCGAACTCCGAGATGAGGTGTAGGAAGCAGGAGGGGGAGGAGGGGGGGGAGGGGAAGGGGGGGAGGAGGAGGAGGGGGGAAAGTGGAGGAGGAGGAATGAGAAGAAGAGAGGAGGAGGAGCAATGAGGAAGACGGATGAAGGGAAGGAGAAGGAGGTTGAAAAGAGGAAATAGATAAAGGGGGGAAGATAGTGATAGGACAATAATAACACTTAACAACTTCACTATACACAACACAGACAAAGGATCATCAAGGAAAAGTTTATAGGAGGAACAATTTACGGAACGCAGGAACACAAGCTAAATATATCGACTAGAAAGTTACTTGTTACTGAGTTAGTTATTAGAGTCTTTATATATATTCTGGTCAATGTGCAGGTTAATGAGTTCTTGGTCCACCTGTTATAATCAACTAATCTTGCTCCACTCACACCCCAAACTAATCTTTCTCCAAGCACATCCCACCTAATCTTTCTCCACTCACCAGATGCTGGGGATAATACTTCTCCCATTATACCACTTGGGTCGTCTTTCTCTCTTCTGTTAATCTTTCTTACCTACTACAGTAATCCTTCTCTACTTCTTGGACATAATCTTACTCCACAATATCAATCTTGTACCAATCTTTGTTTTTTCATTACTCTCTCTTGTACCCAATCTTGCTCACCAACTCTCCGTTAACACCCAATCTTGCTCACCATATCCCCGTTAACACCCAATCTTGCTCACCACTTCCCCGTTAACACCCAATCTTGCTCACCACTTCCCCGTTAACACCCAATCTTGCTCACCACTTCCCCGTTAACACCCAATCTTGCTCACCACTTCCCCGTTAACACCCAATCTTGCTCACCACTTCCCCGTTAACACCCAATCTTGCTCACCACTTCCCCGTTAACACCCAATCTTGCTCACCACTTCCCCGTTAACACCCAATCTTGCTCACCAACTCCCCGTTAACACCCAATCTTGCTCACCAACTCCCCGTTAACACCCAATCTTGCTCACCAACTCCCCGTTAACACCCAATCCTGCTCACCATTTCCCCGTTAACACCCAATCTTGCTCACCACTTCCCCGTTAACACCCAATCTTGCTCACCAACTCCCCGTTAACACCCAATCTTGCTCACCAACTCCCCGTTAACACCCAATCTTGCTCACCACTTCCCCGTTACCAATTCTAAGTCTAATCATATCACCTCAGGTTTCCAAGAGAATCATTACAGATAAGAAAATACCAAAACATTAAATAATACTCTTGTAATTTTATAAACCTGAAACGAGAAGTCTTATCAGCGTTCATCAAAATTAAACCTAAATACAGAGGACCGGCCGCGTTCACTATAGCCAACACGAGAGAGGTCACACAAGGTTAATTGCCTATACTCTTCAAGTGACCCAAGTTTCGATGAAAAATGAATATCAAACACGAAGAGCCAATGAGGTAAGAGATGGTGGTTACAGGTGGTAGGGTGGGTGTCCTCGGAGAATAAGCGATGTAAATAAAAATCAGCTGATCAAGAACCTATGTCGATTATCCATCCTTTTACGAGAAATATATAAAATGAACCCCCCCCCCCCCCCCAAGTGGTGACAAGTGATGCATCGGGGAGTAAGCGATGTAAACAAGAGTCAGCTGATCGGCTACCATTGACACCAGGATGAGACAGATTGACCAGTGTTTTTAAGGGGTTTTATAGGCTAAAGAACCAACGGATACGACACACACACACACACACACGGAGGAGGAGGAGGAGGGGGGGATGGGTGGGTGGGTGACCAGGACCAAGAAAGTGAAGTATTAAAATGCAATGAGCTGATAAAAGGTATTTGAAATGGAGAAGAAAAGAGATATGAGGAAGAAAGACAGGAATGTAAAGGATGGAGACAGACACACACAAAGGAAGGAAGGAAGGAAGGAAGGAAGGAAGGAAGGAAGGGAGAAAGGGAGGGAGGGAGGGAGGGAGGGAGGAAGGGAGGAAGGAAGGAAAGGTGCAGATAAAACTATCCCACAAGCGCACACGAGAGAGAGAGAGAGAGAGAGAGACATGTACCATAAACACACTCTCTCTCTCTCTCTCTCTTTTACTACACTTTCCCACCCCCTACTTTCTCTCCCTCCCCACACACTCTCTCTTCCTCCCTCCCTCCCCACACACTCTCTCTTCCTCCCTCCCCACACACTCTCTCTTCCTCCCTCCCGACACACACCCTCTCTCTTCCTCCCTCCTCTCTCTCTCTCTCTCTCTCTCTCTCTCTCTCTCTCACTCGTACCCAAACACCAACTACGTGTCCACTATTTCTCCCTAATATTAACCTCAATACCCCAGTAAAGTTATCGTGGCTGCCCTGTTATATTGTACACTAACATTTGCTCCTGACGAAAGCTGTTACTACATTCTTACCTCAGCCTCCGTCAGTATATCACCATCAGGAGGCTATAGTTACAGCCTTTAATCCTTCACATTAGCTCAGCCGACAAGTAATCTCAGCTCATTGAATATTTATAATCATAATTTATGTCACATATTTTAAAAGAATTTATAATATGACTGAACAGATTATATACCTGAATTCTTGTATATATATGTGTGTGTGTACGTGTGTATATAAATGCTAGTGTGTGTAACTAAGCAGTATGTATGTGTGTGTATATATATAAACAGTATGTGTGTCTATATATATTTAAATTTCCTATGTTAAAAAAAATAATTATTGAGTCATTGTTGAAATATTTATGAGGTCAAAACTATTGGCTGGAGGGTGATAAATGCAGTGTGTTAAGCCAACCTAGTTCTTCCTCTCACGTAGTAAATTTTCTCTTCTCTCAGTAATACCTTGTTACTTACGTGGCTAGTGGGCCCTAACCTTACTGGGCCCCTTAACCTTACTGGGGCCCCTTAACCTTACTGGGCCCCTTAACCTTACTGGGGCCCCTTAACCTTACTGGGCCCCTTAACCTTACTGGGCCCCTTAACCTTACTGGGGCCCTTAACCTTACTGGGGACCCTTAACCTTACTGGGGTCCCTTAACCTTACTGGGGCCCTTAACCTTACTGGGTCCCTTAACCTTACTGGGCCCCCCAACCTTACTGGATCCCTTAACCTTACTGGGGACCCTTAACCTTACTGGGTCCCTTAACCTTACTGGGCCCTTTGACCTTACTGGGCCCCCCAACCTTACTGGATCCCTTAACCTTAATGGGGACCCTTCACCTTACTGGGTTCCTTAACCTTACTGGGGCCCCTTAACCTTACTGGGACCCGTAACCTCACTGGGCCCTAATCATCATGGCTCCAGTTCTCAAAATTAGGCTAAGTTGGAGTGCATTTGGTCCCCCACCTTGTATACCTCAGAGGACCATACTAAAGGGGTTAAGTCATCATACTAAAGGGGTTAAGTCATCGTTAAGTCAACATTCTCAAGAGGTTAAGTCATCATTCTCAAGGGGTTCAGTCATCCTTCTCAAGAGGTCAAGTCATCATTCTCAAGGGGTTCAGTCATCATTCTCAAGAGGTCTAGTCATCATTCTCAAGGTATTAAGTCATCTGTACACAAGGAGTCTGCATTGGTGGTCAGTACAGGTCCCATAACACACAACCCCCTCCCATATCTCACAGCCCCCTCCCATATCTCACAACCCCCTCCCATAACACACAACCCCCCTCCCATATCTCACAACCCCCTCCCATAACACACAACCCCCTCCCATATCTCACAACCCCCTCCCATAACTCACAACCCCCTCCCATATCTCAACCCCCTCCCATAACTCACAACCCCCCTCCCATAACTCACAACCCCCTCCCATATCTCACAACCCCCTCCCATAACTCACAACCCCCCTCCCATAACTCACAACCCCCTCCCATAACTCACAACCCCCTCCCATTTCTCACAACCCCCTCCCATATCTCACAACCCCCTCCCATAACTCACAACCCCCTCCCATAACTCACAACCCCCTCCCATAACTCACAACCCCCTCCCATATCTCACAACCCCCTCCCATAACACACAACCCCCTCCTATATCTCAGAACCCCCTCCCATAACACACAACCCCCTCCCATAACACACAACCCCCTCCCATAACACACAACCCCCTCCCATAACACACAACCCCCCTCCCATATCTCACAACCCCCTCCCATATCTCACAACCCCCTCCCATAACTCACAACCCCCTCCCATAACACACAACCCCCTCCCATAACTCACAACCCCCTCCCATAACACACAACCCCCTCCCATAACTCACAACCCCCCTCCCATAACTCACAACCCCCCTCCCATAACTCACAACCCCCTCCCATAACCCACAACCCCCCTCCCATAACTCACAACCCCCCTCCCATATCTCACAACCCCCTCCCATAACTCAAAACCCCCTCCCATAACACACAACCCCCTCCCATAACTCACAATCCCCCTCCCATAACCCACAACCCCCCTCCCATATCTCACAACCCCCCTCCCATAACCCACAACCCCCTCCCATAACTCACAACCCCCTCCCATAACCCACAACCCCCTCCCATATCTCACAACCCCCTCCCATAACTCACAACCCCCTCCCATAACACACAACCCCCTCCCATAACTCACAACCCCCTCCCATAACACACAACCCCCTCCCATAACTCACAACCCCCTCCCATTTCTCACAACCCCCTCCCATATCTCACAACCCCCCCCCTCTCGTACAAGCACCAAACAGATCATATCAACAACAACAACACCTGAGGCGGGTACAGGTAGCAGCGGTGATCAGTGTTCGTGTGGTGGTAACGAGAAGCAAATGTTGCTTTAATTAATGAGCCAACACTTACTAAATCACCTTGATAGCCGACCTGCAGGTGAAATTCCTGGATTTTACTCTCTCTCTCTCTCTCTCTCTCTCTCTCTCTCTCTCTCTCTCTCTCTCGTTAGTGTGCGTGTGTGTGTGTGTGTCACTTAACGATGAATAACAGCCATGAATCACAATAACAATGCCCCAATGTAAACAAGAGTACACTCCAATTGTACCCATCAGCTTGGAATATGACACCTCCAGTAAAAACGTTTTGAAACTGAGCCGGGGGATGAAAAATAATAAGCCGAGATAAGCCGGATCCTCAGAGTACGCACGTATAAACGGGTCGGGTGTGGGGGGGGGGGAAGGGGGGGAAGGGGGGAGTAGCGTCTTGAGCCGGACACAAGAGACGGTACCGTAGATGTGGTGATGGTGTCGGAATCCGGTAAGGGCTGCCACCAGACACGTTAATACGCTTGTCACCGTGTACACAACGTCCCTTTCTGACAGCTAGGGAGTAGGGGAGGTTAATTGGGGAGAAGGGGAGAGAAGGAGGGATAGTAGGTATGGGTACGGGGAGAATGGAGGGTGGGAGAGGGGACAAGGTTGTGGGTGGGGAGGAGGAAGGAAAGAGGTGAGAAGGGCAAAGGTTGTGAGATGTGGGTTAGGGGTGGGAGAGTAAGGGAAAGGTGGGAAGGGGGAAGAGGAGGAGGTAGTGGGTATGAAGGAGACAGTACAGTACAAGACGTCAACAGCTGGACGGGTACTAAAACTTCAAGAGACGAGGGAACAAAACACGTCTCCTGGTGGACCAATCCCCTCTACCCACCACCACCACCACACTCACCCCAACCTTCATCACCACCACAATCACCCTCACCACCATCACCACACTGACCACCCCAACCTTCATCACCACCACAATCACCCTCACCACCATCACCAAACTGACCACCCCAACCTTCATCACCACCACAATCACCCTCACCACCACACTCACCCCAACCTTCATCACCACCACAATCACCCTCACCACCACCACCACACTCACCCCGACCTTCATCACCACCACAATCACCCTCACCACCATCACCAAACTGACCACCCTGACCTTCATCACCACCACAATCACCATCACCACCCCAACAATCACCACCACCACTCAGCTCTACACACAACTTGGGTTTACAAACGACATGTCCAGCCGTGACCTGATAACACGGGTTCCTAGTTAAATTAATTAGTGTTCCTTGTCGTGTCCCTCGTCCAGAAGACATAAAAAAGAATACCAGCTAAAATATCTCCATCAGACTGATAGTTAAAGTCTTCTTAAAAACCCAAAACAATAAAATAAAAGTTCCAATAATAAAATAACAAAAAAGATAGAAATTATTATCTTTTTTTTTTATATGACTGATTAAATTTGGTTCAAGTCTGTAAATGTCTGTCCTAGTTATTGTGTTTAGAACCCCCAGACGACGAGAGAGAGAGAGAGAGAGAGAGAGAGAGAGAGAGAGAAAAAAAATGCATTCCTGTGTTTCTTTGTGACGATGGAAGGGGTGTGGGGGGAAGAGGGGAGCAGAGGAGAAAGGGGAAAGGGAGAGAAGGGGAGGAGTGAAAGGAGGAAGGGAAGGGAGGGATAAGTAGTGGAGGACAAGGAAGACGGATTAGATAATTAGAAGAGGAGGCGGAAAAAGGAAGGAGAGGAGGACAAAGAAGAGGAGGAAGAAGAAGAGAGGAAAGTGAAGAGGAAGAAGAGGAGGAAGAAGAAGAAGAGAAAGAAGAGGAGGAGGAGGAAAACAGTAGCCTCTCACCAAACCCCAGATGCTCTGTCACCGTGGAGGAGGCCAGCTGACCCGACCCGTCACACCAGGTACTCCCACCAGGTAATGATGATACCTGGGCCGTCTCCCCCCCACCACCTTACTAGTACGACTTGGTGGGACACATCTGATGTACCCCCACTGTACCTTAATGTACCCCCTCTGTACCTTAATGTACCCTCTCTGTACCCCCTCTGTACCTTAATGTACCCCTCACACACCTCCCTTCACCCCCCCACATCTATATTTTCATGTTACATAATTTGAACATGGAGAAATATCTATTACATACATACATACATAATTAACTATCCATACATTAATTACATATCTATACACTGTAACAAAATCATACATCTACCATACAAAGGATTATAATACATTGTTCATACGGCATGAATATTTTATCCGATTTAATTCACCATATATAATCATGCAATCTAATTCCCTACACTGGTTTGGTTATACAACTCAATGGTCCTAATGACCTTATCTAATTATACTCTGGTTATATACGAACACCGTGTTATATAATTGTATACAGATCAATTGTGAAGTTAATTATTGTAATTAGCACATAGTAAACTCGAAAGAATTATACACGATAATTCCTGATAGATTAAATATGACACTTAATTTAATTTAACGGATTAATTATACCATTTTAACAATTATAATCCCACAATATAATGCACCAGATTAATTATAATTATTAAAACACTGACAATTAAGAGATATTAATTACTCAGGTAAAATTAATTATCGAAATAAAAGGTAATTATATATTTTCTTTATAAAGTATAGTATTTTAATAGCTTAAATAATAGCCTTTACTTTAATAGTTCGTAATAGGAGACAAGAGACAGACAGACAGACAGACAGACAGATAAAGACACACAGACAGACAGACAGGGTGATGGGGGGGGGGACAGTTTTATATACAACAACAGTCAGGAAAAAAGACCACACCAAGTTATATTGAGATAATTATTCAGATTCTGGTGATTGTATTCAGAAGTATTATATGTGAGAGGACGTATTTAGATGTACAGGCTAAGGTTGTCTGTCTGTCTGTCTGTCTGTCTACACCCATGATGTTCTTTGTCCTCTACACAAATCTCTCTCTCTCTCTCTCTCTCTCTACACCAGGTGACACAGAGTTGAATACACATACTAAGACACAGTACAAAAGCTACAAGTCAAATAATCATTATATCTCCAACACACACACACACACACACACACAAGACGCCCTACAAGGACCAACCACTACACACCAACGGACACAACGGACAGGATGGGATGTGACACGTACACGTTAGTCCGTCACAATGGCTTTAGTGAGGAAGGTTTTTAATTGGCCTGTGTGTGCGCGATCATGCAGACTATGGTACAGGTATAAGGGAGAGGGTAGGACTTGGCAACACTGTTCAGGAATGATGTTGGGGTCTAGTTTGATAACCTAACCTAACCTGACCTGACCTAACCTGACCTGACCTAACCTAACCTGACCTGACCTAACCTAACCTAACCTAACCTAACCTCAACCTAACCTAACCTCAATCTAACCTAGCCTAACCTAACCAAAACCAACCCTAACCTAACCTAACCATACCATTTACTGTACATTGTATACCCAAATTATATGTATTGGTTCAAAATTATCTTTATGCAAATAGACAGAAAAACTGACTGACAGACAGACAGAAAAGACAGATATTATCATGCCATTAAACGCTCTGCCTGATAACAGAAACCAGCAACAGTAACAACAGGAGAAGAATTATAAACAGAGGCAGGAGAGCCATCAACAGGGGGAGGAGAGCCATCAACAGGGGGAGAAGAGCCATCAACAGGGAGAGAAGAGCCATCAACAGGGGGAGACGAGCCATCAACAGGGAGAGGAAAGCCATCAACAAGGAGAGGAGAGCCACCATCAGGGGGAAGAGAGCCACCAACAGGGGGAGGAGAGCCACCAACAGGGGGAGGAGAGCCACCAACAGGAGGAAGAGAGCCATCAACAAGAGAGCCACCAACAGGGAGGAGAGACAGCAACAGGGGAAGGAGAGTCACCAACAGGGGGAAGAGAGCCACCAACAGGGGAGGAGAGCCACAAACAGGAGTAGGAGAGTTACCAACAGGGGGAGGAGAGTTTCCAACAGGGGGAAGAGAGCCACCAACAGGGGAAGGAGAGACACCAACGGGAGGAGAGCCAGGCCAGCACCCAAAAGAGAACCAGGCTAGCACCCAACAGAGAGCCACCAACAGGAGAGCTAAGTCATTACCCAACAGCGCCACCAACAGGAGAGACAGGCCAACACCCAACAGAGGGTCACCAACAGGAGAGCCAGGCCAACACCCAACAGAGAGGCACCAACAGGAGAGCCAGGCCAACACCCAACACGAAAGCCATCAACAGGAGGAGAGCCACCAACAGGAGAGCCATCAACAGGAGGAGAGCCACCAACAGGAGAGCCACCAACAGGAGAGCCACCAACAGGAGAGCCACCAACAGGAGAGCCACCAACAGGAGAGCCACCAACAGAGAGCCACCAACAGAGAGCCACATCATCACAGCAGAGTTTGACACTTCATCCATTAACCTGAGGCCTTACACGATTGGAACCTGAGCAGTGGAGGTGAGAAGGAAGGAAGGAAGGAAGGAAGGAAGGAAGGGAAGAGGGAGATGATGAGGAAGGGAAGAAGGAAGGAAGGAAGTGAGATGTGAAGAACAAAGGAAGAGGGAGATGAGGGAGAAGGAAGGAGGGATGGAGGACGGCAAAGGGAAGGAAGGAAGGAAGAGGAAGATGAGATAAGAGTTAAAGAAGAAAGGAAGAGGGAGGAGGAAGGAAGGCAGGAGGAGAGGAGGAAAAAGGGAGGGGGAGGAAAGGAAGAAGGAAGGAAGTAAGGAAGGAGGACGAGAAGAAGAAAGGAAGGAGGACAAGAGGGAAGGAGACACAGAAAGACTGGAAGAAGGAAAGAAAGAAACAAGAAAGAAAGGAAGGAAGGAGGAAACAAACAAGATTAAAATAAAACAAAGAGTAAAGTGAAAAAGAAAACGAAAAACAACAACAACAACAACAATAACAATAATAAAAGTAATAATAGTAATAATAATAATAATAATAATAATAATAATAATAAAGATAATACCAGTTATGTAAAATAAACGAAAAAGAGACAAGAAAGACGAATGAATAATAGGAGAAACGTAAGAGAGAGAATAAGAGAGAACAGATAAATGAGGAGGTATAATAAGATATCTTGGTTATCAGGAGGAGGAGGAGGAGGAAGAAGAGAAGGAAGAGGAGGAGAAGGAAGAGGGGGAGGAGGAAGATAAAGGAGCGTAGATGGTAACTTCAAGTGGTCTTCTTCCTCCTCTTTCTTCTTCTCCTCTCCATTTCCTCCTTCTCTTCATCTCTTTCCTCCTGCTTTTCCTTTCCATTTCCATCCCTTTCCTCTCCCCTTTCTTCTTCCTCCTCCTCTTAATTTCCTTCCTCTTCCTCTGCATTTTCTCATCCTCTCTGTTTATCCCTCCTCTTTCTAAGCATTTCCCTCCTCCTTCCCCCTTCTTCCCTCCCTTTTTCTCTCCCTTTTCCTCCTCCTCCTCCAAGACACAATTCACCGCCCCCTTCTTCTCCTGGTGATCTAAGGGTTAAAACAGATCAACCAACATAGACTAAATTGCACAGGTCTGAACAAACCCAATCCCCGTCACTCTTAATTTCCTCACTACCAAAACAGATATTGAAGAACGTAAAAAAAAAAAAAAAAAAAAAAAAAAAAATCCCAGTATATTTTACCCGTAATTCCTTCTTATTCTTTTCAATTGCCTTTTAAAATATATATTCCAAAACTTTTTTATTTTTGGGGGGATCTTGCCCCCGCCCCCTCCCCCCAAGAAAAACAAAATGGAAAAACGTAAAAAAAAAATCAAATATTTTCTCCCTCAATTTCCCAATATTCTTACCAATGAACTTTTTTAAAATTATGAACCCACATTTTTTTGGTTTATTTTTGAGATATTGAAAAAAAATTAAAATAAAAAAAATCTGGGATGTGTGTGTGTTACATTCCCAAGGGTAAAGGGTGTGTAATAATAATAATAATAATAATAATAATTAATAATAATAATAATTAACGGTTTATTGAAAGGGCTTGGCAGCCAAAAGGCTGAAAATATACAGTTACATATTTGGGGAATGGGTTGCGAATTACAAATAATATACAAGTAACATAAGTGACACAAGTAAGACATATAATAACTTAGATGGGGAAAAGCTCAAACTACAGTTCATTTCAACATAGTGACAGTGTTACATTTATTACAAGTTATTGATAATTTTTACAATGGTTGGGACTGGGCTGTTCTTATAGCGATCAGTTCGTGCACGTATGGGCTGGATGCGGTTGTGGTGTCGTGTCGAACAGAAATTCTCGGACAAGGGATCTCAGGTGGTAGTAGGAGCCGGTGTCGGGGATGGTGTAGAAGCTTCTTACCAAATTTGCAGATGAGGTCGTGGTGATGGTCAGTGAGAGTCGAAAGGGTCAGTGTGTTGAGCGCTTCTTGATATGTGGAGTAGGAGGGGGAGAGAATAATCTTGCATGCCCTCTTTTGCACTTTTTCTAGGTGTTTACGTTGTGTGGCATTTAGGGAGGAAGACCAGGTGGGGGAGGCATAGGTGAGCTTGGTAAGTCAGTGTGTGTGTGTGTGTGTGTGTGTGTGTGTTCAAGGGTGTCTGGCAACATTGACTTAGGGAGCTCACTGCGGTTGGCTTAGACTTGTGCCTCCTCCTCCCTGCCCCGCCCCGCCCCTTTCCCCGATCAACAGATTTGGCCCCAGATTACCCCTAACCCTGTTTGTTTTAGAGAGAGAGAGAGTACTAAGACAGACAGACAGACAGACAGACACAAAAAAACGAGACAAGTTATTTAATATCAACAAAATCCCGCTCGTATAAAAAAATAAAATAAATAAAAAGTTTACAAAATCCCGATTATATAAATTATAAACCAAGTGATATGAATTAATATAAACTTACCATCGGTTGGAAATACTGTATGTAGAAGAGGTAGTGGGGTGGAGGAGGAGCTGGGGGTGGAGGAGGAGCTGGGGGTGGAGGAGGAGCTGGGGTGGAGGAGGAGCTGGGGTGGAGGAGGAGCTGGGGGTGGAGGAGGAGCTGGGGGTGGAGGAGGAGCTGGGGTGGAGGAGACTAAATGGATGGCACGAGGGGGGGATGATCAGACACTCTCTTGACAATGGTCGGCCAGTCATCCACGGCCGCCTTTGTGGTAGGTGGGGGGAGGGTGGGTTGTGGGTGGTGGGTGTTGGGTGAGGCGGGTGGTAGGTGTATAGTGGGCGGAAGGTATAGGTATTGTAGGCACGGTGCATGGACGGTAATATGAACCTACAAGACTGGTTAGATACGTTTACTGTTATCTACAAACTTCACTAAGTAGAAACGTTTCCACATCATAAACGTTCCAGCAGATGATTCACCAAGATGACAAGAAAAACGTTGTATTAGATCAAAAGATATTCACCTGAGTTCCCTCCCTTCCCACCCCCCCCCCCCTTCCCAAGACAGTAGAGAACGTCCCCTTCCCAAGACAGTAGAGAACGTCCCCTCCCCCCAAGACAGTAGAGAACGTCCCCTCCCCCCAACATAGTTTATAAGGGTCATGTGATGGGTCTAAACTACCATCACAGATATTGGTGAGTTCTGTGATCGACTCCATAACACGGCGGAGACACACGTCACTTTGGAGCCGAAACTAAAAATAAAAATAACTGGGTGTCAATTTTCTTCTTCTAAAAAAATAAATAAATAAATAAATAAATAAATAAATAAAAAATAAAATAAATAAAATACACAAAATAAAAAATAAAATAACAGGGTGTCAATTTTCCTTCAACTCCAAAAGTAAAAATAGATAAAAAAAAAAATAAAAATAATAAAAAAACAAAAATAAAAATAAAATTACCTGGAGCCAAAGTGTTTTTTTCCCAATGATAAAAAAAATAAATAAATAAAAACTTGCTAAAGGATATAAAACATTCTTGTATTATTTTTATATTTTTTTCTTTGTTTATTAGATATGATTCAGAACAGTGTGGGGGGGGGGGGGTCAATGGTAAGGAGGAGCAGGAGAGGGGTTAGGGAGGAGGGTAGGAAGGGGTAGCAGAGGAACTAGGGGGTAAAGGGGGTAGGAGAGGGTGTTAGGGAGGAGGGTAGGAAGGGGTAGCAGAGGAACTAGGGGGTAAAGGGGGTAGGAGAGGGTGTTAGGGAGGAGGGTAGGAGAGGGTGTTAGGGAGGAACTAGGGGGTAAAGGGGGTAGGAAAGGGGTTTGAGAAGGGGGTTGGACAGGGGTAGGAGGGGGTAACCTAACCTAATACAACCCAACCATAAAATAGTCCAACCAAGCCCCACCCAACTTAATCAAACCTAACCTAACCAAGCTGATTAACGGATAAACCAAGCTGACTGATTAACGGATAAATAAAGCTGATTGATTAAAGGATAAACTAAGCTGATTAACCGATAAACCAAGCTGATTAACGGATAAACCAAGCTGATTGATTAAAGGATAAACTAAGCTGATTAACCGATAAACCAAGCTTATTGATTAACGGATAAACTAAGCTGATTAACAGATAAACCAAGCTGATTAACCGATAAACCAAGCTGATTAACCGATAAACCAAGCTGATTAACGGATAAACCAAGCTGATTGATTAACGGATAAACTAAGCTGATTAACAGATAAACTAAGCTGATTAACAGATAAACCAAGCTGATTAACCGATAAACCAAGCTGATTAACGGATAAACCAAGCTGATTAACGGATAAACCAAGCTGATTAACGGATAAACCAAGCTGATTAACGGATAAACCAAGCTGATTAACGGGTATAAAGACACTAATCAAAACTCAACAGGAATAATAATCTTTATCCCCGAGACACGAGCCGATTACCGACAACCAGTGCCTCCTTAACCTCCCCTGAACGATAGAAACGAACCTAGTGAACATTACTCAACGAAATAAAACCTTCAATAAACCTCTATGGGATACTGACGTTAATCTTAAACTCTCCAGAATGATTCACTCACATCCCAAAATGTTTAGCTTGAAGTTAATGTTTGTTTGGATGATAATGAAGGAATTATTATGGGACGCTGTTGTTGAGGCAGTGATGGCTGGTACCTGAGGAGGAGGATAAAGCACGCTAATTGGTTGAAGCTGCCTCCTACTCTGACGTAGTATACGGTGATTGGTTGATAGAGGCTACTACTATGACGTAATATACGGTAATTGGTTGATAGAGGCTACTACTATGACGTAATATACGGTAATTGGTTGATAGAGGCTACTACTATGACGTAATATACGGTAATTGGTTGATAGAGGCTACTACTATGACGTAATATACGGATGTTGTAGAGGCTACTACTATGACGTATTGGTTGATAGAGGCTACTACTATGACGTAATATACGGTGATTGGTTGATAGAGGCTACTACTATGACGTAATATACGGTGATTGGTTGATAGAGGCTACTACTATGACGTAATATACGGTGATTGGTTGATAAAGGCTACTACTATGACGTAATATACGGTGATTGGTTGATAGAGGCTACTACTATGACGTAATACACGGTGATTGGTTGATAGAGGCTACTACTATGACGTAATACACGGTGATTGGTTGATAGAGGCTACTACTATGACGTAATATACGGTAATTGGTTGATAGAGGCCACTACTATGACGTAATATACGGTGATTGGTTGATAGAGGCCACTACTATGACGTAATATACGGTGATTGGTTGATAGAGGCTACTACTATGACGTAATATACGGTGATTGGTTGATAGAGGCTACTACTATGACGTAATATACGGTGATTGGTTGATAGAGGCTACTACTATGACGTAATATACGGTGATTGGTTGATAGAGGCTACTACTATGACGTAATATACGGTGATTGGTTGATAGGGGCTACTACTGTGACGTACTATTCGGTGATTGGTAGACAGCCTCTAACATCCTACTTTAGAGCCTAAGACCATCAACCTCGATTACATTATTATAAACTCTCTCTCTCTCTCTCTCTCTCCTGTCTTATCACATTGACTTTTATCATCAAGTTTTATCTCTTCACCTTTCTCATTCATCTCTTTACTCGTGTTTACCTTCTCCCCGTTATCTCTCTACCTGTATTTACCTTCTTTATTATACCTTCTACTGAATCTATCTTTATTTTTATTTTTTTTCTGGATGTTATCGAATGTTCTCTCGTTTTTCGTGTTGGTTAGGTTAGGTTGGGTTGGGTTAGGTTAGGTTGGGTTAGGTTGGGTTAGGTTGTTCACTACTGGTTATGTACGTGTAAAAGTTGTGAAAGGTGGCAAGGTATTAGCTGTTGTGTCGTGTGTGTGTGTGTGTCGTGTGTGTGTGTCGTGTGTGTAAGTGTCGTGTGTGTGTGTGTGTATATTTCTTTGTTTGTTGTGTTTGTTTGTCTGTCTGTGTCTTTTGTGTTTGTTTGTCTGTGTGTTTAACTGTGTCTCGTGTCTGTGTTTGTTTTAATGTATGTTCTTGTCTGTCTATCGTATTAAGAGTATTTGTCTGTCTCCTGTCTGTCTCCTGTCTGTTAGGTTAAGTTAGGTTTAGGTTAAATTAACATAGGTTAGGTTTAACTTGGGTTTTGTATCAATGTTAATTAATCGTAAGGTAAAATAACCCGGGGGGACTAAATGAATGTAAATAAATAAATAAATAAATAAATAAATAAAGTAATCGATTGAGAAAGTGAAAGATGAATAAGAAAAAAAAAACAAAAAAAAAACAGGATTATTCTGTATAAAAACACAACAACAACAACAACATCAATACAACAAAGACAACAAATAAACACAACGACAACAACGAAACATCAACAAATGGACGAATTAGAAAGTGGTGGGAGAAGGAAGCGACTACTGAACGACCACCCCTGAGGGACCTACTGAAGCAGACGTTGAAGGAGGAGGAGGGGAGAGGGGGAAGGGGGGAAGAGGGGGAAGAAGAGGGGGAAGGAGGAAGTGGTCTCTAGGCTAAGAACCTTTTGCTATACACGGCCGTTTCCTGACCAGTGCCCCATCAGCAGATAATTTCTAAGGGCGTGAGGGAAGGGAAGGGCGGGAGAGGCCGAGCAGACAGTGTTGCCAGATACCTCACAACACCTTCTGTCCTGGTAGGGGAGGGGGGGTGAGGATTTATGGTTCCTACTGTATTATTTTCAAGATCAATAAGGTGGAACTATTTTATTTAGGTTTGTGTTATCATGAGAGAGAGAGAGAGAGAGAGAGAGAGAGAGAGGAGATATTTAATACAGTCTCCCTGACGTCTGTATCCTGCTGGAGAGGTAGGTAGGGGGAACTACCGAATTCTGTAATATTGACACTAATATAATCCTAAGCTCAAGAATAGTTCTCATTGGCGTATAAAAGTAAGTCCCTAGTTCTCATTGGCGTATAAAAGTAAGTCCCTAGTTCTCATTGGCGTATAAAAGTAAGTCCTACCCATTGGCTAAATTTCAACATATTTTTACGCATTTTTTTTTTGTGCGTAAATGTTAATGAAAATGCGTATAATATTAGACCTCTCCTGCTCCGTCCACGACAGCAAACACCCTACTCCCTCAACCCACACCTGTTAATTACTTCTCTTCCCTTGTTTAGCCAGGTATACCAGGTATATAATCAGGCTATTATACTCACCAGGTAGGTTAACCACATCACATTAACAGGTCATTAAAGGCAATTTACATTTAGAGTTGATTTACACCACAACTAAATTAACAAGTTTCAAGCAAATCCACTTAATATTTTAACAACACCCGAGTTAATAAAATCTTCCCACAAGATGAATTAACAAGCTAACACACATTAAATTCTATCAATACTACAACACGAAGTTAAAAACACAATTTAACTTAACATCAGGGTCGTAAACATGACTAACACGTACATATATATTTATTTAACTAGGAAGGCATTATCCTTATCAACATGAGTCTTATTCTTTAATAAGTCTGTGAGTGAAGATTAAAGACACACACTCAATTGGGTATTAACATAATGCGAGATTTTAATTGGTTGAAAGCAGAATCACCGACACATCTCGTTGATGTGATCACTCGGAGGATAAAAGTTGGGAGCCAATTATCTCTCGTGTGTGTGTGTGTGTGTGTGTGTGTTTTGAGAGCCATTAACACCGACGCACCGCAACACGAGCCATCCTGAGGCACCTGTGACGTCACGCCCATTACACCGACACACCACAAGGCCACCTAAGCCTCCTGTGACGTCACGCCATCAGACTCTCACAGGACCTCGACACTCTCTTTAAGGACGAGACAAAAACATGAGGTGACGAAGATGACTGGAATACATAAGCGAGTGTGTTAGGTCCGTCTGGTGGAAGTGGCAGACAGGCTCTCAACAGGCTTAAATGAGGGTATATTATCAGGCAGGTAGAAGGAGAGGTAAAGATGAAGGTAGATGGTCAGGAAGGTAGGAGGAAAGGTAGAGAGGTAGGAGGAAGGTAGAGAGGTAGGTAGAGAGGTAGGAGGAAAGGTAGAGAGGTAGGAGGAAGGTAGAGAGGTAGGTAGAGAGGTAGGAGGAAGGTAGAGAGGTAGGAGGAAGGTAGAGAGGTAGGAGGAAGGTAGAGAGGTAGGAGGAAGGTAGAGAGGTAGGAGGAGGTAGAGAAGGTAGATAGTCAGGCAGGCATAAAAAACATGCAGGTAGGCTGAAGGTACGTACACTCACACACGTAATTCCTTTAAACGAGCCATGTCCCAGTGTCCAGGGGTCACTGAGTGCGTGTCCCTCTATCTCCCCCAACGGGACACGGAGGAGGAGTTGGAGGAAGAGGGCATGAATTATATGAGACGGGTAAAGTGAGGGTTATGAGGCCAGGGAGAGTAAATGAGGTGTGTGGAAGAGGGCAATAGAGGGAGGAAGATAAAGACAGCATCAAGCAAATGGGTGCTGAGAGAGAGAGAGAGAGAGAGAGAGGAATAAATGTCTCGTTAAATCATCACACACATTCAGACAAGACACCGCATATATAACAAAAACTAGAAACCTTACAGTGACTTTACAATAAACAAACACACGGATGGACAGGTGCAAAACAATCATACACTACGAAAATATAATCATAAAAAGTATCTGAAAATATTTGGATTAAACAATATGATACAATGGACGAAGGTTTTTGACAACCCTACTGAGACAACAGGAGGTCATAGTGTTCTCATTATGACATTGATCGATCCCCACCGTGAAGATACTTCTTTTGGATGTGTTTAAACAGTAAAAAAAATGGGTGAAAATAATGAGAAAAAAAAATATAATAAAAGGAAATGGATGTGTGGAAGAGATGGATTAGTTTGGTATTAAAAGTGAATTAATATAATAATCCTAGTGATTCTATTTTTCCAGCTAGTTTAAATCAATACCTAACAGTAAGGCATAGTAACACATTCACTCTTCTTCCTATTAAGGCTAGGTAGTCTTAGATACACACACACACACACTATGCAACGAGACTAACGGGAAAGGGAACATACATATTAGCTTAAGAACAAAAGAACAGGAGGATTATGAGTAAAGCTGAAAGAAAGAAAGAACGAAAGAAGAAGAAACATCACCACAACTCCAAAGAGAAAAAACAAGACAAAAACAAATTGTAATGATTGTTTATCAGACCATAACTTACAGCCCAGGGAAGAACAACACATAGAGCAGAACCGGATTCACAGGTGTACAAGTTGGCACACCCTACATTAACTAAGGTCAGATTAAACCATGGCCCAAAGGAGGTCATGGTCAGTAAGGCAACCAGAGTCTCACCACCACGCGATCATGACGACCGTGTTAACTCAAGAAATTCCCCTTCAGCTTGCACCACGCACCTGGGCAAACACAGCTGTCAAAACACACCCAGATTAGTGTTAATTAATGACGTCATCTGTCGGCCTGTGACCTCCAATATAAGGGGCCGACAGCTCCTTCCCATACAGACAGAGAGATAAAGTACTCAGAGGAAGACAGAGTCACGTTCGTCACTAGTCGAGGTCGGGAGGGAGACTTCCCTCCCCAGCACCGAGGCCCCAGCTAGCAGAGTCTTCCACAGGAGACAGAGTCCAGCAACACTTGCAGACATCCCCCAGTCGCTGGGCCTCCTTCAGGTCACACCTGAGTCATTGTCAGAGCAATCCATAGGGTGAGTTGCTTACGGTGGGAAGTGTATCCATTTCAGGTTTGTTGTCCGAGACTTATTGTCTAGTAAAGTAAATATAGTGATGTATTAATATGTCCTTGGCATTAAGTTAACTAATAAATAGCTGTACTTAAGAATTGGTGTTTAGAAAATTCCCCCCAAGAATATAATATAACTAATCAGCAACGCTGCCAAACTTTCCTCACTTTACGATCCTACAACCTATAAATTCTTCCTATATTTCTGCCCGAGTTACTCTCATTATTAAAAAACATGAAGAAGAAGAAGAAGAAGAAGAAAAGAAGAAGGCGGCGGCAGCGGCAATCAATCACAGGTGAGTAAACGTGGGTTCACCTGAGGGAGAGGAGAGGAACGGACAGGTAATACTAGTGAATTAGCCGAGACAGATGGTAGAAAAATGGCGGAGATCAAATACCCAGTGTTTTATTAGACTAGGGATGATAGATAGGGGGGGGGGGGCAGGGGTCATTTATCATCCCTTGATCACTAGAATCATCATCCTACACCAAGAATCATTCTCCTACACCAAGAATCATCCTACCCTCCTAGAATCATCATCCTTCCTCCCTTGATCACTAGAATCATCATCCTTCCTCCCTTGATCACTACAATCATCATCCTTCCTCCCTTGATCACTAGAATCATCATCCTTCCTCCCTTGATCACTACAATCATCATCCTTCCTCCCTTGATCACTAGAATCATCATCCTTCCTCCCTTGATCACTAGAATCATCATCCACTCCTCCCTTGATCACTGATATCAAAGTCGTCAGAGTTCGAGGGTTCAGGTGGAGAGGGTTCAGGTGGAGAGGGTTCAGGTGGAGAGGGTTCAGGTGGAGAGGGTTCAGGTGGAGAGGGTTCAGGTGGAGAGGGTTCAGGTGGAGAAGGTTCAGGTGGAGAGGGTTCAGGTGGAGAAGGTTCAGGTGGAGAGGGTTCAGATGAAGAGGGTTCAGATGAAGAGGGTTCAGGTGGAGAGGGTTCAGGTGGAGAGGGTTCAGGTGGAGAGGGTTCAGGTGGAGAGGGTGCAGGTGGAGAGGGTTCAGGTGGAGAGGGTTCAGGTGGAGAGGGTTCAGATGAAGAGGGTTCAGGTGGAGAAGGTTCAGGAGGAGAGGGTTCAGATGAAGAGGGTGCATGTGGAGAGGGTTCAGGTGGAGAGGGTTCAGGTGGAGAAGGTTCAGGTGGAGAAGGTTCAGATGAAGAGGGTTCAGGTGGAGAAGGTTCAGGTGGAGAAGGTTCAGATGAAGAGGGTTCAGATGAAGAGGGTTCAGGTGGAGAGGGTTCAGATGAAGAGGGTTCAGGTGGAGAGGGTTCAGGTGGAGAGGGTTCAGGTGGAGAGGGTTCAGGTGGAGAGGGTTCAGGTGGAGAGGGTTCAGGCGGAGAGGGTGCAGGCGGAGAGGGTGCAGGCGGAGAGGGTTCAGGTGGAGAGGGTTCAGGTGGAGAGGGTTCAGGTGGAGAGGGTTCAAACTCGCGACAAATACCAATAGGATGTTGTCTACTTGTCACTACTCTGTTTACATTATATGATCAATGATGAAACACCACACGAGGTAACAGATCACAGGTACACTAATTACTATTACACCTGAGAGAGAGAGAGAGAGAGAGAGAGAGAGAGAGAGAGAGAGAGAGAGAGAGATTCCTGCAATTGTGCCAAAACTCCACTATAAAAATATATATACAAACTCTCTCTATATACATATAACAGTATATACACAACAGTACATTATATATAAAACAAGAGGCAGGAAAATTACCCCAAATTAGAGGTGTGTCGGAGGCTACCTGAACAACGGACTACAGTTACTGAACAAATCCCACCTCCTCCCCCCCCCCCCCCAAAAAAAAATTAGACGATGGTAGTGCATTGTAAGTTACGTAAATCAACACAGCTCGATAACCAGATTCGCCCCAAGATATAAATGCGGTCAGGAGATGGTGTGATGCAGTTTGTAGACAATGTGGTCGCCGGCGGTGCTGGGTTGATCGTACACCCGGTAGCGTCAGAACAGAACAGATTCCCTGGTGTAGAATATTGATCAGGTTGTTAAGTCCGTGGAGACAAGCATTGGGGTGACTAACGCAGGTCCATAAAAAACAAAACTAATATACTCTTAGAATTTAACATAAAGAGTAGAATTTAACAAAGTGAATCGAATATTAACCTCCAAAACACAATGGAAAAATATTTAATACAAAAAAAAAAATTACAATCTCATATTTTAGTCCATTAATTTAACAACGAATTATTCCCAAAACTTGAAACAACAACAACAACAACATCTCAATAAAAAAAATTAAAAAAACCCACAATAGTAATTAAAACCAAAAAAGTAATTACAATAATATAAGTAATACTAAAGTCATATGTAAGATATTAGTTGTTATTAAGTAAGTGAATTTAAGTAGACGTCCCTATACTTAACACACATACCTTACCTGTAGTCATGATATAAGTGACACCTGGGCCACCATAAACCTTATATTAGCAGGTAATATAATTAGATATACTCACCTGTAACTATTCAAATTAACATGTAATATTTCTCCTAAGGTACAGGTCAATAATTAGTATTTGAGTTTATTTATTTATTGTTTATTGATTTATCTCTTTAATTATTACCTATTTTACCTGTGTATTTGCTCTCTCTCTCTCTCTCTCTCTCTCTCACACACACACACCTCCTTCACTTACCGCCAAGACTTGCATGACAAGCACCCACCCACCGCCAGTAGATATCTCCCTCACATGACCACGATACAGTCTCTCTAATGATACGCTCTCAGCTTCCAGACTTTCACCCCCAGTCAGGTGTTCGCTTGACTGTGATTCTACCCTTCCTAACTGCCCGTCCAGTCGTTCGTGCGCCAGGCAAAAGGAGCTCTCATCTTAATGGGATAACTGCCCATCCAGTCGCTCGTGCGCCTGGCTAACTGAGCTCTTATTCTCAAAGGGTTAAGTGAACAGTGGAAACGATTACGTATATAGAGACAGCCAGGAGGAACGTGTCCTGTGGGGGGAAGGAAGGAAGGAAGGAAGGAGGAGGTGGATTGGAGAGGGAGGATGGGAGGCGGAGTAGGAAAGGGTAGGAGGAGGAGGAGGAGAGGGTAGGGAGAGAAGAGGGAGGAAGAAAGAGGAGGAAAGGGAAGAAGAGGGAGAAAAGAGGTGAGAGGAGGAGGAAGAGGAAAGAAGAAGGAGGACGAGAGAGAGAGAGAGAGAAAACTAGTTGAATGCAGAAAAAGAATGAGAAGAATAAAGAGAAGAAGAAAGAGGCAATAATAAAATAATTGAAACAGTAAGCAAGTTACAATGTACGTTAATACAACATATTACAACCAAAAAACCAACGAGTTACCCCTCAAAAAACTTACCTAGACAAAAAAAATAAAAATAAAAATCCTAACTATTCTTGTGTCCCAAACCAAACGTGTCATTATCAAGTATTCTGACCAACCCGAGGAAAAAGGTCACAAGAGGTCACTATCATTGACCTTTAATAACATCATTAGACATCAACCAGTGAGGATTTAACTAAAGACTGGGAGATTAATGTCAACACTCACAGACAGACACAGACACAGACCAGACATTTAAAACACTATATCCCCCTCAACTTTCATATACAAAAACAAAACACAATAAATGCTTCAACAAATAAATATCAACAACAAAAAAGTTCCACACACACAAAAAAACACTGAAAACTTAAAAAGAAAAAACTTTGAAAAAACTGAAACTAAAAAAAAAAAATTGAAAAAAAAAATTGATTCTTCTTCTTAGCTTCTCGCCGTCAGACCAACACGTCAAACATCAAAAAATTAAAACCTCGAGGCACGCAAAACACACAAAGAGCTTCAGGGAGGCCGGCCATGACAAGGGACTACCAAGCCACATGGATCAGAACGGTCTTCAATCTCGATATATCACCAGGGTAAAGTGGCCTCTAGGTCGGTGTGGCATAGTGTGGTGTGGTGTGGCGACCCCCTCACCAGGCGGTTACAATGATCTCATCAGTTGAACAGCGGGACGTACGGTAGAGCCAGCCAGTCAGCCAGTCAGTTAGTCAGTTAGCCAGCCAGTCAGCCAGTCAGTTAGTCAGTTAGCTAGCCAGCCAGGTTCAACACTGTGATACACTCCCGTCTCCTCCCTTACTGAGGTGTAGGAGAGGAAGTGGGGGGAAAGGGAGGAAGGGGGAGAGAGGGAGTCGAGGAGTGGGGAAGAAGAGGAGGGGAGGACAAGGAGAGAAGGGAAGAAAGGGAGAGGAGGGAAGAAGAGTAACCTAACCTAACCTAATCTAACCTAACCTAAGGAGGGAAAGGTAGGAGTAGCAAGGGAGGAATGGAGAAAAAGAGAGAAGAAGAGAAAGGAAGAAAGGAACAAAAAAGGTCAAGGAGAGAGAGAGAGAGAGAGAGAGAGAGAGAGAGAGAGAGAGAGAGAGAGAGAGAGAGAGAGAGAGAGATAAACAACATTAACACTCGAGTAAGGTATCAACTCCTCCCGGGTCAGTCACGACTTTTATCGACCAGTGACCTTGACCTCACACACACACACACACACACACACACAGAGCTCACCAACTACAAACCTGTTTACTTCTCTTAACGCAGGTGTGTAGGATGATAACCACACCTGCTAATTTATACATCCCTCAATTACAATTATACTTGATAGGCCTATGGAATTTATCATATAGGACTAGATATATAAAAAAATAACATTATTATTTTGGTTAAGAGGCTTGTGTGTGTGTGTGTGTGTGTGTGTGTGTATGTGTGACAAGAAAATGCTATGGCACTTTGGACCCCTGATTATGACCTTTAAAGCACTGAATGATAATAAATAAATGGGAATATAATCCTAGTCCTAACATACAACAACAACAACAACATTGGTTAGAGAGGTCCTTGTCTTACCCCCCCCCCCCCCCACACACACACACGGTACAGTATAAGACAGCCCAAATTAAATAAAAATAAAAATGAAGATAAAAGGAAATGAAAGGAAAAGAACGAAAAAAGAAGGAAAAAACATAGAGGGAGAGAGAGAGAGAGGGAGGGAGAGAGAGAGGGAGAGAGAGAGAGAGGGGGGGGGAGGAGGTTACGTTAACAGATCTATGTCAACTTTTCCTGTTTGAATGATGAAACATTTTTCCCGAGGGAGAATTTTTCAGGTAGTTTGTCTTTCTCTGGTTTTTCTCCCTCCCTGCCAGCTTCCCTCTCTCCTTAGTTGTCTCCCTGCCAGCCTTCCTTATCTCCCTTTTTTCCCTGCCAGCCTCCTTCTCTCCCTGCCAGTTTCCCTCTCCCCCTAGTTTTCCCTGCCAGTCTCTCCCTCTCTCTCTCTCTCTCTCTCCCTGCCAGCCCCCACTCTTCCTGCCAGCCCCCGACTCTCCCTGCCAGCCCCCACTCTCCCTGCCAGCCCCCACTCTCCCTGCCAGCCCCCCACTCTCCCTGCCAGCCCCCCACTCTCCCTGCCAGCCTCCACACACAGGGGGTCAGAGCTACTGTGTCGTCAACAAGAGCCACCAAGAAGCTCATCACAAAACTCGGAGTGAAAAAGTTTCCTAAGGGACTTTATGAGTTACTCACACAGATGACTGACTCAGCATACAGTAAGTGACTTAGAACTTGCCTTATGTTGTCTAATCGTGACTGGTTAAAAGTTCTCTCTCCGTGGATGAGTGAGTGAGTGAGTGATGTATGATAGAGCTGTATGACGCATTTTATCGTCATCGCGAGATAAAAAGCGAGTGAGTAAATCAGTCAGTGAGTAGGTCATCAAGATTGGCGACTATAGAGATAGCTGACGCAACTAACAGCATCATAGCTCCTTCAGTGTGTGTGCGTGTTGGGATCATACATACATACATACATACGAGGGTCAGCCTTCACCCTCCTCCTCCACCAGTCAAGTATTACATGACCGTCTGACCAAGCTAACCCCATGACTTCTGTAACCACACACACAAATAAAAAAATAACCTCACGCCCGTAACACACAACCAGGCAGGTCAGAACAGGCAGAAACTAAACAAATTTTCCTAAACTCGAAATTCATAAGACAATATCCAGTTTACATTACTTGAACGAATGTATGTACTTACTGGGTATATAAAGAACTTCAGGACGTTAACTAAAATCAATGTATATATGTATCTTGAGTTTATAACCAGAAGGATTTATATAACAAGGATTATATAATAGAAAAAATGAAATGCCATAAACGTTGATATATTTCCACGCACTGTACCGTTAATTAAAGTCTATGTATTCTATATAATGAACACACGGCGCATTGTATATTATAGGTGAAAAGATTACAGTAAAATTAATAGCTATCGTTAATGAAAAGTCTATATCATTCTATTTTTTATGAATACTGTACGTGATTAATAATATATTGACACATTATAGAAAACCCGAAATATCATAACGGTAACTAAAGTAAATTAGATTTTTTTTTCTATAAATATCATTAACGTTATTTCATACTACAAGCAAAACAAAAAACAATGTATAGTTGTAAATAAAAAAAGCTATAAAAATACATATAATTGGGATTGTATTAGTGAACAAAAAAAAATATATATGAAAAAAATGAAATGAGGAAGGCGTGTTTTCCAGTGCGTCGCTTCTAGCTTGTGCTGCTAAGAGGTGGCTAGTCAGTTACTCTCACTGTCTGCTGACCACTGGTGCACACACACACACTTGCTCACACCTCTTAACGCACCTCCTAACCTCCACACTTCCCTCCAAAACTCCACACTTCCCTCCAAACCTCCACACTTCCCTCCAAAACTCCACACTTCCCTCCAAACCTCTACACTTCCCTCCAAAACTCCACACTTCCCTCCAAAACTCCACACTTCCCTCCAAAACTCCACACTTCCCTCCAAAACTCCACACTTCCCTCCAAAACTCCACACTTCCCTCCAAAACTCCACACTTCCCTCCAAACCTCCACACTTCCCTCCAAACGTCTACACTTCCCTCCAAACCTCTACACTTCCCTCCAAAACTCCTCACTTCCCTCCAAAACACCACATTTCCCTCCAAACCTCTACACTTCCCTCCAAACCTCCACACTTCCCTCCAAAACTGAAAATCGATTCTAATCTGGTTGGGGTCCTCCTCGTTCCGTGAGATACAGAAGCTCATAAGAAAATCCCCCATAAAACGTCACATATTTCCAGATTGTGGCAACACCGCCCCTCTCTCTCTCTCTCTCTCTCTCTCTCTCTCTCTCTCTCTCTCCTTCTCATCACTCTCTCAATTTTACTCCTTCAATCCCCCTCCCTCATTCTCTCCCCCCCCCCTTTCCCTCCCACTCTCTCTCCCCTTTCCTTCCCCTCGATGTCTCCTTTTCACTCCCCTACCCTCCCTCCCTTTCTTCCCCCTCACTCCCTCTCTTTCTTTCTCTCACTCCTTCCCACCCCCATCCCCACCTCCATCTCTCTCCCTCCTTCCCCTTTCCATCCTCTCACTCACCCCCCCCACCCTTTCCTCCATCCTTCTTCTTCCCTTAGTCCTCCCCTCCCTCCCTTTATGTATGTGGTCAGGCCCCAGTATAAACAAGGGGAGGGAGGCACTTCTATATACGTGATCAGGCTATAGATCCGTCCTTATAAGGTCTGATATCAGCTCTTGTTCTCGGCGTTAGGTTGTGGTGGGAGGGAGAGGAGGTAGGGATGAAGAGAAGGGAGGAAGGGAAGGAGAGGTGGGTGGATGAGGAGGAGAAGAAGAAGAAGAAGAAGAAGAAGAAGAACCACGGATGACCTGAGCGAGAAGTGAAGAAGATAATAAAATATAAAAATGATGACAGGAAGAATGAGAAAATCGGACATAAATATTAACGATTTCACAAAAGCCAAAAACAAAACCATTTGAGGCAGTTAAAAAATACGCTTCTCCATCTGGCAAAAAAATACAAACGATTCTCCGTATGGCAAAAAATACAAAATTTCTCCATATGGCAAAAAACACAAACGTTTCTCTATATGGCAAAAAAATAAACGATTCTCCGTATGGCAACAAACGATTCTCCATATGGCAAAAAATACAACCGATTTTCAATATGACAAAAAATACAAACGTTCTCCATATGGCAAAAAATACAAACTTTTACCCATATGGCAAAAACTAAACGATTCCCCATATGACCAAAAATACAAACGTTCTCCATATGGCAAAAAATACAAACGTTTCTCCACATGGCAAAAAACAAAAACGTTTCTCCATATGGCAAAAGACACAAACGTTTCTCCATCTGGCAAAAATACAAACGTTTTTCCACATGGCAAAACTACAAACTTTTTTCCACATGGCAAAAACAAATACAAAAATTTCCCCATATGGCAAAAAATACAAACATTTCCCCATTTGGCAAAAAAAAGGTTCTCCATACAGCAAAACTACAAACGTTTCTGCATATGGCAAAAAAAGTACAAACATTTCCCCATATGGCAAAAAATACAAACATTGCAAAAAATACAAACGTTTTCCCCATATGGCAAAAAAAAAAAAGTGCTGTGGTCTTAAACACATTCGGTGTCCAGTGAAGCAGAAAGACAAACGCTTCTTATATAACCTGTAACACAATCAGTGGTCAGGTACCAAGTCAACAAATATTGATCTGTTCGTCCACCAATGTCACTCCGTCAAGCTTCTGTGGTTTGAGGTCGTCACGTCATCCTCACCACTACACAAACACGCCCCACTGCCCACACACCGACTCTCTCTCTCCCTAACTCTATCTTCTCTACTGCGTCTGGCATTCACTGTCTGACCACACTTATAAACAGGTTCCTTAATCATTATAGATTCCTTTATATACCTGCTTAAAATCATCATCTTCATTATTATCATTATTATTATTTTTGTCGTTGTTCTTTCTTCTGACTGACTGACTGACACACACACACTGAGGCCATTTACAATACCCCCCGATAGTAGTGGGTAAGAGTGAACTCGTTTCTGTGACCCGGATAAAAGTACTAACGATGAATGATTACCTGTGGTCGGCCTCACTGTGCCATTTTAAAGCAATTTGGCCCAATAGTTGACAACATAACGCCATGAGAACTGTGCCAATAAAGGTGAGAGTTGTGAGGTCAGTTATTGGTGGACATGTATCAGTAATACTGCGATTTGTACTGCCGGGCACACACACACACACACACACACAAACCTTCCCCCTCATTTTGTCTTTTCCTTCTCTATTTTTTTTTCTTCGTTTCCATCCTTCTCCTCCAGGAGGTCATTCACGCCCCCAGGAGGTCAAGTATGCCCCCAGGAGGTCATGTATGCCCCCAGGAGGTCAAGTATGCCCACAAGATGGTCACACACGCCCCCAGGAGGTCATGCACGCCCCCAGGAGGTCATGAACAGCCACAGAAGGTCATGCACGTCCCTAGCAGGTCATGCACGCCCCCAGGAGGTCATGTAAGCCCCCAAGAGGTCATGCAGGTCCCCAGGAGGCCATGCACGTCCCTAGGTCATACACGCCCCCAGGAGGTCATGCACGTCCCTAGGAGGTCATGCACGTCCCTACGAGGTTATACACGCCCCCAGGAAATCATACACGCCCCCAGGAAATCATACACGCCCCCAAGAGGTCATGCACACCTCCGGAATGTCATGTACGTCCCCAGGTCATACACGGCCTCAGGAGGTCATACACGGCCTCAAGAGGTCATACACAGCCCCAGGAGGTCATACACGGCCCCAGGAATTCATACACGGCCCCAGGTCATGCACGCTCCAGGAATTCATACACGCTCCCAGGAGGTCATGCATGCCCCAGGAGGTCATACACGGTCCCAGGTGGTCATGCATGCCTCAGGAGGTCATGCACGGTCCCAGGAGGTCATGCATGCCCCAGGAGGTTAAGCACAAGGTGAAAGGGCTATTAATCTCTTCGTATTTCTGCACCTCTAAATCCTTCAAGAAATATACGGTGAGTTGAGGCAGTGTGTGTGTGTGTGTGTGTGTGCCTCACAGCAAATGACACTGCACTAGCTGGTCTACACAATACACTGGTCTACACAATACACTGGTCCACACAATACACTGGTCTACACAATACACTGGTCTACACAATACACTGGTCCACACAATACACTGGTCCACACAATACACTGGTCCACACAATACACTGGTCTACACAATACACTGGTCCACACAATACACTGGTCCACACAATACACTGGTCCACACAATACACTGGTCCACACAATACACTGGTCCACACAATACACTGGTCTACACAATACACTGGTCCACACAATACACTGGTCTACACAATACACTGGTCCACACAATACACTGGTCCACACAATACACTGGTCTACACAATACACTGGTCCACACAATACACTGGTCTACACAATACACTGGTCTACACAATACACTGGTCCACACAATACACTGGTCCACACAATACACTGGTCTACGCAATACACTAATACTAGATAGTGTGTCGGCGGTGTAGACCATTAACAGAGGCGGTCGACACGCTGCTGGCTATACTGACGCTAAATAAACACGCCTTATTTTTTAAACCCTGGCAACACTGACGCAAATTAAACACTGCCTATTTTTTTACTATCTGGTAACACTAACTTGTGTTTATTAATTTTGGAAACAGTAAAATTCTTGATAATATTCCTGATGCTATTAATTATTATTATTTTTTATGTATTATCATTATTTTTTCACTAATATTTTCATTATTATTCCATCATTATTATTATTATTTATCATCATCATCTTTATTATTAGTGTTGTTGTTGTTGTTATTGTTGATATTGTTGTTGTTGTTAGTTTCAAGACCATCTATCAAATTCCATTTTTTTATACACCAGCAACAAACATTCCAATCACCATTTTGTATAACACGCGAACACCACAGCCACACTACACTACAAGATCGATACTCAGGGAAATAATAGGGAAATGGTGGAGATAATTTCCCTGTCCTCCCCTATCAACATCATAAGGGCGGAGCTGAAGGCCTATAGGGTGGAGTTGTAGGCCTATAGAGAATGTTTGAAGGTGGTGGGGAAACAAGGGACATGTACTTTATCTGACCAACTCCCCAGGAAACGACCGTGAAGTGTGTGTGTGAAAAGGTATAAGGATAGTCTTCAGACAAACTTGAAAAGTGTGCCAAATCGACCCCCTCACCTGGGAGACGATTACTCCACACCGTAACGCTTGGAGGAGGAGCACCACACGAGGTGTCAATACTTTCGAGTTAACCCGACTACAAACCGAGGCAGACAAGCGCCAACGCCGAAAAGATCCTGCCGCCGCCCCTCCCACACTAGATATAGCCCTCCACATGTGCAACATCTGTGAACAAAACTCTGCCGGTCCAGTATCGGTCTCTTTAGTCACCTCAAAACTCACCAATGAAGGTGACATCCCTAATACCTCATATCAATGTATCATAGCTGGACGATTGTCATACTCGACTCCGAGTGACAACAAAGTAGTAGTAGTCGTGTCAACTTGTTCCACCAGGTCTTAAAATAACTCCACCGACATATACCCATTCCATCAGATCTTCACTGTTCCACCAACCCACACCCGTTCCACTGGAGCTCAAAAGATACACTCACCGCCATTAACGCTAGATTTCGACGCTGCCGTGTTAAAATCTCTCTCTCTCTCTCTCTCTCTCTCTCTCTCTCTCTCTCTCTCAATAAGACTACCAAAATAGCCTTAATTAACAAGTAATATTAGCTGTGATGATAAGATGTGCAAAAGAAGTCAAAACAAGAATACCAAAATAGCCTTAATTAACAAGTAACATTAGCTGTGATGATAAGATGTGCAAAAGAAGTCAAAACAAGAATAAATCAAGCAAAATTGACTTATAAAATACAATTGTAAACCCATCTAACCTTATACCACGTAAGTGTAAACCCAGCTTCTTAAACCACTCATAAAACACAACTGTAAACCCTCATCGCCTCATACCACTTAAAACACAAGTGTAAGCCCTCTTAACTTCTTTCCACTCACTCACACAAAGTTCATGATACTATATTGAATCGGGGGTGCTTGGGGACATTCTTGGCAGCAAACAGTGACATCACCCACATGAATCTGACCTACAGTATATATACTGTTAATTAATATGATGCATTTCTTTGTGTATGAACCTCTGTCCTGCGTGGCAGTGAGAAGTGATACCACCCTCAGTGTCAAAATCTGACTGAATTACTCAGAATAGGCAAAATGTACTACAAGCTTTGTCAATAAATTTGTTAAACTAAATAAACACACACACACACACACACACACAGTTAAACCCTTAAGAAACCTTCCACCATACCGCTCCATTTAAGCAACTAGGTGATCATATCTTCGGCTCAAGCCTTCCAATATTATTTTACGGTGAGGCTAAAAGCAGCAAAATAACAGCCACACTGAGGGAGGTGATACAAGCGCTACACTTCACTCACACCTACGAGGGCGTAAAACCTACTAATAGCGACAGCTGCTGAACCCGCTAACCGCTATATACCCCAGTGGCATATTTTCAACATCGCTCGAATTTAGCACTGAGAGAGAGAGAGAGAGAGAGAGAGAGAGAGAGAGAGAGAGAGAGAGAGAGAGAGAGAGGGATAGCATCATTATAGAACTATTTGCTACATCACCCTGGGAGGTATGACCACACGTTCACTACCTGCCTGAGTGTACACCTGAGGACGATATTTAGCAGCAAACATCGTGACTTCTTCAACCTGTCACACCTGATGGCTTCCCTGTTGAGGCCTGTAGTGTGTGTGTGTGTGTGAGGAGAAAGAAGAGGTGAGAGGGAAAGAGAAAGGAGAGGAGGGGAAAGGGAGGAGGAGGGGGAAGGGAGGAGTGAAAAGGTAAGGAGGAGAGGAAAGGAGAAAGAAGAGGATGAGGATAAAGAGAGAGATAATCAAAAAGAGAGAATCAGAGAAATCGATAAAATAAAAACACAAAAAACACAAAAAACTATAAAAAAAATCATCTCCAGATAAATTGAGAGATGAGAGATAAAAGAAAGAGAGAGAGATAGACAAACAAGAGATAGCACAACAAACATGCATCTCACCCCCCCCCCTCTTCCTCTTAACACCAAAATACACGCATCCCCACAACTACCCTCCCTCCCCAACGCACCCTCTCCTCCCCACCATCACCCCCACCTTCTCAGACACACCCCCCCAACCCACCACCTTCCCAGCCACACCACCCACTACCAGCCACACCCAGCCACACCCACAAAAAGAACCTCAGTCACATCTCAGGTTGCACTGAAATAGTCACAGTGTGAAAGAGTGTTGCATCAAGAGTCGTATATTTACTTCTCGGCAACCCCCTCCCTAGTCAGCTGATCCACCCATGGCAGGGGGAATATGGAGGAGGGTTGGGTGAGGTGGGTGGGTTGGGTGGGTGGGTGGGTAGGTGGGAGATGAAAGGGAGAACAAGAGGAGTTGGTGGGGAGGAGAGGGGAAAAAAGGGAGAGGAGGGAGATAAAAGGGAGAACTGGAGGAGTGTGTGCGTACAGTCTCCTGCTGCTGCTGCCTTGAGGTGCCAGCTACATAGTTTGTTCTCATTAACCAAGAGGTGGGGGGGGGGGGTGATGGCAGCCTTAAAGAGAGGGTCATGGAATGCTAAAGGGAGGAAAGGGGGGTGAGTAGGGGGTGTTAAAGGGAGAGGGAGGAGGGGGTAAGGGTAGGGAGTGTGAAAGGGAGAGGGAGGAAGGGGTGAGGGTAGGGGGTGTTAAAGGGGTAGGGAGGAAGGGGTGAGGGTAGGGGGTGTTAAAGGGGTAGGGAGGAGGGGGTGAGGGTAGGGGGTGTTAAAGGGGTAGGGAGGAGGGGTAGGGTAGAGGGGTGTTTAAGGAGAGAGGAGAGGAAAGGGAAAAGAGTGTTAAATAGGAGGGGAGAGGGGAATTAGTGTCCAAAAGTGAAGGCAGGGTACTAAAGGAGGGAAGGAAAGAGGGAAGGAAGGAAGAAGGGAGAGAGGGAGGAGGAGGAGAGAAGGGAGGAAGGAAGGGGTTAAAATGGGTGTATCTTTGCTAATAGGGATGTATGACTGGCTGACAGGGAGGGTGATGGGAATAAGGAGACACACACACACACACACACACACACAGGTAGTTTGTGTGTGTTTAGTCCCTATCTTTATGACCAATGATTTTAGTATAGGTAATAATAGCTAATAAACAAGGCCACTTACCGTCGTCATTCGGGATTTGTGGCTACATTAAACAACCAGTTACATTCTAACCACCAATTACGCCACAAGTTCGATCACGGGGCAGTCCATTCCACCCAACATGAAACGGCGCCTTGTTTTACAGTTAAGGGAGTGATGGAGGTCGGGTACAGTGCCGCCTCCCCCCCCCCCCCCGCCCTCGCTGTTTTCTTACGTAACGAAGGTAAAGTATAGTGTGTTGTGTCCATACTGGCTCTTAAGGGTATAATTAGCCTTAAACCAACCAATAGCAGCGAAGCATTTAAACAAACAACTCCACCTGCATTATTATCCTCTAACCAGCCAATTGGAGGAGAGCACCAATAACTACATTAACCATTATCCCCGTCATTAAGGAGACGACATTAACCACCTCGTATACTGTAAGTGTGTGGTGGAGACTTGACTCAGTCGTGATAATAGTTGATGCCGTCTGAGGGCTGGAGAGGCAGTTGTCTGATGGTCACTGAATATTATTATTATTTTAGCCAGCAACTTCATAATAATAATAATAATAATAATAATAATAATAATAATGATAATAATATAATAATAATATAACAACAACAACAACAATAATAATAATAATAATAATAATAATAAACATAATATAAATATCAACATCAATAAAAATCATAATAAAAATAAATAATAAATAATAATAACTAATAATAACTATAAAATCAGTAATAATAAGAAAACAAATAATAAAAATAACATAACTTCAATTACTACCACGATCGTTACTATTATTTCAACTAACCATTACCATTTATATTATCATTACCACAATTACCACCATTAAAACTAATTTCTTCACCATGGACACCACTCGAGTTATCAATTTAAACTATAATACAAAAATATATACACATCACAATATATATTTTTTCTCAAAGTCATCCAATTATATTATATCGTAAAAAAAAAAATACAAAAATATATAATCAAAAATAATTCACCTGGGGGTAGACTAATCATTAATGGGCACAGGTGAGTTGGAGTGGGCAGGTACCGAGCGAGGTACTACACCTTGGTCAGGTAAGGTTGGGAGGGGGAGGGAGGGGGGAGGGGGGCGTGGGATGATGGTATGGCCCGTGTAAAATTGATAATATCTGAGGTGGTGATTATACCTCAATACTGCTAAGGGCTTATAAGGTCATCTCTCTCTCTCTCTCTCTCTCTCTAGGTGCGAGCTAGAAGGGCGAGGCAAAGGTAGGAATGAGGGGGTTTATTATTGATTGGATTAAAGCTGCTATCTTACCTGAGAGAGAGAGAGAGAGAGAGAGAGAGAGAGAGAGAGAGTAGAACTTTCCCCAACACACACACACACACACATCCGAATTGATCCTCGAGTTTTACGTGTGAAAATCTGGAACTAATGAGTAGAAGGATTGGTTGAATGAGTGAGTAGAAGGATTGGTTGAATGAGTAGAAGGATTGGTTGAATGAGTGAGTAGAAGGATTGGTTGAATGAGTGAGTAGAAGGATTGGTTGAATGAGTGAGTAGAAAGATTGGTTGAATGAGTGAGTAGAAAGATTGGTTGAATGAGTGAGTAGAAGGATTGGTTGAATGAGTGAGTAGAAGGATTGGTTGAATGAGTGAGTAGAAGGATTGGATTTCAAATTTACACTTTCTACTGTTGTATTTTATATGATTAAACACCGCAACGCTATCTGGGGGAGGTTAGGTTAAGTTAGGTTAGGTTAGGTTAGGTTAGGTCAGGTCAGGTTAGGTTATGTTAGCGATAGAATGGTTAGGTTATGCTTACATTAACAGCTCTCAGTATCAAGGAGTTGGGATAGACGAAAGTAAGGTGACCTTGACCTTTGACCTTCTAATTACACCAAAACATACCAGGGATTGTGAGTGCTAATGGTGCCCAATGCTAATGAGTGCTAATAGTTCCCCAGTGCTAATGGAACCTCCTCTCCCCCCAGTGTCTAATAGGCCCCAGTGATACCTGCACATATACCAAACCTCAGGTGACGGTAACTGGGAAATACCAGGCACCTGCCGTGTTAAATAGGTAGGGAGATTCAACGATATATTTTGACGTTTCATGACCACACACCCGGCTGGATGGGTAGGATGGGGGGGTGAGGGAGGGGTGTGGGGGTGAGGAGGGGTGAGGGAGGGGTGTGGGGGTGAGGAGGGGTGAGGGGGTGGGTGTGGGGGGAGGAGGGGGGTGAGGGGGTGGGTGTGGGGGTAAGGAGGGGTGAGGGGGTGGGTGTGGGGGGAAGAGGGGTGTGGTGACGGGGGAAGAGGGGTGTGGTGAGGGGGAAGAGGGGGTAGGTGAGGGGGAAGAGAGAGAGATGAGGGGGGAAGAGGGGGTAGGTGAGGGGGAAGAGAGGAGTTAGGAGGCAACAAATAGACCAGCTATCAGGGGCGATGTGTCTTGACTTTATCGATAAATGGAAATGAATTCACGACTAGTGTGTATGTGTGTGTGTGTGTGTGTATGTGAATGGAATGCAGTAAAGAGGGAGGAAAGGAGAGATGAACGCAGTGAGTGAGGGATGCACTGAGGAAGGAAGGGAGGGAGAGGGAGGGAGGGATGCAGTGAGGGAGGGAGGGAGGGCGACAACTCTCCAAACAATGACAATATATCGACTCATTCTTCACACCCACCAAGTGTAACTCAAACAGACGGCCTGCAACCCCGGACCTGAAATTAAGTTACCTCTCACCTCTCCCCTCTCTCGCTTCCCTCTCTCAATATCTCACTTCCACCCTCTCACTTCTCACCTCTCCCAACCAACCCCCCCCCCCCCCATCCCTCTCTCTCTCTCTCTCTCCATGGAACCTTGTCAGCTCTTCCTCCCTGTAATCTCTCAACTCACCCTTCCCCTCTCACTTCTTGCTACCCCTCTCATCATCCCAACTTCCTCCCTTCTCACCTCTTAACTCTCCCTCTCCTCTTAACTCTCCCTCTCCTCTTAACTCTCCCTCACCTCTTAACTCTCCCTCCCCTCTCACCTCTTAACTCTCCCTCTCCTCCATCTCATACTCCTTCGTGTCCTCTTCCTTCCCTCACTCCTCCTCAAGGTTCCCTCCCCCCCAGTTCTCTCCCCTCCCTATTCTTACAATCCACTGCCTCCTCCCCCCCCCCCACACAACCTCTACCTCCCCCCTCCACCACCTCACTACTTCCACCCCTCCTCCATCTCCCAGCTTCCCTCTTTACCCCCTTCCCACACACCACTCTTCCACCTCTCCATCCACACACCGCCTCCTCCTCCTCCTCCCACTCATCACACTCCCCTCTCACCATCCTTCCACACACCCCCCCTCCCCCTCCCTCCCCCCTCCCATGGTGGCAAGGGCGGCGTTAAAGCTGAATGGATCAGATGACGGGAAAGAACTTGCATGTTGGCAGGCCGGTAAACTTGGCAATTAGCGAAGGATGTGAGGTGCTTTTTGCTGTGTGTGTGTGTGTGTGTGTGTGTGTACTTACTGTATGTGTATTTACTGTATGTGTGTGTGTGTGCGTGTGTATGTATTTATTTACTGTGTGTGTACATATAAACGCAATGGTAAAAAAAAAAAAATATTCCCACTAAAAAAAAAAATTCCCCCAATCCCGACTAATAAGACGTGGGGGATTAGGGCTCCCACACTATCTAATCCACCAATCACCATGACAAGACAGAAATCCCCCGCCTTATACAGTATATTACCCTGACTTGAGGGCCAACCAATCATATATTACCATGACGAGAGCCAACCAATCATATATTACCATGATGAGGGCCAACCAATCATATATTACCATGACTTGAGGGCCAACCAATCATATATTACCATGATGAGGGCCAACCAATCATATATTACCATTACGAGGGCCAACCAATCATATATTACCATGATGAGGGCCAACTAATCATATATTACCATGACGAGGGCCAACTAATCATATATTACCATGATGAGGGCCAACCAATCATATATTACCATGACGAGGGCCAACCAATCATATATTACCATGATGAGGGCCAACTAATCATATATTACCATGATGAGGGCCAACTAATCATATATTACCATGATGAGGGCCAACCAATCATATATTACCATGACGAGGGCCAACCAATCATATATTACCATGATGAGGGCCAACCAATCATATATTAACATGACCTGAGGGCTAACCAATCATATCTTACCATGACGAGGGCCAACCAATCATATATTACCATGACGAGGGCCAACCAATCATATCTTACTATGACGAGGGCCAACCAATCATATATTACCATTACGAGGGCCAACCAATCATATATTACCATGACGAGGGCCAACCAATCATATATTACCATGATGAGGGCCAACCAATCATATATTACCATGATGAGGGCCAACCAATCATATATTACCATGATGAGGGCCAACCAATCATATATTACCATGACGAGGGCCAACCAATCATATATTACCATTACGAGGGCCAACCAATCATATATTACCATGACTTGAGGGCCAACCAATCATATATTACCATGACGAGGGCCAACCAATCATATATTACCATTACGAGGGCCAACCAATCATATATTACCATGACTTGAGGGCCAACCAATCATATATTACCATGACGAGGGCCAACCAATCATATATTACCATGACGAGGGCCAACCAATCATATATTACCATGACTTGAGGGCCAACCAATCATATATTGCCATTACTTGAGGGCCAACCAATCATATATTACCATGACGAGGGCCAACCAATCATATATTACCATGATGAGGGCCAACCAATCATATATTACCATGATGAGGGCCAACCAATCATATCTTACCATGACGAGGGCCAACCAATCATATCTTACCATGACTTGAGGGCCAACCAATCATATATTACCATGACTTGAGGGCCAACCAATCATATATTACCATGACTTGAGGGCCAACCAATCATATATTACCATGACTTGAGGGCCAACCAATCATATATTACCATGACGAGGGCCAACCAATCATATATTACCATGACGAGGGCCAACCAATCATATATTACCATGACGAGGGCCAACCAATCATATATTACCATGACGAGGGCCAACCAATCATATATTACCATTACGAGGGCCAACCAATCATATATTACCATTACGAGGGCCAACCAATCATATCTTACTATGACGAGGGCTAACCAATCATATCTTACCCTGACTTGAGGGCCAACCAATCATATATTACCATGACGAGGGCCAACCAATCATATATTACCATGACTTGAGGGCCAACCAATCATATATTACCATGACGAGGACCAACCAATCATATATTACCATGACGAGGACCAACCAATCATATATTACCATGATGAGGGCCAACCAATCATATATTACCATGATGAGGGCCAACCAATCATATATTACTATGACGAGGACCAACCAATCATATATTACCATGACGAGGGCCAACCAATCATATCTTACTATGACGAGGGCTAACCAATCATATCTTACCATGACGAGGGCCAACCAATCATATCTTACCATGACGAGGGCCAACCAATCATATCTTACCATGAGGAGGGCCAACCAATCATATCTTACCATGACTTGAGGGACAACCAATCATATATTACCCTGACTTGAGGGCCAACCAATCATATATTACCATGATGAGGGCCAACCAATCATATCTTACTATGACGAGGGCCAACCAATCATATCTTACCATGACGAGGGCCAACCAATCATATATTACCATGATGAGGGCCAACTAATCATATATTACCATGATGAGGGCCAACTAATCATATATTACCATGATGAGGGCCAACCAATCATATATTACCATGACGAGGGCCAACCAATCATATATTACCATGATGAGGGCCAACCAATCATATATTACCATGACGAGGGCCAACCAATCATATATTACCATGATGAGGGCCAACTAATCATATATTACCATGATGAGGGCCAACTAATCATATATTACCATGATGAGGGCCAACTAATCATATATTACCATGATGAGGGCCAACTAATCATATATTACCATGATGAGGGCCAACCAATCATATATTACCATGACGAGGGCCAACTAATCATATATTACCATGACGAGGGCCAACTAATCATATATTACCATGATGAGGGCCAACTAATCATATATTACCATGATGAGGGCCAACTAATCATATATTACCATGATGAGGGCCAACTAATCATATATTACCATGATGAGGGCCAACTAATCATATATTACCATGACGAGGACCAACCAATCATATATTACCATGATGAGGGCCAACCAATCATATATTACCATGATGAGGGCCAACCAATCATATATTACCATGACGAGGGCCAACCAATCATATATTAGAATGAAGTGAACATTAGGCACCCTAGTTCAGTTTACCTTAAGATTAGCCCCCTAAAGCTAATCAAACCTGACGCTAACCTAACTTAGCCCGAACCTAACCTGACAATAAGCTAACCAAACATAACCTAACCAAACATAACCTAACCAAATCATAACCAAACATAACCAACCAAATCATAACCAAACATAACCTAACCAAATCATAACCAAACATAACCAACCAAATCATAACCTAACATAACCTAACCAAATTATAACCAAACATAACCTAACCAAATTATAACCAAACATAACCTAACCAAATTATAACCAAACATAAAATAAACAAATCATAACCAAACATAACCTAACCAAATCATAACCAAACATAACCTAACCAAATCATAACCAAACATAACCTAACCAAATTATAACCAAACATAACCTAACCAAATCATAACCAAACATAACATAGCCTAACCAAATCATAACCAAACATAACCTAACCAAATCATAACCAAACATAACCTAACCAAATCATAACCTAACCTAACCTAACCTTACCCCCAAGGTGTTTAGATCGTATTAAATCATCAGGTGAAATAAGCTGGGGTGTCTAATCTTCATGTAGCCCTAAAATACCTTCACTTATGTCATATATAGAGGTAAATCCCTTGCTTCTAGTGCTTCATGAGGTACCAGGGTGCTTCATGAGGTACCAGGGTGCTTTATGAGATACAAGGGTGCTTCATGAGGTACCAGGGTGCTTCATGAGGTACCAGGGTGCTTCATGAGGTACCAGGGAGCTTCTTGAGGTACCAGGGTGCTGCATGAGGTACCAGGGAGCTTTATGAGATACAAGGGTGCTTCATGAGGTACCAGGGTGCTTCATGAAGTACCAGGGATCTTCATTAAGTACCAGGGTGCTTTATGAGGTACTAGGGTGCTTTATTAACTCCCAGAGCGTTAGTAAACAGTTACCGCGAACAGGAAATATATTGAACTAATGACGTTATTACTAAAAAAATTACCGTAGTCACCGCTGAACACTGTCTCATGTCATCGTTTTCTTTAACACTTAAAAAAAAAATTCATGCGTGTTATCATTGTTCGTACTAAGGTTATCATGTGGAACCTTGCACACACACACACACACACACACACACACACGGGATAATAACACAAATAACTACGTGAACAAGTTTGAAGGGAGTACATAAGGTGGAGGAAGAGGAGATGACGACGAAAAGGGAAAGGGAGGAGGAGGAGATAAGGGAAAGGGGGAGGAAAAGATGAAAAAGGGAAGGAAGGAGGAGGAGGAAGAAAGGGAGAAAGATGAGAAAGAGAAGATAAAGAAATAATAGGAGGAGGAAGGAAAGAGGAACAAGGAGAAGAAAATGAAGAACAACAATAATAATGAGGAACCAGGAGGAGAAGAAAATAATGAAGGGGAAGAAGATAATGAAGGAGAGAGGTGGAGAAAAGGAGGTGGAGGAGGTGGAGAGGAGAGAGGAGGAGGAGGAGAGAGACATCGCCCACACCACTCCCTTGGTCAAGACGATAATGGCGGGTGCCGGGTAAACAAGAGGGGGTAAACAAGGTGTACTAAGGGGTAAACAAGGTGTGCTAAGGGGGTAAACAAGGTGTGCTAAGGGGGTAAACAAGGTGTGCTATGGGGGCAAACAAGGTGTGCTATGGGGGCAAACAAGGTGTGCTATGGGGGCAAACAAGGTGTGCTATGGGGGCAAACAAGGTGTGCTAAGGGGTAAACAAGGTGTGCTAAGGGGTAAACAAGGTGTGCTAAGGGGTAAACAAGGTGTGCTAAGGGGTAAACAAGGTGTGCTAAGGGGTAAACAAGGTGTGCTAAGGGGTAAACAAGGTGTGCTAAGGGGTAAACAAGGTGTGCTATGGGGTAAACAAGGTGTGCTATGGGGTAAACAAGGTGTGCTATGGGGTAAACAAGGTGTGCTAAGGGGTAAACAAGGTGTAAATTGCCAGTTCGAAAATGAGAATGAACGTGTAAATGACTCGCTTGAACAACAGAAGGACACTGTAAATTCAAATAACAAAAACATATACAATGTAAATTACTGACTCGACTACGCGAATTACTGTAAATAAATTATGAGAACAGGAATGACAAGGTTGTAAATTATCTGCCAACGAAATAAAACTAAATTATGAACAGGGGAACGATGCATTGTATATACCTTGCCTGAACAGCGGAACGGAACAATGTATACACCTCTCTTGAACAATGGAACAAGGCTTTGAACAGCGGAATGAATCGGTGGAAAAGAATTTGTTTCGGGATAATAATAATAATAATAATAATAATAATAATAATAATAATAACAATAATAATAATAATAACAAGAACAACAATAACAATAATAAAAACAACAACAACAACACTAATAACCCCTAAACAAATAAATATAACTCAGTAAATACAACAAAGAAAATAAATAAAGCAAGAACAGAAAACAAATAAATAACAAGAACACCACAACAAGACCACATTATGAGGCTATAAACTTAAGACTCGTATAAGAACTCTTAACATATACAATTAATTATCTATCTATCTATCTATCATATTTCAATGCCTTTACGCCCATATCAAGCATATTCTAATTAATGATGTACAGGTAAGGTCATAATTACCTGGACTCTTGAGGGGGGAGGGAGGGGGGGTGGTGGCATCTACCTGAGGGTCATGTGGGACTTTTGTTATTGATAGACTGGGATTTTGTTTTGTATTACAGAAGTCTTTTATTTACGTGTTATATAATCTTTAATTACAAATAAGAGTTCACGAACCATAATTATTTTGCTTTTTTTCGCATTTTTTTTATTTAATTTATAATAATAAGTATCGTTCAAAAGCTACACACACACACACACACACACACACCAGTAAACATAATTTAAAAGAGAGAAGAGATAATTACAGTGCTGAGCCGTAACTGATAATTACAATGGGTAGAAACAACAAGGTTAAGAGGTCATGAGAGAGAGAGAGAGAGAGAGAGAGAGAGAGAGAGAGAGAGAGAGAGAGAGAGAGTGATTGACGCCTGAAGGATGTAGGATTAAAGGGATCGTTCCTCATGAGTCTCAGACATTATTACTTACCATTATCGATAAGGTCTTCATCCCATTATGCTAAATACAAGTTATCATTAAAGAGGGGGTGCTGGAGGGGTAGGGGGAGAGGGGGTGTTGGGGGGAGGGGGTGCTGGAGGGGAGGGGGTGCTGGAGGGGTAGGGGGAGAGGGGGTGTTGGGGGGAGGGGGTGCTGGAGGGGAGGGGGTGCTGGAGGGGAGGGGTGCTGGAGGGGAGGGGGTGCTGGGGGGATGGGGTGCTGGAGAGGAGGGGTGCTGGGAGGGAGGGGGTGTTGGGGGGAGGGGAGAGAGGGTGTTGGGGGGAGGGAGTGCTGGAGGGGAGGGGTGCTGGAGGGGAGGGGTGCTGGAGGGGAGGGGGTGCTGGGGGGAGGGGGTGCTGGTGGGGAGGGGGTGCTGGTGGGGGAGAGACAGGGGAGAAGAAGGGGGGGATGAGGGGAGGAGGAAGAGGGTAAACGAGAGGGAACATAGGGAGGAGGGGAAAGAGGGAGATGGAAGAGTGAAGAGGTAGAGAGTAGAAGGAAATGGGAGAATAGATAGAGGGAAATGGGGGGGGATAAGTGAAGGGGAAGTAGGAGAGGAAGGAGGAGAAAGAGCAGAAGAGGAGGAGGTGAAAGAGGAGTAAGAGAGGTGTAGTAAAGGGAAGTGATAAAAGAATAGAGAGAGAGGAGAAGGAGGAGGAGGAAGAGGAAAGGAAGTGGAAAATAGAGAGGAGGAAGAGGAAGGTGTGAGGGAGTAGGAGAAGGAAGATAATGGCGAAGAAGGAGGAGTGTATGTGGAAGGAGAAAAGAAAGAGAAGGAGGAAGGAGACCAGGAATAATAATGGAAGGAGAGAGAGAGAGAGAGAGAGAGAGAGAGAGAGAGAGAGAGAGAGAGAGGTGAACAAGAGAAGAGATACGTGATAGTGAAAGGGGTGGATAAGAAAGATAAGAGATAATACGGGTGAAGGAGAGAGAGATAGATACAGATAATAAAAGAGATAGAAGGACAGACACAGTAATGGTGACAAGGAAAAAATGACCCCCCCCCCCATCACCTGTCAGCCTCGGTACTGTCAGTTTAATTTAGGTTAGGTTAGGTTAGCAAGCCTTGACGAGGAGGATCATGGTCGTTAGTGAGAGCTTATGGTGTGTGTGTGTGTCTGTCTGTCTGTAGTACTAATGATCAATATATCACCATTCTCTTGCTTTAATAAATAACTACAATACTTTTCCTTTACCTCTGAGCTCGTGAAACATTTCCTCTCCCTCTCTCTCTCTCTCTCATCCTCGGAGCGCTTGTGTCTGCCAGCACACCAATACATCACCACCACAGATCTTATCTACTCCAGTCTAGTCCCAAGCTTTTCCGCGAGTCATTTTTTTTTTTTTGTCTTTCATATGTAACAATAATTTTTTTTCTCTTGTTTTTATGTATATCTCTCTCTACTACTAAATTTTCCCGACTGTCAATTGTTTCTACTACTAAATTTACCTGACTGTCAATTGTTTCTACTACTAAATTTTCCCGACTGTCAATTGTTTCTATTACTAAATTTTCCCGACTGTCAATTGTTTCTACTACTAAATTTACCTGACTGTCAATTGTTTCTACTACTAAATTTTCCCGACTGTCAATTGTTTCTACTACTAAATTTTCCCGACTGTCAATTGTTTCTACTACTAAATTTTCCCGACTGTCAATTGTTTCTACTACTAAATTTACCTGACTGTCAATTGTTTCTACTACTAAATTTTCCCGACTGTCAATTGTTTCTACTACTAAATTTACCTGACTGTCAATTGTTTCTACTACTAAATTTACCTGACTGTCAATTGTTTCTACTACTAAATTTACCTGACTGTCAATTGTTTCTACTACTAAATTTACCTGACTGTCAATTGTTTTATTTCTATTATATATAACTCTTTGGATTATATTATTCTATCATCTATACTTTATTCCTGTCGTCTATACTGAATTGTTTACGGTTACAAGACGACGTGAGATACAACATACATAAATTCAATGAAGGAAATCAATCATATTAAAACAACAAACGTAAATTCAAGCTAAGATTTATATCCGACAATCAGTACATTAAAATAGCAATTTATATACAAGAGATATTTCAATAAACGATTTACAAATAAGAAAAAATATAATCGAGACATTACCAACGACAGCACCCTGAATGACGTCACTGACACAAACATATGGCATCAAATGATATCAGAAAGACGATCGAATCTCATGCATGAAAAAAATAAACAAGTGAGCGTCGCTGTGAGATGCGATTCGATTGTACAAGAATAGAAACGCAATTGAGTACAAGATTCACAAGATAAATTCACCTAACACACACACACGAGAGAACCCGTAAATAATTCAGCGGAGAAAGAAGAGAAGGAGGAGAATCAACAAACAAAACACAGAGGAAAGCTAACACGAAAAACATTAAATAACTGAGATAAACAACAACAGAAAGGGACATAAACATTATCCAGAAACAAAAACAATGTAACAAAAACGAAACAGACGAAATAATAAGATGCAAAACCTAAAACAAAAATAAATAAATAAACAAAATCAAGGATAAAACAACACAAACAATAAACAACACAAACAATAAACAACACAAAACAATAAACAACACAAAACAATAATCAACACAAAACACACGTTAAAATATGAGAGCAGAATAATTTCGTCAGAGGAAATTTTTATAAACGTCTAAGTATCATTTATTACGCACCCAAGTCACCTCTATCACCTCCTCCCAACACAGGCGTCTACGAGTGCCTGCCTGCCTCTGACACACACCACTACGTTACCTTCGAGGATTATATCAACATCGTCATCTACATCGTAAGTAAAGGTAACTTGTATTTTGTAGAAATGATAATAATTTTATCCCGTAACGTTACTTAACAGCGAAAATATTACTCATGATCAATACTACTAATAATTTTACCCCTTAACGTTACTTAAAAGCGAAAATATTACTTATAATCACTATAATATTACTAATAATTTTATCCCTTAACGCTACTTAACAGCGAAAATAATAAGTACTTATAATCAATACTAGTAATGATTTTACTCCTTAACGTTACTTAACAGCGAAAATATTACTTAAAATCAATAGTATTAATAATTTTACCCCTTAACGTTACTTAACAGCGAAAATATTACTTAAAATCAATACTTTACAACTAATAATTTTAACCCCTCATTACTTTACACTTAAAACATTACTTATAACTAACCAAAGTTTTGCTGGTATCAAATGAGTTGAGAGAGAGAGAGAGAGAGAGAGAGAGAGAGAGAGAGAGTGACATAATAAGGAGAAAAAGAATAAATGGAAACGAAAGATAAAAATATGAGAAACAAAACGCCATGAGAGAGACAGACTGACAGACAGACAGACACAAAGACAGACCTACACACACACACAGACAGACAGACAGACACACACACCTATGTACTCTAAACCAAATATTCAACACAAGACTCTTAAGATATATATTTACCCCCACGATATGATATATGTTCCCTGTCTGGTAAGATTCGATAGGAAATATTTATGCCCCTGTGAAATGAACTCTCTAACCTCGCTGATTTTTATTTACCACCAAATTTACTACAATTTTTATATTTTATTCGATTCCAGATAATTTTTTGAGAATGTTTAATAATATGTATTTAGATGTGTATTGTATGTATGTATATATGTGTGTATTATTTGTAGCCGTTTATTTCCTGGGATACAAAATACAGTATTCCCATGTATCCTCTCACACACTCTAACACTGTATACACACTCACACAAGATAAACATTTCTCTGTATACCACTTATGTGCGTAGTTATGTTAAGGCCATCAACGACTTAACACTTTACAACTTCTATGAAAACATGTCCACTTATTTGTACTAGTGAAGATAATAAGGTCTTGTTCGTTTTAAAAATTTAATTGGTCTTTTGAGTCCTGAAGGGTTAAAATTTCGTCATCAAAGGGTTAAATAATCATCGTTATCAAAGGGTTAAATCATCGTCTCCAAAGGGTTAAACCAATCATCAAAGGGGTTAAATCAGCGTCTTCAAAGGGTTAAATCATCATCATCATCATCAAAGGGTTAAAACAACACGAGACATATCAGAGTATCAACCACAATCACAGATATTACAAAAAAAATTGCAGTAATTTACCACTACCTGATACATACTATTACATGACCTGTCTCTTACACCGCTGGAGGTACTAGTTAAATTACATGATCACTCTCTCTCTAAATATTGTCACAAAAAATAAATTATATATATTTTCCATTTAAATATACAATAACTCAAAGTATTATAAAAAATAACTAATATTAAATAACTCGTATATAAATCAATTATTTTCATCATTAAATAAATCATATATATGACGTCATTGCGATATACATAATTATAAATATATATATTACTATTACTGTTTGTTATATAGGCGTTAAAATAATAATAATAATAATAATAATAATAATAATAATAATAATAATTCTCGCCTACTTTTAATAAATTGAGTTGTTCTGAGTAAATAAATTCTTTATATTATTTTCTGAAGTAAAACACACATGTCCTATTTCATCATAAAATGGTTAGGTTAAGTTAGGTTCACACACACACAGAAAAATTAATATACTAACTATGCAAATATTTGTAACACCACACGTTCATAAAACTGTCACCACATTTAAATTACTGTACCTGTAATGATTCTGTAACTGTACTTTAATGCTCCTGTAACTGTACTTAATCACGTCTAAATGTGTACTTATAATACTGAACAAACAGTCGGGGTCAAAATTTTTCTACCGCCCAAAATGAAACAGTCAGGGTAAGTCAGTTCGGAGACTCATTCACGTGACTCAATTTTACGACGGAGAGCGAATTTTTGTCCCCGACTGTACCAACCCTAACAATATATAAGTAAGGCTATTTAATAAAGTAGAAATGATGATTTAATCGAATTTATAAAAGCAAATCAGACTTAAGTAACCAAAACAGTGAATTAATCTAATCTGTGTATCTGAGTAATGCTACGCTATCGAAGTAGTGCATCAAACTAATAATAATAATAATAAATATATAATCCTGTTGTAGTCGTGGTGGTAATAGTAGAAGTAGTAGTAGTAGAAATAAAACTGAGCTCCTACTACTACTACTACCAACACCACCACTACTACAACCACTACTATTACTACTACCACCACTACCACTAATACAAATAATAAAAAAACACAGTCACCACACACAGCTCCTTCCTGGTCTGTGATCAAGCCAAGACTCTCTGAACACACACTAAACATTTTGTCTTGTGAGCGTGAAACATGATAGCCGAGGTGATGACGCTGACACAGGTGGAGGAGTGAGGCGGGTCTCCACACGCTTACCTGGCCACGTCACGCTAATGTAGAGAGAGAGAGAGAGACCTTCTACCCCAGGCTGAGAATGACTCGAATGGAGCTTAATAACGGTGGAGATGGCCCTCTGTTTTCATCGGTAATACCTCTTTAATATTTCTAGGAGATGGCACAGGTTTAGGAGCTTGAGGTGAAGGGGGGGGGATGGGAGAGGGAGTGTGAAGGGACAAGAGTCTAAGGGTGAGGGGAGATTATCTGAAGAGGAGGGGGAGAATCTCTGAAGGGGAGGGGGCAGGCATCTAAGGGGGAAGTGGAAGGAGGAATAATTGAGTATATATTATTTATCTTTCAAGTTGTTGGTGTCAGGAGGGTGATAATGATGATGGTGACTGGGTATAGTGTTGTCAGCAAGTAGTGGTGTCTGGCTATAGTGTTATGAGGAGTATGGTGGTGGCAGGTATCGGATCGTTTGAAGGCTGACAATACCTATGACCTCAGACTACACGCTCTTGTAGGTGGCGGTAGCAGTGATGACGCTATCCCTAGGCCTACTAGACCCTTGACCTAATCTTATAAATCACGAATGGGGCCTAATATGATCTGGGCCCCAAACGTAATTGATAAATGAGGGATCCCACCTGACCAGTCACTCAGAGAATTTATCCCTCTGAGCTGAACACCTTGAAAAAGATATTAAGTTCCCTCTCTCTCTCTCTCTCTCTCTCTCTCTCTCTCTCTCTCTCTCAGTAATTCAGCAGTGGTTTACGAGGTCTTGAGGTGTGTGTGTGTGTGTTAGTAGCAGCAGCAGCAGCTTATTCTAGTGCTTTAGTTGGCGGGGATTTATCAGGAGGTCTATCTACACAGTCTAACTTATCTCTTGTGTATATTTCCCCAGGTAACTTGTGTCTCTCCCTCCTCCTATCAGATGTCAAGTCGCTCTCTCGCCCTTATATGAAAAATTTATGTACGATACTATTTTGTAAACACGCTCCGTCAGGCGACCCGACTAGAGAATATTTTAGTACAGATCCAGTTTGTTTGTTAACTGGTTCTGAAACCGACTGTGTGAATGTCAGCAGTTGTGGATATAATGAATATTTGGCGAGGAAGTTGAGTTCACAAGTCCTTGAGATTCGATCCACCGGAGACTTAAGGCCATGGGGGGGTGGGGGAGTCGTTTTGTGGGGTGGTTTGTTGTACAGCTGTAGATCACGACAATATACTAATAATAAACTGAAGAAACAATAAAATACAGACATCATTATTTTTTTTTTGTAATTCTCATTTCCTCACTGTTACAAAAATCATACAAACATGATCCGGTTTATACAAGGATTCATACACATATACAAAATGTATTATTCAACACTACGACTTTTTCCGTATACTTAAAACCAATTTGTGTCAAACAGTGTGAGGCCAGAAAACGACTATTAAACATTCACACGACGAAGGTGTAAACACTGAGAGACTAACAGACAAAGATAAACAGAAACAGATTGTAATATCACCCCCCAGTAAGACATATAGAGGAATAACAATGAATAAAGTATCTCACGAGTGCTACATATGAGAGAGAGAGAGAGAGAGAGAGAGAGAGAGAGAGAGAGAGAGAGAGAGAGAGAGAGAGAGGTGGATTTTGTTTGAGAGAATAAAGAAAAAACATAAGACAAAGACCAAAACAAAACTCTCTCTCTCTCTCTCTCTCTCTCTCTCTCTCTCTCTCTCTCCAGGAAACAAAATCTATCTAATGAGGTAAAAACAACCAACTCAACACAATCATCTGCCAGTGAAGGAAGTCAACCATAAAACACACACAGTAAGAATTCAATCAGTCATGGGTTCATATACTGTACAACACCCCCTCCCCCTCTCCACCCTCCTTTCCCCTCCCCTTCTCCTCCCCATCTCTCTCCCCTCTCCTTCTTACTCTCTTCCCCTCCACTTCTTACCTCCCTCCCTCCCTCCCTCCGTCCATCCCCTACCTTCTTTGGTAAATTTATTCAAAACTGTCAAATCTTATTGTCAAGGAACTCTACTACATATTGATAGGTTCTTGTTGGCTAATCGAGCTAAGAGCCTTTAAAGGAGTACCAAGCCATTTGTTGCGGCGTTCTACATACATTTAACCCGACACTACTAACCCAAACTAACCCAATCAAACCTAACCAGACACTACCAGCGTCCCTCCCAGCCCAACCTAACCCAACCTAACCTAATCAAACCAAACCTACCATCCTCTCCGCCACACACACACAAAGATACATACAAAAACACATATTCTTATACCACCTGTAATACATAAACCTTCCATTTGATACTTAATGGCCTGAAAATATCTCGTCGATGTTCCCTGTCCCTGAGTTGTAAAAATTTTGTAAGAACAATTTTCAGAAGTCTGGCAGGTTGGTCGTGTTGAATAAAACTCATCCACGCTTAAGACCCCTCTGATTCAAGCCTTTTACGGGACCTGAATACTACTGGTGTTACCTCCCCCCACCCCCCTCCCCCTGACCCCCCCCCAAACAGCTCCGTACACTGCCCGTTCTTAAAGGTATACAAGTATCCGAAAAAAAAAATATCCATTCTAAGAGGTACAGATATCCGAATAATATCCGCTCTTACGTTACAAATATCCGAAATATAGCCCACCGTTTACCCTACACGTCCTGCAGGTGAAGTATATCCCAGGTAACAGACAACACCACAGGGAGAGAGAGGATTCCTGAAGAAGGCCCCCCCAGGAGGTGTTATTTACCTGAGGTTAATACTGTACCATTATTATCAGAAGATCATCTCACTTAATTCTCCTGCGCCGAGTGGTTTAAATTTCTCAAGTCTTATTTATTGCTCTCTCTCTCTCTCTCTTTCTCTCTTTCTCTCTCTCTTTGTCACTCTCTCTCCCTCCCCCCTCTCTCTCTCTCTCTCTAATTCCCAGCCATCCACTCTGTTTTTCTCTCTCTCTCTCTCTCTCTCTCTCTCTTTGTCACTCTCTCTCCCTCCCCCCCTCTCTCTCTAATTCCCTGCCATCCACCCTGTGTCACTCTCTTCCCTCACTCTATTTTCCTGCCATCACTTTCTCTCTCTCTCTCTCCCTTAACATAGGCTAATCTCTCTCTCTCTCTCTCTCTCTCTCTCTCTCTCTCTCTCTCTCTCTCTCTCTCAACTAAATCCCCAATGGCTGTCATCTCAACTACCCCCTGGCTCTCAGCATATCTACAAAGTCACATTACTCCGGCTATCAGCGGACTTCCCACTAAAGATCATATACTGATCTTAAGTTGTGTAAACCTGGCCTCTAAATGATTTTGTGACAAGATAGAGTTAAACGACACTTATATTTGTTTAATCACAACCTTATAATTTCGGTATAATTTTACAACCTTTAAGTTCGTTATAATCACAGTTTGATTAGGTCGCTTTAATAACCTCAAAAGTTTGTTATAATCACAACCTCAGACGTTGGCTCTCTTCACAACCTTTATTAACTATAATCACAAACTCACAACTTAAGAATAACCAAAACTTCACAACTTCACTCTCATCACAACCCCTCAAATGAAAAATATTCACAACCACAACAAGATTATGCTTCACAACCTCACCGTCATCACAACCGACTCACAAAAAACTCTCTCTCCCTCTCTCGTCTCTACCACCAAGCTAATCTGTCTCTATCTTCTCAAAGCTAAAATTGTTATAGCTTTAAATATAAATGAGAGACAGTGTATTTCTCTCTTCTTCTCCTCCTCCTCTCCCTCATGCATTCTCTTTGTGTGTCTCTCCTATCTCCTCTTCTCCTTCCATCTCTTCCTTATTATCTCTCTATCTCTCTTGCTTCCTCTCTTTCTTTCTCAGGACTCCTCTTTTTCTCCCTCCCCAACCTTCATTCCCCTACCTCTCTCTTCTACACCCCCCTCTCAAACCCACCTCCACACCCCCCCTCTCAAACCCACCTCCACACCCCCCTCTCAAACCCCCCACCTTCACTTCCCCCTCTCAAACCCCCACCTCCACACCCCCCACCTTCACTCCCCCTCTCAAACCCCCCACCTCCACACCCCCGCCTTCACTCCCCCCACCTCCACACCCTCCTCTAAGACCTACCTCCACACCTCCCTTACACTCATCAGACCAGCACCCCCCTTCCCCCCCTAAATCACCTCTCATCTTCCCTCCCCCTACACCCTCTCTCTCCTACCGTCAACAGCACCAGAATGAGAGGATTTCAGCTTGGCATACCACAGGGAGGAGTGTTTAGTCTTATGCTCTTTAATATACTGATGCACAAGCCTATTGCTGACATTCCAGTTCAGCCAAACGAGGCTGTAATATGCTATGCTGATGATATCTACATTGTGACACAGACCAAACTCAGGCCCCAAGCCTTGCTGGATGTATTTGCTCGGAGGACTGTGGAAAGTGGTCTCAATATCTGTTGACAAGACGAGGGTCCTCAATCCTCGTCCTGCTCCCCCTCTGCCTCTTGACTTTAACATTAACAGCATGCCCTTGGAACTATGTAGCTCCTATAAATATCTTGGAATTTGTGTGAATGATTCAAACTTTGTCGGCAAATTTCTTGCCAAACTAATGCAGTGCATTAAACCCCTCAGAACCCTTGTTGGCAAGGGCTATGGAATTAACATCACCTAAGCTCGTACTTTCTATCTTCACTTCATTCATTCTGTAGTCGACTATCATGCTCTCCACCTTGTGACTATTCCGCCTACACAATTCAACAGCCTTGAGGTAGTGCAAAATGAAGCCATGCGCATCATTCTAGGATGCCCAAAATCAACCAGAATTGTAAACATGAGGAAAGAGCTCGAACTGCCCTCCTATCTGAGAGGATAGCTCTACTTAATACCATGTTTTGTGTCAAAGTTTTTAAGAACAATGGTCCCCAAACTACAGCTCAAACTGGGTTGATGTTCTATCTAAGTAATCCCGACAATCTTCCACAAAAGACTCTCTTTGGGGCGTGGTTTCGTCCAATGTATATGAACCTCTGTCCTGCGTGGCAGTGAGAAGTGATACCACCCTCAGTCTCAAGACCTGACTGAATTACTCAGAATAGGCAAACTGTACTCCAAGCTTTGTCAATAAATTTGTTTAACTAAAAAACCTACCCTCCCCCTCACCAAACCGACACCACTCATCCCACTCACCTCCACTCAATAAATTAATCCTCTCACCCAAATAAACTTCCAGGGATTTTTAAGGTTGAAAATCCCGACGATTAATGGATGATATATCACTAGTATTCTTTTACGCCTCGTCTCTTGTTTTTCGACTCAACTTTCCACATCATCAGCGGTGAAGTGAGAAAGTTTTCGACTCTCTGTGGTGGTGTAGTGAAATCCTCTCCTCTCTCCTATCTCTCGTTCCAATCTTTTGTTTTCTTTATTTACATCTACCTATATCTTTATTTTATTTTATTTTAATCCCTTTTCTCTTATTTTCTTTTATTTCATTCTTTCTATCTCTATTTTCACCAGTATCTCATTGGTTCTATCTTTCATTTTCTTTATTTTATTTACTATTTTCTTTCATTTCTTATTTGTCTTGTTATTCATTGTCTCTTATTCCCCAACTTTATTCTCTTCTATTCCATTCGTTTTATCCCATTTTCTTTATTTTATCCATTTTTTTATTTCGTATTTTTCTCGTATTTCATTTACTAAGCTTTTATTTCCTCTATAATAAGCTTCACCCTCTATAATTAAGCTTTATTTCCTCAATAATAAGCCTCACCCTCGATAAGCAAGCTTTATTTCCTCTAATAAGCTTTACCCTCCATAATTAAGTTTTATTTCCTCAATAATAAGCTTTACCCTCTATTATTAAGCTTTATTTCCTTTATAATAAGCTTCACCCTCTATAATAAGCTCTACCCTCCATAATCAAGCTTTATTTCATCTATAATTAAGCTTTATTTCATCTATAATTAAGCTTTATTTCCTCTATAATAAGCTTTAGTTTATAACAACCCTCTTTCCCTATAACTACCAATACTTTCTCTACAACTTATTTTTTACTTTCACTTTAATATTTCCCTCTTTCCTTACCTCCCCCTCCTACTCTCTCTCTCTCTCTCTCTCTCTCTCTCTCTCTCTCACTCACTTTAATAACTTAAGTTTAATTACATCGTTGTGGGGAATACATGGAAAGTCTCTCAGATCTGCAGTGTTTGGCTATAGGGACAATATATGTGTGTGTGTGTGTGTGTGTGTGTGTGTGCCTTATTCTGAGAGATTCTAGCACAATAAAACACACACACACACACACACACACTAACACACCCCCAACACACACACTATCGTCAAGGTCAGGTCAGCAAACATCGTCCCCTATAGCCAGGTCATCCCTAGGTCATCAAGTCAACAAGGTGACCTGAATGCATACTACACCCGCCTGAACTAACTACCGTGTTGTGACAGGTTGAATGGAGTAATTTAAGCCAGTTAAGAGTGAGTAACTAGGTGTGTGGCGACCTCCCTGACCTAGTTTTATCTGCTGTACCGGAGACTCACCTCCACCACCCACCACACCTACCCCTGGAGCTGTTGGTCTATGACACGTCGAATTAATGACGCTTGATGGAGGCAATAACAACAGAAATAATAATGATGATGATGAAAATAATAATAATAAAAATAATAACAGAAATAATAATAATAATAATAAAAATAACAGAAATAATAATAATAATAATAATAATAATAATAATAATAATACCCTACCCCCCCCCCCCTCACCCCCCAAGCTCAATCTCTACTCCGTGGCCACATTGAAATTCAACGCCCCAGTTTTGGCGTGTTGCTTATGCATTGCCACTTGTATCTAATGCCCTTATCATATCTCCTCCAGTGTCCGTCTCGCAAGGGGGGGTGGGGGGATGAGGAGGGTGAGGAGAGGGGAGGGGTGGATAGGGGATGGAGAAGGGAGGGTAGAGAATAGGGGAAGATATAGGAGGAGGAGGAGTAGGATGGAGGAGGAAGAGAGAGGAAGGCGGAGGCTATAGTTTTATGGTGGTGAGTTACTCTGGTCTGTACCTTATAATCGAGGACAGTACATAGCTGCCGATACAGCTATAAAATTTACCACTAGAGCTATAAACGGTACAACTGCAGCTACAAGATACAACTAATACAGTAAAGCACAGCTATAAACGGTACCACTAGAGCTATAAACGGTACAACTACAGGTACAAAAATACAGCTAATACAGTAAACCTCAGCTAAAAAATACAGCTAATACAGTAAACCTCAGCTAAAAAATACAGCTAATACAGTAAACCTCAGCTAAAAAATACAGCTAATACAGTAAACCTCAGCTAAAAAATACAGCTAATACAGTAAACCTCAGCTAAAAAATACAGCTAATACAGTAAACCTCAGCTAAAAAATACAGCTAATACAGTAAACCTCAGCTAAAAAATACAGCTAATACAGTAAACCTCAGCTAAAAAATAGAGCTAATACAGTAAACCTCAGCTATAAAAAAAAAACACGAAGCCACTTTTCTTCCTACTAACCAAACTTTTTCCGTCACCCATTTCATATTTCATCATTAAATCCTTTATCCTTTTTCAAAACTCCCATCCTTCACGTATACTCTATCTCCTTTTACTGAAGACAACAGCATCACCTCAATATCCTATGCTGTGCTGCTATCCTATCCTAAGTTATCCTATCTTAAGTTATCCTATCTTAAGTTATCCTATCCTATGTTATCCTATCTTATGCTATCCTTCTTTAAATTATTTCCCGTCTCTTCACAATCCTTCCTACTATCCTTTATTGACAGAGAATCCTACGAGTGAATGACCGTCCATTGTGAGAATCCTACGAGAGAATAAGAATCCCTTATGAGAATTCTACGAGTGAATCAGCATCCTTAGAAAAGATCCTACGAGTGAATTAGCATCCTTAGAGAATCCTACGAGGGAATTCAAGTCAGTGTCCCATCCTCCTCTTTACAAGGCTACACTCCTATAGGCATCCATGAAGTTACCCCTCATTTCGGATTCCTCCTTTCAGCCTAGTCAACATCCTTAATTACCTAACCTAACCTAACCTAACCTACCTGCTCAGTATCCCTACCTGCCCACTATCCTTTAAATGAACCAAACTTGCCTTAATTGTTCATATGGTTAGTATTCTTGAAGACTTTGTCCTAATTTTACACACACACACACACACACACATACACACATACATACACACACACACACACACACACACACACACGCACGCACAAAGTGATCCTTGATTCCTTAAAACAATCAAAACTTATCTAATTCTTCTTCTGGACAATTCTTTAAAAAGTTTTCTCAACCATAAAAAGAACTAAAAATCCCTAAAATGGCCTTATACCCTAAAATGTTTCAGTAAAATTTATTTGTTCCCCAAAATGTCCTTATACCCTTAAAACAGTCTGCTATCGTACACTTCAAAACATCCCTTAATAAAATATATATTCACCTCTGCATAATAACACCCACACACTGACTCCCTCCTCCGCTACCACCCCCTTGTGCCCTTCCTGCAGACAAATTTCGGGGAAAACAAGTTCCTTCACCCTGGCCTGGAACAAAGACCCTCCACCTCGCCCCCTCACCTACCCCCACACCCTTACCCAGCCCCCTCACCTACCCCCACTCCCTCACCCAACCCCCTCACCTACCCCCACTCCCTCAAAAAGAAGCAACTTGCCCCGTCAGCACGAGATAGATAAATAATTTGACCTAAGAACTACTCGTAAGCATCCTCCTCTGCCTCCCACCCCCCTAACACCTGAGTGAGCGTTCTCCATTGAGTTAAAAAGAATCCCAATTTAGTTTATTAAAGACAAAAAAGCGTAGAAAGTCAAGTCGGCAGCACTGGGAAACTGGGAAGAGATTATTAGTTCCAACAATGTGCGTGGCTCTCGGATTTACTGTGTCATTTCTTACTGGGATCTTCATCACACAAAAAAAAAGACTTTAAAAGAAGCTTAAATTTGGGAGGTGTGTGAGGTAGGGGGTGGGTAGTGAGGGGAAGGGGAGGGATGGGTGTGAGGGGAAGGGGAGGGGGAGGGATGGGTGTGAGGGGAAGGGGAGGGGGAGGGATGGGTGTGAGGGGAGGGGGAGGGATGGGTGTGAGGGGAAGGGGAGGGGGAGGGATGGGTGTAAGGGGAAGGGGAGGGGTGGGTAGTGAGGAGAAGGGGGAGGGGAGGGATGGGTGTGAGGGGAAGGGGAGGGGTGGGTAGTGAGGAGGAGGGGGAGGGGAGGGATGGGTGTGAAGGGGAAGGGAGGGATGGGTGTGAGGGGGAGGGGGAGGGATGGGTGTAAGGGGAAGGGGGAGGGATGGGTGTGAGGGGAAGGGGAGGGGGAGGGATGGGTGTGAGGGGAGGGGGAGGGATGGGTGTGAGGAGAAGGGGGAGGGGAGGGATGGGTGTGAGGGGAAGGGGAGGGGGAGGGCTGGGTCACGGAGGGGTTGGATTGGGAATTCCCGGTGTTGGGGAGAGGGAAGGGGGGTGGGATGTGATAGGAGAGGGAGGGGAGGGAAGGGAAGGGGGAAGGAGTGATTGGGAGAGCAGGGAGGGGGGTGGATTGAGATGTGAGGTGGAGTGAATAGGAGTGGGGGGAGGGAGAGAGGAAGGGGAGGGGTGATGGAGGGAGGATGAAGGAGTTATGGAGGGTAAGGGGTGACGAAGGAAGGGAAGTGATGGAGGAAGGAAGAAGGGATGGTTGGGGGAGTGATGGAGGGGATGGAGGGGGGGGGAAGTGCGATAGGGAGGGGGATGGATGGAGGGAGGGGGTGCGAGGGAGGGGTCAGGGGGTGATGGAGGAGGGGGGGGGTGAGGGAGGTGACTTCTTCGTGCCTCATAAATAGATTTTTTTCGCATTCCAGTCTGGGGTCACGAGGAGGAGGAGGAGGCAGTCAATGCAAAAGAGAGAGAGAGAGAGAGAGAGAGAGAGAGAGAGAGAGAGAGAGAGAGAGAGGTAGGAGAAGTAAGAGGGAAGGGGAGAAGAAGAAAGCAGAAGAAAGACGAAGTAAAAGCAGAAAGGAGGGAAGAGGGGGAAGATTAGGAGAGGAGGAGGAAGAGGAAAAAGGACAATGGGAGGAGCGCGAGACGAGGAATCAAGATTAAGAAGGAGAATTTGTCGCTGAAGCCATGTAAAGGAGCTGGAAGAAGACGAAGAAGAAGAGGACTAAGAAGAAGAAGACGAAGAAGAAGAATACGAAGAAGAAAAAGACGAAGAAGAAAAAGACGAAGAAGAAAAAGACGAAGAAGAAAAAGACGAAGAAGAAGAATACGAAGAAGAAAAAGACGAAGAAGACAAATCAATGAAGCAATAAAAATTAAAAGTACAGAAGTAAAAAAAAAAAAAAATTTCCACCCTCACAAGATGAACCAAAACACCCTCATATAAACAACACCAAATTTCTCTCTCTGCAATTTTCTTCATGTCACTCCCTCCTCACCCCTCCCTCCCTTCCCTCCCTCCCTAACATACCACTACGGAAGCATTTCTTAAACGACTACCGAGCGAGCCACAAAAACATGGTCATTCTCCGTGGCATCTTATTGCTCCTGACGACCGTTCTTATTAAAGCAATTCCCTCCACGACACCGCTACCAGGCCAGTTCGTCAACCAATCCAACTTCCAATCCACATTGTATTAATTTCCCCCAACAATTGAGAATATATTAACAACTGAGCCCTGGGTTGTTATAATGTACAGTAGTGAGCAATATAACCTAGACACAGTTTGGGGACATACTGTACCTACCTGATTTTGATTTTGCCGCTTGCAGCGGCTACTTTATTGTGCACCCCACACTCATCCTGTGAGCGGTAGCGCAAAAGGATTACAGAGTAGGGTTTACAAAGGGTCATAATAATTAACCCCCGTTGTCAGGATATTATGGCACTGAAAGTTACACAGTATTTCATTTACATTATTTGTTTAGTTCTATACATAAAGGGTAACTTATTCACAAATGCGTGAGAACAGGCGTGTGAGGCAGTATGTCTGGCCTCACACTTTGTTATTCACATTTACGTGGGAGGTATTCAAGCACATTGCGTATTTGGTTCTGTACATGAGAACTGATGTAGTTACTAAGTGCAAAAAAGTGGATACAATCTTAATATGTCGGCTATCTTGCCATTAGAGATGAAGTGTTGTGCCATTTCACACACAGTGTGCTTGGACCTGTCCCTAAAAGGTTCTATCTTCACACAGTCGAGGACGTAGTGTTCAAGTGTGTGGCCATATGTATGGCCACACACTTTACATTTAGTTTTGTTTACATCTGCTTGAGGAACATACTGCCAAAGGTACTTATATCCTAACCTTAATCTAGCTGTTACAACATCTTGTAATCTAGTGATCTTGTTACTTGCTCCATAAACGTGTTTCACTTGATACATCTCATCATGGTAAACTATGGATTGACTAGTGCCTGTTTGCACTTGTCTACTTGCGTCAAACTCATCAATAAGTTCTTTCCTAATTACAGTTTTAAGGGTTCTTTTTGACAGACCCAAATTGTATTCAACGGTGTCTTTGTTAGACGCGAGTTTGGCGAGGGCATCAACTCTGTCATGTTTTATGAGGCCTATGTGAGAGGGGATCCACAACAGTTTGACCCTGACACCCCGGTCAACAAGGCACGCATATTTGTGTCTGGCTTCAGAGACAAGAGCGTGACAACCTGAGTCGAGGGTACCAAGGGCAAGTAGTGAGGATAGAGAGTCAGTGATGATGAGACTGTCAGTAACAGTGGTTTCAATGAATTTAATAGCTGTGAGTATGGCAACTAATTCAGTTTGTAGAGTGGATGCCCAGTTGTTAATTCTAACTCCTTTCTCAATTATATTACCGTCAGGTTGAGTCACAACAATAGCACTTCCAGCCCTCCCACAGGCGGTGTTTAGAGACCCATCAGTGTAGATGGTCTGTGTGATATTATCATCAGTCTGTAGAGTGTGTATGTGTTCAAGAGCTCTCAATTTGGCAGTGTGTTGGAGATAAATGCTTTGTATAATTAATTTTTTAGGCGGATACGTCGGTATTGTGATATCGAAGGGAACTGTCCGCCAGGGTGGCAGGAAGCGCTGTTGTGTCTCAACTTTGTACAGGTGGTCTAGTCCAAATATCTTCATATGTGTAGCTGTAGTTTGGATCCATTTAGACTCAGTAGTCCCATGGTTCATACATTCTAGCAATTTTAAGGAAACAATGTTATCAGGATCACCACGCAGAAGCCTCAGGGCTATCATGAGGTTGACTTCAATTATTCTATCTTTAACACTGGGTATACCTAGTTCTTTCCTCATATTAAGTACTTTAGTGCTCATGGGACATCCTAGGATAATTCTGAGGGCTTTATTTTGCATTTTCTCGAGCTTGTCAACGCCTTTCCCGTCACGAATGACCAGGGCTGGTGCGTGGTAATCTATCAGAGATCTTATATAGCCTAGGTACATTGTTTTAACAATTCTAATATTAGCACCATAGTGCGGGCTGTACCCCGCTACACTTCTAAGAGGTCTCAGTCTGTCAGTACTGTACCTACCTAACAACTACATACGGGTCACGATAGGTTAATAAAAAAAAAAACCACTTGAATATTAAAACCTACTAATGTACCTTTATGTAAATGTTTTTTTTATACCTATACAATTTATAATAAAACACAACACACACACCTAACAAACTAGTAACATATATGACCCCCACAGATGCCAAACAGAGCCAAGTGTCGGGAATATTCTGATCATAACTGTACACTCTGATTATAAACAGGATTTCCTCTATACTTCATAATATCTAAAGTCGGATTACTTGTGTTGAGGTTTCCACGAACGATAACATTTCCTTGGGTTCTGGCTGTATGGACTCAACGGCACTGAGTCCTTTGAGTCTTGGGTTATTTGGACTCGGGTAATGACACCGAGTCCTTTAAGAGTCTTGGGTTATTTTGACTCATGTTACGAGAGTCTTTTATGAGTCTTAGATCACGTGGACTCATGGACTTTATACATATAAGTCGAGCTATTTTTTTTCCCAGGATGAAATCAAATAAAACAGAATTAAGGAATCTTTCATAAGTCACATTGATAATTAGATCACTAGCCTTCTCGTCTTTGTTCATCCTGATTAAAAAAACCTGAGGGACATATGGCAGAGATACGTTCCTCCCAGACACGTATATATTAACTAACAGACAGACAGACAGACGACTCTAATAGATCTATATACATCATCACTATATAGTTCGTTAGATGGAGGTTTTCACATCTAACGGACCCTCGATATAACGGACTTTCAGCTATATAGTCCGTTAAATAGAGGTTTCACTATACGACATGTCCGGGACTCTCAATTTAATAAGATAAAGAAAAAATAAATAAATGGATTAGGTGAAGACGTCAGGTCCATTTATCTTCCCTCGCCCTCTACCTGTCTCTCAGTCTGTCTCATCCGTCTCTACAACCCCTCAGTCTGTCTCATCCGTCTCTATAACCCCTCAGTCTGTCTCATCCGTCTCTACAACCTCTCAGTCTGTCTCTCAGTCTGTCTCATCCGTCTCTACAACCCTTCAGTCTGTCTCATCCGTCTCTACAACCCCTCAGTCTGTCTTATCCGTCTCTACAACCCCTTAGTCTGTCTCTCAGTCTGTCTCATCCGTCTCTACAACCCCTTAGTCTGTCTCATCCGTCTCTACAACCCCATAACCTGTCTCTCAGTCTGTCTCATCCGTCTCTACAACCTCTCAGTCAGTCGCTACAAAACCACAGTCTGTCGCTACAACCTCTCACTGTCTCTCATCCGTCTCTACAACCTCTCAGTCTGTCTCACATCCGTCTCTACAACCTCTCAGTCTGTCTCACATCTGTCTCTACAACCTCTCAGTCTGTCTCACAACTCTACCAATTGTCCCTTACAACTCTTGTGTTATTGTCCTCGAGTAGTGAATAGTTACAGTTTATCCCTTGTCATAGAGACACCATCACCACCAAACACCACCATCATCACCACCAAACACCATCATCACCACCAAACACCACCATCATCACCACCAAACACCACCATCACCTCCACCAAACACCATCATCACCACCAAACACCACCATCATCACCACCAAACACCATCATCACCTCCACCAAACACCACCATCATCACCACCAAACACCACCATCATCACCTCCACCAAACACCATCATCACCACCACCAAACACCATCATCACCAAACACCAACACAAACCCTCCCCCACGAAGATAAAGGGGGGAGGGGAGGAGGGGGGGAGGGGGACTAATGTGTGATAATTGGTAGGGGGAGGGGGATAGAGGGGGGGGGGGGGGGAGAGACACTGTTGGTGGGATGAATGGAAGCCTGATGAGCGGGGCATGTGGTACTCCCCGCCAGGTACAGAGGTTTGTAAAGGAGTCAGCTGCTCTGCCCCCTAGCTGCTGTACGTTACGCCACCTCCCTCCTTACTACGCCACCCACCTGTCTGTCTGTCTGTCTGTCTGTCAACCTCTCCATCTGCTTGCCTGTTTGTCCATCCATGTGCCTGTCTGTCTGTCTACCTATCCATCTGCCTGCCTGTCTGTCTGTCTGTCTACCTATCCATCTGCCTGCCTGTCTGTTTGTCTGTCTACCTATCCAACTGCCTGCCTGTCTAGCCATGTACCTGTCTGCCTGTCTAGCCATCTGCCTACCTGCCTGTATCTATCCGCCTGTCTGCCAACTTATCTATCTGCCTTCCTACTTGCCTATCCACCCATCCACCACAGAATCCGTAGCCCATCCACCTGCTACTCTGTCAACCTATCCGCCCACCCGCCTGCTTTCTTACCCACTTGATTACCCGCCCACGCCCGCCCACCCACTCTGCGTACACGTATTCTCTACCCTGTGTCTGACCTCACTTATTCATTCTTTCTTTCCCTCCTTCATTCACCCATTCTTTCCCTCCTTCGTTCACTCATTCTCCCTCCTTCATTCATCCATTCTTTCCCTCCTTCATTCACTCACTATTAAACTCAGAAAAGGAACGACTCTCTCTCTCTCTCTCTCTCTCTCTCTCTCTCTCATTTACAAAAGGGTGATCTTAGGGTAGCCTGGGCGCGAACCAACGACCCTAAGGACATAAGGCGAGTTGGTTATCCACTACGCCACCGCTCCTAATCCATCTTATCTTAACCAATGGAAATTTACACTGAAAAAAATTACAATATAACAATGTGGCCGGGGATACAATTTTTCAATCCTGCAGCTGGGTCGACTGGGGGCGCCCTTCCTTCAATAGCCGTCCGTGGGATTCGAACCATTGACAAATGACCTTGTGACCCATAATATACAAACTGTACATGTCTTTTAAGTGATGATAATTATAAGGTTTTAAATCATTACATCCAAAACTGTAGTACGAGAAGGATCTAGTTTTTATTACACACACACACACACACACACACACACCATGAGTAACGACAACTCCCCTCGGCCCAGTGTTAATAATAATAATACTAAGAAATAAAAAAAAATAAAAATCTTAGTCCAAGTCATGGAGGGGCGGCAAGTGGGTGGCACAAAGGCGGTATTACCAAGAGACCTTCCTAGTTCTTATAGCTCATGCACAATAAATCCTCAGGACCTCGTTGCAACTAGACACACGCACACACACACACAATTATCGCTAAGACGTAATTAGGTAAACATGGGGTGGGTGAAAGTTGGGTCCCGCTAGGCAGGGGAATGTGTGGATGTAGTACACTGTATACTATGCCTACGGTGCACAAGGAAGCAACATGACAGACACTACACAAGGAGGCAACATGGCCGACACCACACAAGGAGGCAACATGACCGACACTACCCAAGGAGGCAACATGACCGACACTACCCAAAGAAGCACCCTTCACTTCAATAGTTATACCCAGGTACCCGTTTAACAACAGGGTGGACTGGGAATGCCCCGGGAACGAACCAGCAAACCCTCAAGGACACGATCAGATGTAAAGACAGAGATACAAACAAACAGAAACACAAACTAACAAACACACACAAACACACCACCTCCCCACACACAACCCCCAACACACAACACCCCCCCTCCCCTACCACACTCACTGGGGGAATTTATTACCCCCTAAAAAACTCATTCTTCCCAACCAAAGGAACACTGTACACTCAATCACGTCCACTGAACTTTCATTAAATAACAACAATGGCAATTATCTCACCTGGGAGCCACAGACCTAATGATTTACCACAAACTTTATCTACAACAACAAATGTATTTTCCTTAAAAGACAAAATAGATAAGAAATGTAACAAAGCATTTCATTGGTTGGCATTTCATTGGTCGATATAACAAAGCATTTCATTGGGCGGTGTAACAAAAACATTTTAATAGCCAATTATTCTGGATCTACAAGATAATTTATTTTATTTAATAGTAAATACCAACACGGGTCTCCTCTCGTGTGTGTGTGTGTGTGTGTGTGTGTGTGTGTAACTCTTCAAGGTCTGAACAAGTTTTTCCTCAATGCCTTCTCCTCCTCGACCCACAATACACCTCTTGGACATAAAAATACTTGAAATACTACTACTACTACTACTACCACCACTATCATTACTATTACTACCACAATTACTACTGCAACTATTATAATATTACTATAATCAATCACTATTATTATTATTATTATTACTACTACTGATACTACTACTACAACTATTCCTATAACCAACTACTAATACTACCACCATTACTATTATTACTATTACTACAACTATTACTATAATCAACTAATACTACAACATACTGCCACAACAACACAAACTATTACCACTAATAACCACACCACAACCCTGATCTTACACTGAGGACGATGACTGATAAAAACAACAGTTCCAACACTCGAGCTTAGCGGTGTTGTCATTCTCCCTCTGTGTTCAGCATCTCATGAGTCAGTCTTCCTTTCCCAGCATCTCACGAGTCAGTCTGCCCTTCCCAGCATCTCACGAGTCAGCCTGCCCTTCACAGCATCTCACGAGTCAGTCTGCCCTTCCCAGCATCTCACGAGTCAGTCTGCCCTTCCCAGCATCTCACGAGTCAGTCTGCCCTTCCCAGCATCTCACGAGTCAGTCTGCCCTTCCCAGCATCTCACGAGTCAGTCTGCCCTTCCCAGCATCTCACGAGTCAGTCTGCCCTTCCCAGCATCTCACGAGTCAGTCTGCCCTTCCCAGCATCTCACGAGTCAGTCTGCCCTTCCCAGCATCTCACGAGTCAGTCTCCCCTTCCCAGCATCTCACGAGTCAGTCTCCCCTTCCCAGCATCTCACGAGTCAGTCTCCCCTTCCCAGCATCTCACGAGTCAGTCTCCCCTTCACAGCATCTCACGAGTCAGTCTCCCCTTCACAGCATCTCACGAGTCAGTCTGCCCTTCACAGCATCTCACGAGTCAGTCTCCCCTTCCCACTCGTAGGAATACATGACAGCTTCTACAGTTAACATAATCTACAGTACAGAGGAGAGGGGGTGAAGGAGGGGTGGGGGGTGAAGGAGGGGTGGGGGTGGAGGAGGGGAGGGGGGAGAAGGAGGGGTGGGGGGTGATGGAGGGGTGGGGGGTGATGGAGGGGTGGGGGGTGTTTTAGGGATGGGGTTGAAGGGGGGTGGGGGGTGAAGGAGGGGTGGGGGGTGAAGGAGGGGTGGGGGGTGAAGGAGGGGTGGGGGGTGAAGGAGGGGTGGGGGGTGAAGGAGGGGTGGGGGCTGAAGGAGGGGTCGGGGGGTGAAGGAGGGGTGGGGGGGTAAAGGAGGGGTGGGGGGTGAAGGAGGGGTGGGGGGTGAAGGAGGGGTGGGGGTGAAGGAGGGGTGGGGGTGAAGGAGGGGTGGGGGGTGAAGGAGGGGTGGGGGGTGAAGGAGGGGTGGGGGTGATGGAGGGGTGGGGGGTGAAGGAGGGGTGGGGGTGATGGAGGGGAGAGGAGATAAAGGGGAGGGTGAGGGGGTGTGTGGATAGATTAAACCAGTCGCCTCGTATGTTTTAACCCAGTGACGTCATAAAACCATACTTGGGGGTTAAAACTGGTTTATTCCTACGGCCATCACAAAAACACTCCCTACCCACCCCCCCCCCCTCCCCTGCCATTCCACCCCTCTACCAATCCCCCTCCCCTCCCCCCCCCCTTTCCTGGTCCCCCCTAAACAAGTTAAACCACGCGAAGAAATGACTTGTAAAGGGGGGAGGGGGGAAGGAGGGGGAGGAGGGAGGGGTGGACAGAAAGGCCATTGAAAGAAAAAAAAATAAAATAGGCCTTTAATATGGACAATATATTAAGGTTTCTCGGTCCATTTGCTTATCTTATTTCCCTATAGATGTGACCAACTGGGAAAAAAAATATATGAATGATAGGTTAGGGATGATAATAGGTAAAATAGGGATAATAGGGATAGTAGGTATAACGGATAGTGGGTATAATAGGGATGATATGTAATATGAATAATAGGTACAATATACTCCGACCCTTTTAAGACGTTACCTATCGATATATCCAGGTAAATATATTAGTAATTATACCTACATCAAAATAATATTCAAGGTATAATATAACCGATATATACGGGTAATATATCAGTAATTATACCAATATTCAGGTATTATACAGGTATGGGTCTTATATAAGAGATGCCAGTTAATAAGGGGTTTAACTACACACAATAAACTACTAAGCGAGACACTAATTACTATTCATTAACCTCTAGAGCTGCCTTCTGAATCACCATCATGTCAGGCAATTAGCAGCAGCAGCAGCCTCGTTACTAAACATACTCATCGTTAGGGATTCAAGCCGGCAGGTGATTGGTTTATTAGCTACAACTAACTGATGCCTTCATTAACTACTTAACTGATCGTCACTACAGTAGTTTTATATTATTTACGAAGATACTATTTTTCTCCTACGTCATTTAATAAGTTCTAAATAATCTCATGTTGTTTTCTCTTTACATCTCTTTATATAGCACATCTCTTCATATAGCACATCTCTTCATATAGCACATCTCTTCATATAGCACATCTCTTTATATAGCACATCTCTTTATATTGCACATCTCTTTATATAGCACATCTCTTTATAAAAAAAATTAAAATCAAGACCTGTACATATTTGAGGACAACAGGTATAGCTAATTAGATGTGCACACCTGAATGGTTAATTCGGGTCAAAGGGTTAAAGTAAAGTCGTTAAAGGGTTAAATTATCATCGTCAACAATGGGTTAAATCATAGTCATCAAAGGGTTAAATCATCGTCTTCAAAGGGTTAAATCATCGTCAACAAAGGGTTAAATCATCGTCATCAAAGGGTTAAATCACCGTCAACAAAGGGTTAAATCACCGTAATCAAAGGGTTAAAATCACCAAGCAAACATGACTCAGGTAAACAGCTTCCCAGTATGTGATTAGTGACCTTACCTTTCCTTGCCTAGTCTCCTAAATAAAAATAATAGTCCACTAGATCGTTAAATTTTATCTATGAAATAATTTACTCAAAATTCTTCCGCGTAATAATTGTCACTTATCTTTGTGTTATATACGAGCATTAATACGCACTGAATCTGTTTACAGACAGACAGACAGACACAGGCCAATGTGGGTTAAATCTCTATTCGGCACAGTCATCTACACTAACGACCATTCCATCAAACTATCACCACCTAAACATCATTTATTAATCACGACTGAACTATGGTTATCAAACGTGTGGCTGCCGTGGTTCACAGTCTATTAATACAATACTGTACTTCAACAACTAAGGGTCCTTCAGTGGATGTTCTAGGTTAGTAAGTACACACTGGTTATTGTGAGGCAGACAAGACGCAGCTACATGTATGTGTGTGTGTGTGATTGTAGATACCAAACTAACAATTCAGGTAACCAAAAAAAATATTAATAATACAAAATAAATAAATACATGAAAAAAAATTGTAACTTAACACCTCGTAAGACCACAACCACCACCTCCACCACCACATAAGGAGCCTCAGGAAACACCAAAGTCCTTCCCTGACTCAACAAGTGAGACTCTCCCTACATGAGGAGCCTCCTACTCCCCTCCATCCCAACAAGTACCCTACGAGTACCCTCAACGATGGGAGTCTTATTCATCCTCTCTCTTCAAGTCAAGTAACCCATCCAGGAGGTGAGTGAGTGAGTGAGTGAGTGAGTGGCGGGGAAGTGAGTGAATGAGTGAGTGAGTAAGAGTGAATGAGTGAGTGAGAGTGAGTGGGTGAGTAAGGGAGCGAGTTATTAAGTGAGTGGGTGAGTAATAAAGTAGTAACACACCTGGTCTACCTGTCATCATCACAGTCCCCTCACCTGAGAGATGGGTCACCTTACTAAACCATGTAGTTAACTCTGTAATTAATGCTTCTTGTACCTGACTGTATTTGTCATATAGACTCCAATAATTACTGTATCACTGTAACTGTACTTTATACCACTGTACTCTGACCCTAGGACTAAATTTTCAAATATACATACATACATACATACATACGACTTACACAAAACCCATATAAAACAGACATATGTAGGTAAAACTAACAAGAGTTTCCTATTTTAATCTCTTACAGCCACATTAATTAACCGTGAAACACCAAAAAGCTTCAATATCATATAATACACATCACTTCATCATCCTACCTAAACCTACCCTAACCTAAACCTACCCTAACCTAAACCTACCCTAACCTAAACCTACCCTAACCTAAACCTACCCTAACCTAAACCTACCCTAAACCTACCCTAACCTACCTAAACCTAACCTACCCTAACCTAACCTAAACCTACCCTAACCTAACCTACCCTAACCTAACCTAAACAACCTCTACATCTTAATGGTACAGGAATGAATCACTATTATCATAAAGTAATTATTAGTTTAGGTGTAGTGGAAAAAATAATAGAATCCTTGTTAGGGCAACGTATGTAAAGGGTGGGTGGAGGTGATGAGTTTGTGATGGGCAAAAGTTGGAGTTCTTCAGGAAGTGTTTGGTCACCGCGGGTGTTTGAGCTGGGGGTTGGTAAGGGTGGGAAGAGCTGAGAGAGTGTAGGAAGAAGGTCTTATAAGTATGGCTGAGAAAAGAAAGGTTAAGTTGTAAATATATTTATGGTAAAATCTTTAGTGTGTGTGTGTGTGTGTGTGTGTGAACAAATTAACCTTTATTTGAGGTATTGATAAATAATGTAAGTGAAAGTATCGTGTGTTTTTTTTTTATGTATATGACTGGTAGCAATTTACCTTCTTGTTTATTTGTTAAAAGTATTTGTTAATATTCATCTTATGTATCTAATGCTATGTTGAAGTTTTAGCGCACACACACACACACACAAAACACCCTCTCTCACACACACACACACACACAAAAACACCCGCCCCACACACACAAAAGGTCATTAATAACAAAAGTCTTACAAGAAACAAACTCGTATCGACAGTAGTGGTGAAGAATGGTACCCTGGTGGAGGCGGTGGTGTGACTTATAAAGCTTTCCATAACAAGTGAAGTCTAGGTAAAACAGAGAGATCACTGGTGTGGACAACATGGGAATGAGTTTTGTGAGAGGAAAGACGAACTAGAGGAAGTCGGCGGCGTAACACACAAGAATAATCGACAGTAACCGTCAATAAATCGTTCATATATCAAATCCACGTAACTAAACATCGTAAATGGACTGTTTTAATCGACAGTAACGTCAATAAATCGTTCATATATCAAATCCACGAAAATAAGCACCGTAAATGGACTGTTTTAATCGACAGTAACGTCAATAAATCGTTCATATATCAAATCCACGTAACTAAACATCGTAAATGGACTGTTTTAATCGACAGTAACGTCAATAAATCGTTCATATATCAAATCCACGTAAATAAGCATCGTAAATTGATTGTTTTAACCCTCACCTCAAGAAACACTATCAGGAAAGTCAGTATTAGCGGATATTACGTTATACTCGTATATTAAACGGCGAATGTATATTTTTTTTCTTTTGGCATATCGAGGTGTGAGCGAGTCTCCCGCTTCACTGTTTTGATTTGTTTTTCTTATATGGTTGATCTGCAGGTGATCCCGAGCCACCATAACCTGGCCCCCTACAGAGATTATAAATGACTTAGACCAGGGCGTCACCCACGCTACAGAAAATGACGTCTTGTAGCAATATAATAAATAACTCGAATAACGTAAACTCATCCAGCGCTCATCCTAGCCTGACAGACACTCAGTTTTATGGGATGAGACGGACAGACTGAGGTGAGGTTAGGTTAGGATAGGATGGGATAGGATAGTTAGATTATGGTAATAATGGTTGCCCCTCGTGTACGAGGATGGCTGGCCCAAGGGCCACCTAGGCGTGAATTTGTTTAAGGTGTAAAAGCTGTCGCCAACACAACAACCACAGCCTAAGGTAACGAGTTGCATGACCCAGTGTCAAGGAATAATCCGAGAAGACCGGACAACCGTTTTCCCGGAACACGATCCGCAAATCTATTAACATCCAGGTTCCCAATTACTGCTGGGTAGACAGAGGCAAATGGGGTAAAGAAATTTACCCAATGCCCATAGTTTCTCCCTGCCCGGGGATCGAACCCTGGTCCTCTCGCATGCGAGGCGAACATGCTGATCATTACACCACAGGTAAGGTAAGGTAGAGTAGGGTCGGGTAGGGTATACGACTGAACAAGGTCTGAGCTTAAACATAATTACCCCTCACCTTTACCATATTGTACCTTACTGATCTTAACATACATACATACTCAAACCTTCTGAACTCCTTTTCGAAGCTGTACCAGAACTATATGAGACACCACAACAACCCGGGGACTCGTTTCAGTAATTCGGGGTCTCAAGAGTCGGGTCGATGAATTTCAGAATGAACACTACGACTCCTGTTGTCTCGGTAGGGTTGTCAAAATTTTTCGCCCGTTGACATATTTTTTTCCGACACAATTTGATATAATTAGTTTTTGAGTGACTGTACTCTCTCTCTCTCTCTCTCTCTCTCTCTCTCTCTCGTCTCACAGTCCTCCTCAATATTTGCTTGTGGATCATTTGGCTTTAATGATAAGCCTTACCTCACGCCTGATACCAATCGTCCATGACCTCCTCCTCCTCCTCCTCCCACCTCCACCTCTCTGAATGGATAATTGAACCAGGGACCAATGAAATACCAGGTCATTGAGATAACCACTCCTCCACCGCCCCCTAAACCACAAGATGAAACACAGTGAACGGTGAAGGAGTTAGTGGTTTAAGGGGGTTTACTTTTAGAAGCAAAGTTGTGGATAGAATTCCCTAGACACTTGGCAGTATCTAACATGTTAAGTTAAGTGTGTGTGTGTGTGTGTAAACATAATGTGATGGCAACAGCGTTATTAGATCTCAAATAATTATATTTTATAACCCAGAAGTAGAAGCCAGATATTGTCAAGTGTTCAAGGAATTTTGTCCGCAACTGTACGTGTCAACCAAGTGGTGGTGGTGGTGGTAATGGTGGTGATAGTGGTGATGGTAGTGGTGATGATGGTGATGGTGGTGATAGTGGTGATGGTAGTGGTGATGGTGGTAGTGATGGTGGTGATGGTTGTGGCGGTGATGGTAGTGGTGATGTAGGGAAATATATATACCATAACCAAGTAGAGGTAATATATCCAGGTATACCACTAGGATAAATAACCAATATACCCAATTATACCATCACGATAACAACCAATATATCCAATTATACCATCACGATAAAATATAACATCCAATTATACTATTAATATAAAGAATATGTCGAATTATTCAACCAATATCCGTTTATTTTGTGAGTAACCCGTCCACCAGTTCAGAGCCGCTTGGGGGATGGTGGTGGTCGGAGCGGACCCTAAGAGCCACTGCTTCCTGAAGGAGGGCTACATCTCTCCAAGTTCTCACATCTTAGGTCAAAACGACATGTTGAAGTCCAACCGCCGTCGTAACGAGGCCCTCCACAAGTGATTTAACGGTTATCTGGCAGTTTACCTTATCTCGAGCTGTGATTGGTCCTTCCCGCTCATCATTCAAATCTCCCGACCAATCCCAGGCCTGGACTAGCTCATACGGTAGTCAAAGCGAATGTGTCTAACGTCTTGTGAGATTAATGCTGACAAATTTTTAAATTAAGTAAATATTTCTTTCAATACACATAAAGACTTCAGGAGTATTATACAAGTAATTTAAAAACTACCGAAAATCTTTAGTCACTGAAATAAGCTGTTGTTTTGGTATTAATTTTAACGTTTATTATTCAAAGAGTTCGGCATTAATACGGAAAATGTGTTTTGAAAAGTCAACAGAGGATTGTGTAGGTTGAGGGGCCCGACCTTCGCCAGGCGAACATCTTGGAGACTGTCGGTAGTAAACTTTACGACCTTCCCTGACCTCGCCCCCTCCCCTCCCCGTGACCTCCCGGGGTCATCGGAAATAAAAGTGGTGGAAGCATTAGTCCTAGGGGCACCACCTGAGGCCCCTATGTGGCCCCCAGCACCAGGTGTACACAGGTCATGTGCACCAGGACCATGAGGCGTACACAGGTCATGTGCACCAGGGCCATGTGATGTACACAGGTCGTGAGCACCAGGTGTAACAGGTCGTATGCACTAGGACCATGTGGTGTACACAGGACATGTGCACCAGGACCTTGTTTGTGTACACAGGTCATGTGCACCAGGACCATGTGGTATACACAGGTCATTTACACCAAGACCATGTTTGTGTACACAGGTCATGTGCACAAGGACCATATGGTGCACTCCTGTCATGTGCACCAGGACCATGTGGTGTACACAGGTCATGGGGTGAGATGAACTAGTCGAAAAAATTACTCCCCAAGTCTTTAATTTTTCTTCGTCTTTAACTTTATTGTCAAAGATTTGCATTTTCTTGAGAATTCTATTTATTATATTATTTTTCACTTAATATATATTTTTAACGTCAAATTCTCCTTTTTCCATTGATGTTTTATTTAAATTTGTTTATTTTCCTTCCTTCTTCTTTATCTCATTTTCTTTAATTTAAACTTTTATTGGTTTGTTTTTCTTACTCTATCGTTTAACATATTTATTATTACACACGAGAGAGAGAGAGAGAGAGAGAGAGAGAGAGAGAGAGAGAGAGAGAGTCACATATATCCCATAGATTACAAACCATCATCACCATCATCGTCACCATCACCAAGTCAAACCACTATTGTCACCGTGACTTAGGTCTTGCTCTTAAAGTTATCATTATAATCAATACTAATACCTAACATTACCTGCTCTTCCTCACCTGTGTTTACCGAGGCTGGTTTTTTTCTTCACACAGGTAGATTCATGTTGGTGTAAATCCTTCAGGTGGTGTAAATTATTTAGTGTTGGTGTAAGTTATTTAAGTGTTGGTGTAAGTTATTTCGTGTTCTCTGTCTGTCTGTTTATCTGTCTGTCTGTCTGTCTCTCCTCCCCCAAGTGTACCTGAGTGATAAGAGACTCAGGTGAGATGATCCAATCAGCAAAGGTGTAGGGCATAGCACTTTCTTTCCTCTTGCCCCTCCTCCATCCTCTCACCTTCTCCTCCCCTCTCCTTTCCTATTCTCTCCTCCCCCCCTCCCTTCCCTTCCACCCCCCTCCATCCCTCTCCTCCTCTCCCCCCCCCCACACCTATACTTTCACTCTCCGCCCTCCATCGCCATCACGTGGATAATCTCTGGACACATCAGCTATAGCTCCTCCCTCCCACTCACCCTCCCACTCACACACTCGATTACTCCCACTCACACACTCACCCTTCCACTCACGATCACTCACCCTCCCACTCACACACTCGATCATTCACCCTCCCACTCACACACTCAAATTTTCACCCAATTCACGAACCACATCACACTCACTCATTCGTCAGCTGTCCAATTACTCCCGTGTGACGCTGGTCCACTCGGTACACACCTGGTCCACACGGTTCCTTTGGTCCATACGGTTCACCTGGTCCACCCGGTTCCCCTGGTCCACACGATTCACCGGGTCCATCACACACGGTTGAATTCGAACTTTTGGCAGGGTGAAATTGACAGAATACCTCCCGCTGGTATCTGGGTGAACAAGGCCGCAGTATTTACTCACTCTCTCTCTCTCTCTCTCTCTCTCTCTGTGTGTGTGTGTGTTCATGCGAGTGTATGTATGTGTGTGTGTGTGTTCATGCGAGTGTATGTATGTATGTATGTATGTATGTAAAGTCATTAAGTCTAAAAAGGTTCATTTACCACCTAGTTTGTAAAATATAAAGCTAAAAACATCTAAAAGGAATCCCAGCCTGTCAACCATATTAAACACGGGTCAAGTAGAAAATAACACGATAACACAACCTTACGTGATACTTTTAAACTCATCGATAAAGCTAAACTGAATTATATATTTACTTCATAAGACCTGATTCTGCCTTTAAGTGAGTATATATTGAGTAATTATCATAGTACTCGTAGAATAGTACTCATAGAACAGTACTCATAGATTAGTATTCGCAAAACCAGTTGACCACAAGGCTGCAGAATCCTCATCGCCTGGTCACATCTACAAGAAATATGTACTCGGATTATCCATTCTCAGTCTCCTCCGTCTGAGATGATGTTAGGGAGGTTCCACACACCACATGCCGTTGTGTTTCAAGTAACTGTACCTCGTTTACATGATACGTGGACGGATAAAAACACGGACGAATAGACGGGCGGATAAATACATCGATGAACGGACGGATAATCACACGGAAGAACGAACGGATAAACATACGGACAGACGGATGGAAGGACGGATAAATACATTGATGAACGGACGGATAAATACATTGATGAACGGACGGATAAATACATTGATGAACGGACGGATAATCACACAGAAGAACGGATGGATTATCACACAGATGAAAGGACTGATAATTACACAGATGAACGAACGGATACACACAAGGACGAACGGACAAAAGAACCATTAAAACACGACTGGAGGCTCCCATCCTGACTAGTTTACACACACCTGAACACCCACACCCACAACACCTGCAGCGCCTCCCAACCTTACCCAGTACCTCGGCAGCATGTCATGTTTGGGTGGGGTGGGGGAGGGGAGGGTGGGGTGATGGAGGGGAGACTGTAGAGAGGGAGGATAACCATCACCAACTACCCAATGACCTCTACTACGCAGCGTTCAACCAATCGGCACGCATAACGAGGCAAATTGTCAAGACTTCCTCGTAAACCTGTCATGGAGAACCGCCCACCCACGCGAGCACCCCAAAAACCTGTTCACTAGTTGTTATTTATTTTTTACCCCAAATCTGCCACAGTACTGCTGCTGCTCCGGACTGTGGTTCATTACCTAACCCGTGGTGGAAACTGAGGCGAGAAACTTGGTAACTGTCATATACCGCTAAGCAACCTCAGATATACAGTATAAATAAAAAATGATCACCACTACATGGGGGTATAATCAGTACTTGTATAGTAATCCCTCTGGTAACACTGTGGACTAAAGAGGGTTGTTACTCCGGCTTGGCAACAGCGTGACGAGAGAACCACCTCACCTCACCTTCCCCCACACAACCATTCCCTCACGTCGGAACAACACCTGAGGTAAAGAATTCGCCATGTAGGGAGGCCGGAGTGTTCACGGCTACTGGACAGTGAAATTAACACTAGCAGAAGGTATTGCCGAGGTGACGGAGCTCCACCTGAGATATGTAAACATGTTATGAGAGGTACACAACGTCAACACTGGCCAGGTGAGGGTACAGGTGAGGTGGTACAGGGGAGGTAGTGCAGGGGAGGTGGTGCAGGGGAGGTGGTGCAGGGGAGGTAGTGCAGGGGAGGTGGTGCAGGTGAGGTGGTGCAGGGGAAGGTGGTACAGGTGAGGTGGTGCAGGGGAGGTGGTGCAGGGGAGGTGGTATAGGTGAGGTGGTGCAGGTGAGGTAGTGCAGGTGAGGTGCTGCAGGGGAGGTAGTGCAGGGGAGGTGGTGCAGGGGAGGTGGTGCAGGGGAGGTGGTCCAGGTGAGGTGGTGCAGTTGTGGTCCAGGTGAGGTGCAGGGGAGGTGGTACAGGTGCAGGGGAAGGTGGTACAGGTGAGGTGGTGCAGGGGAGGTGGTGCAGGGGAAGGTGGTGCAGGGGAAGGTGGTGCAGGTGAGGTGGTTCAGGTGAGGCGGTCAGGGTGAGGTGGTGCAGGTGAGGCGGTCCAGGGGAGGTGGCGCAGGGGAGGTGGTGCAGGTGAGGTGGTGCAGGTGAGGTGGTGCAGGGGAGGTAATGCAGGTGAGGTGCTGCAGGTGAGGTGGTGCAGGTGAGGTGGTGCAGGTGAGGCCTTGCAGGGGAGGTGGTGCAGGTGAGGCGGTCCAGGTGAGGTGGCGCAGGGGAGGTGGTGCAGGTGAGGTGGTGCAGGGGAAGGTGGTGCAGGTGAGGTGGTGCAGGGGAAGGTGGTGCAGGTGAAGGTGGTGCAGGTGAGGTGGTGCAGGTGAGGTGCTGCAGGGGAGGTGGTGCAGGTGAGGTGGTCCAGGTGAGGTAATGCAGGTGAGGTGGTGCAGGTGAGGCCTTGCAGGGGAGGTGGTGCAGGTGAGGCGGTCCAGGTGAGGTGGTGCAGGGGAGGTGGTGCAGGTGAGGTGGTGCAGGGGAGGTGGTGCAGGTGAGGTGGTGCAGGGGAAGGTGGTGCAGGTGAAGGTGGTGCAGGTGAGGTAGTGCAGGTGAGGTGCTGCAGGGGAGGTGGTGCAGGTGAGGTGCTGCAGGGGAGGTGGTGCAGGTGAGGCCTTGCAGGTGAGGTGGTGCAGGTGTGGTGGTGCAGGGGAGGTGGTGCAGGGGAGGTGGTGCAGGTGAGGTGGTGCAGGTGAGGTGGTGCAGGGGAGGTGGTGCAGTTGTGGTCCAGGTGAGGTGGTGCAGGGGAGGTGCTGCAGGGGAGGTGGTGCAGGGGAGGTGGTGCAGGGGAGGTGGTGCAGGGGAGGTGGTGCAGGGGAGGCGGTGCAGGGGAGGCGGTGCAGGGGAGGCGGTGCAGGGGAGGCGGTGCAGGGGAGGCGGTACAGGGGAGGTGGTGCAGGGGAGGCGGTGCAGGGGAGGCGGTGCAGGGGAGGCGGTGCAGGGGAGGCGGTACAGGGGAGGTGGTGCAGGGGAGGCGGTACAGGGGAGGTGGTACAGGGGAGGTGGTGCAGGGGAGGTGCTGCAGGGGAGGTAGTGCAGGGGAGGTAGTGCAGGGGAGTTGCTGCAGGGGAGGTAGTGCAGGGGAGGTAGTGCAGGGGAGGTGGTCCAGGTGAGGTGGTGCAGGTGAGGTGGTGCAGGTGAGGTGGTGCAGGGGAGGTGGTGCAGGGGAGGTGGTGCAGGGGAGGTGGTGCAGGGGAGGTGGTGCAGGGGAGGTGCTGCAGGGGAGGTAGTGCAGGTGAAGTGGTGCAGGTGAGGTGGTGCAGGTGAGGTGGTACAGGTGAGGTGGTGCAGTTGTGGTGCAGGGGAGGTGGTACAGGTGAGGTGGTGCAGGTGAGGTGGTGCAGTTGTGGTCCAGGTGAGGTGGTGCAGGGGAGGTGGTACAGGTGAGGTGGTGCAGGTGAGGTGGTGCAGGTCAGGTGGTACAGGGGAGGTGGTGCAGGGGAGGCGGTCCAGGTGAGGTGGTGCAGTTGTGGTCCAGGTGAGGTGGTGCAGGGGAGGTGGTACAGGGGAGGTGGTACAGGGGAGGTGGTCCAGGTGAGGCGGTTCAGGTGAGGTGGTCCAGGTGAGGTGGTACAGGTGAGGTGGTGCAGGTGAGGTGGTACAGGCGAGGTGGTGCAGGTGAGGTGGTGCAGGGGAAGGTGGTACAGGTGAGGTGGTGCAGGGGAAGGTGGTACAGGTGAGGTGGTCTCAAGATCAAAGGCTTATACCAGGTTAAGTCTCCCCTTACGGGTTCATTAGTCAGTGACATAGCAAAACACACACACACACACACACAGATCCAAAAGTACCTGTGTTGACATATCATAGCGGGTGGCACGCATGGTGGGCGGTCGTGGGCGTTAAGATACAAATAAGGATCTCAACCCTCCTCCTTCCCCACCCAAACCAATTTGCAAGGTAAGGTGAGGTAAGGTAAGGTAAGGCAGTTCAACACGTAGATGCATATTGTGAGCTGGAGCCGTGAAGATAATGATCATTAGTAGTGAACATGGCTGGAAGTGGGTTATAATCATTATCATTTTTTGTTATTGCTATTATTACTATTATTACTATATTATTATCATCATTATTGTCGTTGTTATTAGTGATGTGTTATTTAAATTACATCTGCAGGTTACAAAATTGTTGGGTATTTTACGAATAACTGACATACAGACGTTCAGGTGACACTGTTAGTTGCATTTAGAGCAGTTAAAAGTTTTTTCAGACTAAATTAATAACTCACTCTAGTATATAGTTAAGTGATCAATGGTAAAAAAATAATCAGTTCTACATAAGTGAGTTTTGTTAATGGAAACTGAAAACGAGTAAATTTAGTTACTTAATAGGTGAAAAAATCAAATGGATTTTTTTTATAAGTTGTATGTGAATGAGTTGACAGAGCCACCTATCCATTCATCCAATTTCCATATGCACTTATCCACAAACTTTCTCATCCACTCGTTCATTAACTTCCACATCCACCCATCAATTTCCTCATTCATTCATCCACAAACTCCCTCATTTATCCATCCATCAACTTCCTCACCCACTTATTCATCCATTTAAGACCTATCACAGCCAAGACACCTCCGCCCACCTGGCCTCTACAGCACATAGGTCTACAGTACAGTCCTTTCGATAATTAGTAAAGTAATTAAGAGCAGGTGGTAAATTAGCACACCCAGGTGATCATTTCCTTAATTATCTCTCAACCTAATTATGACACATCCAACACTGTTCGTTCATTAAGGTTCGTCACAATTATTTTTTTTATATTACACACACACACACACACACACACCAGAGAGCGTCAAAAGATACACACTAATACAACATTGTGTAAGTTTCAATTGTCCAGGTGGAGGATTACTGTGAGGTGGTGGAAGGCGGAGCTCACACACCTCGCCCTCGTCTCTGCCTACCTAGAGAGTATTACCATGTGTCCCTCCCTCCTACAACTCCCCCCCCCCCCTCAACCTTTCCTCCGCCTGGCCAGTGTGGAGCCGCGGCCACGCTTGTCCACGTAACTCTTCCTTGCAGGGCATGGCAGTGTCCCGAGGGTAGAGGGGGGGGGAGGGTGGGGTGGGGAGGGGGGTAGGGGTTAAGGGAAAGTTTATGGAGGAGGAGGAGGAGCCAGGCAGTGTTTGCCTGTTTGGGGAGTATCCTCATCACAGTGTCTCAGCCGCTCTCACCGTCGCCACACACTGATAGTGTCCGCCACAAATGTATCGACTGCGCAACGTTATAAACTATTCTTTTACAGTAGACAAATTTATATTTAGGCACGAGATAGATAAACACTGGTTTGGAAAAGAGTAGTGGCCGAGTGGAACAAGTTACCAAACATCATCATTAACTCGAACACACTGGATAGCTTCAAACATAGGTTGGATGGAGAAATGAGCGCTGGGGGTTGGGTGTAAACGGGGCTGCCCAGTATGGGCCAATAGGCCCGCTGCAGTTTCCTCCATTCTTATGTTCATATTGTACATGAACTAGAATTTATTAAAATTAGTTAAGATTTATCAAATATTAAAAAAGCGTCATAAAGTCGTCCACAGATGTTTTTGTTATACATACTGATACATACGCATACAGGTGAACAAAATATACATGTTTCCTTCAATATTCATATTTAATTATGTAAAAGTAAATATGGCAGACACAATACCTGAGGGACTTTATACAGAGCCCACTTGAGGCCAGACCAACTCTAGATAAGTTGTCCTCGTGGGAGAAGGACGGAAACTTTGAGTAAGATAACTGGTGAAGGTCCAGCGGGGGAGGGCACCACACACACCAGGCTACCTCTCACACCGCTCACCACCACTACCCCTTCTCCACCACTACCAACATCACCACACCCTCACCTACCACTTCACTCATCACATCTACCACACACCATCCCCTCAGCCACCATCATCAACATCAACATTATTACCACCATCATCACCACCTACTACCACCATCATCACCACCTACTACCATCATCATCACCCCCTCACCTACCATCATCATCATCACCCTCTCACCTACCACCATCATCACCACCTACTACCACCATCATCACCACCTACTACCATCATCATCACCCCCTCACCTACCACCATCATCACCACCCCCTCACCCACCACCACCATGTTGCCGGGGATGGTGGTGATAGTGGTGGTGGTGGTGATAGTGGTGCTGGTGGTGATAGTGGTGCTGGTGGTGATAGTGGTGATGGCGGTGATAGTGGTGCTTGTGTTTATAGTGGTGGTGGTGGTGATAGTGGTGACAGCGGTGATAGTGGTGCTGGTGGTGATAGTGGGGCTAGTGTCCCGCTTGGCATCACGAGACCTTATGCATCAAGGAAGTCCTGGCCATCTGTCTGTCTCCCCGTCCATCGGGCACTTTGACGATCTTAACAACAACCGACAGACTCACACGACAGGTCATACACATACAGTAGACAGAACTGTAGATACCTGGGGCATATTTTACACTGGGGGTTTGTATGACGGCATTAAGACCTCCCAATAGTTTTAAGTTATTTAAACACTTAACACCAATGTAGTTCTTCACACCATAGTAAAAAAATATAATGAAATCAATTTGTTGTTTACAGTACACACAAACTTTAAAGCTACACACTAAAGTCATGAGGCATTATACACAAGTCCCAATGTTCAGACAACACTCATCACGTGCCAAAAAAGACCACACAATCCTAATGGGCCCAAATCCGAATAGACAGGAACTTAACCTAACCATTAAGACAAAACCACAGTTTAAAAAAAAAAAACCGCTTGGCCCCTGTTTGGACTGAAGGAAGGAGAGGGGGGAGGGAGGGGAGACGGAGAGGGGGGGAGAGAGGGACCAATCTGAGGCAGCATCGTCACCTGCAGCCGGTGGACCTAACAATGGCTCTCCTCGGACACACCACCACCAGGAAGGACATGTTAGCGGCGCTCAGTCTGGCTTTTCAATATAACTTATACAATTCAAATGTATGCTAATGGCTGTACAATATATTCACACCGACTCCCACGGTAATATGAAAGAGAGAAGAGGAGCGCGGCGGGTGTGGGTACGTCTGTGTGGGTGTTGGGTATGTGGGGTGTGGGTGTATACGTAACAGTAGGGGGTCAATGAGGATGAGTGTTGCTTTGGGTGTAGATTATGGGTGTGGGTGTGGGTGTGTGTGTGTGTGTGTGAGTGCGGGCGCATGAAGGCTACACGGAAGGGAAGTTAGTTGGGGATTACATTAGTTATTCAAATTAATTGTATATGAAAATGTATACGCCCTCATTACATGCTAATGACCCGGTATTATCATCTAATTATCTAGGTTTAACCATATCTCTCTCTCTCTCTCTCTAACATTCTTAATTCAACGAAGGAACAAGCAACTGAGATAACCCATAAAGATTTAATACACAACAAGCGGAATGTGTATTGTACCGTGATCTTACAACCAAAGCAATGTACACCTATAGCGAAAAAAAAACCCGATTGACTTGTTATAATAAATGTTGTGGAGGCTGGTTGAGTTATAAAAATACCAAGAATAACTACAACTCAAAACTAAATCCCTTTAACAAAACACCGCGAGACTTGCTTGAGCTGGGTAGTAAATGTTCAACTATAGTTTTGTCGGCGGCTCACACGGGAGGGAGAGCAAATTTACGTGGGTTTAGCATAAGATGAGGTGTTCCAGTGTTATGGTCCCGGGGATATAAATATATTCTAGGGTATCAGGCAGACTTTGGTAGCTGGGCGTCTTCTGTGAGTCCTCGGAGGTACTGTTAGTGTGGGGAGTATTATTCTTTGTTGTTATATCCTGGAGGTGTACGGGGGAGGGGAGGGGGAAAGAGGAGGGGGAGAGAGGAGGGGGAGGAGGAGGGAGAGAGGGGGGAATGGAAGGAGAGAGGGGGGGAATGGAAGGAGAGAGAGGGGAAAGAGGAAGGAGAGAGGGGGGAAAAGGAAGGAGAGAGGGGGGAAAAGGAAGGAGAGAGGGGGGAAGAGGAGGGAGAGAGGGGGGGAAGAGGAGGGAGAGAGAGGGGGGAGGGGAGAGGGGGGAAAAGGAGGGAGAGAGGGGAAAATGGAGAGAGGGGGGAATGGAGAGAGGGGGAGATAGGGAGGGGGGATATGGGGAGAAGATAGAAGGGGAGAGATATGCGAGGGGAGGGAAAGGGAGGGGGAAGGAGAGGGAATGGGGGAGATGAGGAGAGAAGAAGGGGAGGAAAGACAGGAGACGGGGGGGGGGGGGGGTGGGAAGTATCTGGCATACGGTATCACAAGTTACACATCTTACTAACATCTACTACTACTACTACTATCGCTTCCTCCAGCAACACGACCTCAGCTGCTCCCCCCCCCCCCACCGTGGCACCATCAGTATATAACCACACGGTATTGACACTAGTGAATAAACCAGTGACCTTTTTTTTTAGCTCAACATAAACGATATCCGGTAAGCGAGATGAAGAGTGAGCAACACATTAACTACGACGCAACACATTAACTACGACGCAACACATTGACTACGACGCAACACATTGACTACGACGCAACACAATGTTCTACTGTCACATTACATTACTATGACAAACTTTACCCCGAGTCGGAAAGTTGTAAAATATATATATATAATAAATTTTTCATGACGTTGTTATTAATTTAAAGTTGAACTGCCAAACTACATCAAGATTCATGTATTAACAATTTATTGAGAAATGTATCGAGTTATTTATTTACCAGCCAACGTTTAGTGATTTACTCAACTGGGGTTAATTCCGCCTCGTTGGGATAGACGTTATTTATGATGGATTATTGACGTTATTGACGTTATCGAAAAGTTATTATTGAACACTTAATAAATGGGGTGGGGGGGGGAGGGTAGCCTGCTGGTGGTGACGCCGGCGGCCAGGGAACAAAACCATACATTCCCCCCGACCACCAGCTGTAGCGGACACCACCACACGAGGGCCACACCACACTACTGCAGCAGGGGGGGGGGGGGGTGCTAAAAAAGCTGGTGTATTATTTTAACATTTGATATTTTTTGATCCAGTTAAAAGCGTATTGTCGCCCTGTGAGGCTGCTGGTGGTGGGGGTGGTGGTGGGGGTGTTGCTCGGTTACCTCCTGTGTTCCAACCTTCACCGCCACCAGCAGGAGGAACACACGTGGGGGGGGGGGTCATTGAGTCCCCTCCCTCCACCCCTCCTCCCTCATCAAGTTCACTGACCGCTACCTCCTTCCTCCCTCACTTTACCTCCTCCGCCCTCACTTTACCTCCTCCCTCCCTCACTTTACCTCCTCCCTCCCTCACTTTACCTCCTCCTCCCTCACTTTACCTCCTTCCTCCCTCACTTTACCTCCTCCCTCCCTCACTTTTCCTCCTTCCTCCCTCACTTTACCTCCTTCCTCCCTCACTTTACCTCCTCCTCCCTCACTTTACCTCCTCCCTCCCTCACTTTACCTCCTCCCTCCCTCACTTTACCTCCTCCTCCCTCACTTTACCTCCCTCCTCCCTCACTTTACCTCCTCCTCCCTCACTTTACCTCCTCCCTCCCTCACTTTACCTCCTCCCTCCCTCACTTTACCTCCTCCCTCCCTCACTTTACCTCCTTCCTCCCTCACTTTATCTCCTCCCTCCCTCACTTTACCTCCTCCCTCCCTCACTTTACCTCCTCCTCCCTCACTTTACCTCCTTCCTCCCTCACTTTACCTCCTTCCTCCCTCACTTTATCTCCTCCCTCCCTCACTTTACCTCCTCCTCCCTCACTTTACCTCCTTCCTCCCTCACTTTACCTCCTTCCTCCCTCATTTTATCTCCTCCCTCCCTCACTTTACCTCCTCCTCCCTCACATTACCTCCTTCCTCCCTCACTTTACCTCCTTCCTCCCTCACTTTACCTCCTTCCTCCCTCACTTTACCTCCACCTCCCTCACTTTACCCCCTTCCTCCCTCACTTTACCCCCCCCCCCCCTGCCAAGTGCTTTTCCTGAGGGGCTCCACATAAGACTGTCTTTTTAGTCTCGTCATTATGGGTATCATTGTCGTCTGGCTGGCTGGCTGGCTGGCTGGCTGGATGGCTGGCTGGATGGCTGGCTCTACCTTTACTGGACAACCTACTACCATATCCCCCCTCCCTAAGACCATATCGTTTACAACCTCCCTCTGCCATACTGCCATTCCTGAACCATCATCTTCTTCCAAACGATTATCCTTTCTCTCTTTTTAATCCTCTTCTGATGCCTTCTCCTCCTCCTCCATCTTCCCCCTCTCCTCCTCCTCCATCTTCCCCCTCTCCCCCTCCTTCAACTTCCCTCTCCCCCCCTCTTCCCCCCCTTCTCCTCTATGCTCAATCGTCCTCATTACTCGCCAGGGAAGATTTCTATTATTTCATTCCTGACGGAGGGTCATACCGGAGACCTGTGAGTGCTCGTAAGGTTCTTCTCAGCCCATATCGTCAGCTCGTTACATTACCTTTTACTTCACGTTTTACTCCTGAGTTAAGTTCCTCCCTCTGCATTTTGCTATCACCATATTCTTTAATCCTCAGTCAGTCAGTCAGTCCGTGTCCTCGCTGTTTCCCATCATCTGAGTCAGTCTCTCTCTCTCTCTCTCTCCTTAGTGACACAGTGCTCGTGTCCTCAAGACCAGCTCTAAGGTTTAACTATGTTTTATTTAGTAATCATTGGCTGTCCTAAAGGTGTCCAAAATTACTTAATAATTCCTTTTTGAGTATGGTGTGTGTGTGTGTGTGTGTGTGTCATCTATACAACCATCACCTCCGTCCTCCACCACCTACCTCCACCACCAGCCCCCTTCACCACCAATCACCATCTCCAACAACAGTCACCTGCTCCACCAGTCAACAGTCACCTCGATTATCCGGTTACGGGTATCATCGGGTGTGAGGCGCCGTTAAGCGTGAGTTAAAGCTGTTTATTGGTCGTAAAGTTCACTCTTAGTGGCGTCCAGACCTCAGCCAAGATTGTCTCTAAACCACTATAATAAGGCGTGAATAAATATGATCTTGTATAACATTGGTCTCTGTCACTGCTATTGACAATAATAATAATAATAATAACAATAATAATAATGATAATAAAAACAACAACAATAATAATGCAACAACAACAATAAAGTGTAGTGATGGGTTGTCAGACCACAGCTTACATCTCAGAAACAGTCCAGACCTGACCCGACATTAGGGGGGTCAAGTGTAAGGGTGACCCTCGCGGCCACTCAAGGAGTTACAAATCAACTAGCTCCCCTTCCCATGTCACACGGCCCCAACAAACATGTAAGAAACCACCTGCCGACTCTCTCCCAATATACACAACTACAGTACATCTCAGACAAGGCCCAGACCTATCCTCACATTAGCCAGGTAAAATGTAACCCTCGAGCCCAAGTCAAGGGGCCACAAATCAACCAGAGCCTCTCATGTCACACGGCCCCACCAACGATATTAACAGACAAGCTTTCATCTGAAGATTTCTCCAGAATATACAACAACTTATAGTCTCAGAAAAAGTCCAGATCTGACCCTACATTAGCGAGGGCAAATGTAAGGAGACCCTTCGCCGCCCCCCCCCGATCAGCTCAACCTGACGGCTGGTCTTCCAATATATAGGACGTCCTAGTCCTCCCTCACCAGAGTGTGTCTTGTAACCAAGAAGGGCCAGCAACTACGTCCCCAGTCCCGCTCGTAGCCCTCCCTCAGGGGAGCAGCGAGAGGGAATCAGAGAGACAGAGTCGGGGAGAGAGAGACACGCAGGGATCGGAGGAGGAGGTTCACCACAGCCCAGTCCCGCTCACAGGAGGAGAGTCACTCAAGACTTCCCTCCCCGACTTCCCTCCGGTGCCCAGCTAAGCAGTCTCCCATAGAGACAACCCAGGACCACCTGCTAGGCCTCCCCTAGGTCACGTGAGTTCTTGTCAGAGCTTTCCATGGGATGAGTTACTTACGTGGGAATTGTATTTATTTCATGTTCGTGTCCGAGAATCAGTGTCTAGTAACGTAATATGATGTCCTTGTAACGTAATATACTGTCCTAGTAACTTCGATAGAAGGTGTTATTAATGTGTCCATGTCATTGTCGTAATTAATAAACAGTTGTAACGAAGCGGTGTTTGAGAAGTCGTCCTTAAGAACGTAATAGATGTGTATTGACATACAAGATAAGTTGAGTGTATTGACAGAGTAAATAACTAACACGGCCACGCTCCCAAAGTCTTCCTCTCTTTTACCCTCTCACTAAATATTCTACCTATATGTATATATATATATATATATATATTCTTCATGCAAGATCCGTCTCATTATAAAAGCAACAACAATAAAACAACAACAATAATAATAATAATAATAATAGTAATGGTTCACTCACAAGGTCTCGGTATACACACACCACTACTTCTCACACCACAAAGTATATAAGACAACACATACGAAGAGTCACTCATAAAACCTTACAACACAAACAGCACAAACAATAAACAAAACAAACAATAAACAGCACAAACAATAAACAGCACAAACAATAAACAAAACAAACAATAAACAAAACAAACAATAAATAAAACAAACAATAAATGAAAAACAAACAACAAACAATAAATAAAACAATAAATAAAAAACAAACAACAAACAAAACAAACAATAAATAAAACAATAAATAAAAAACAAACAACAAACAAAACAAACAATAAATAAAACAAACAATAAATGAAAAACAAACAACAAACAATAAATAAAACAAACAATAAATAAAAAACAAACTAAACAAAACAAACAATAAATAAAAACACTAAACAAAACAAACAATAAACAAAACAAACAATAAATAAAAACAATAAGCAAAACACAAACAAAACAAACAATAAACACAAACAATAAATAAAAAATACAAACAAATAAAACAAAAACTATAAAGAAAATATAAACATCAAACAAGACAAACAATAAACAAACAAAATAAACAATAAACAAACAAAACAAACAAACAAAACACACCACAAGACCAGACACACGGTACACTCACACCACGAGACGGTCCCACCATTACCAGTTATACGGTGAAATACGGTTGGTGTTATAATCACTACATAATTACAGCAGCCAACGGCCATACTGCGTTGAAAACACATCTATTGGCGACCTGCGGTGCAATGGTCAGCATGCTCATCTCACAAGCGAGTGGACCCAGGTTCGATCCCCGAACAGGGTGAAACTATGGACAAGTTTCCTTACGCCAATTGACCCTGTCTACCCAGCAGTAATTGGGTACCTGGATGTTAATGGATTTCCGGGGTAATGGTTAGCCAGTGCAGTTGGCGAGTTGTCCGGTCTTCTCGGACTATTCCTTGACACTGGGTCATACAACTCGTTAACTCAGGGTGTGGTTGTTGTGTTGGCGACAGCTTCTACACCTTAAACAATTTTATGCCTAGCTGGCCCTAGGGCCGGCCATGCTCGTACACGAGAGGTAACCATTATAGCAGTAGGGATTGAAACGCGGAAGGAAATGACGGTAGATTTGACAGATAGTGAAGGAATTTGATAGGTGGTAAGAAGGGATTTGACAGGTAGACGCCATCATTATTATATAGGTAACATGATGATATAAAGTGTCGTGGCTTCATATGAGAAAACAAACAAAAATTACATATTTCCTTTTTTTATTTTAGTTTCTCACTTTATTCACGAATTTGTTTATTATAAAGTGTGTCTATAGATATGTTGTAAATAAAAGCTGGCATTTAATTATGTAAAAAAAATTGGATATCGATTTACATGATTTACAAGTTCCGATGATTTACATTCTAATTATATTTCATTAACGATTTACATATGCCACTTTGGATTTACACAAAATAAATCTCACTACAGTTGTGCTGTAAAATATGTGCCAACGCTCAAATATGTAAAAAAAAGTCGTAATTTACACAAGTTAGTGCCTATTACTGCCATGGGTATAAAAACGTGCCAGTGTTGGTCTACGTAAAATATTCGAGTAAAGTTTAAGATTTACATAATAATTCTTGGTTGGAGATTCATTGTAAATGTTTAAGATTAATATTTGTTAAACGTAAGATCAGTCCCCCTTCATTAGTGTGTTTACAGGGGGTCGTCATATTTGTTTTACTTTGATTCCATAGTGTGTTTACTATTGTGAGTTTCCTTCTGTCGAATGTAAACAAACACAGCGCTGCGACACTGCACAAAACCTGACGACCCCCTGTAAACGCACTAGTGAAGGGGACTGTACAGTACACATGAATTTGTAAAAAAAAAAAGAAAGTTGGTAATGGATTTGATTTACTGTGTTTGTTGTATCGAATAATTAAGAAAAAATCCTTGTTTGGTTACATATGAAAATTTTTGCACTTATGGAATTACTAAATAAATAACATCACTGGGTTTAGATTATAAATAAATGCTACTCTCAATAAAACACTGTTATTAATACTTACATGTAAAAAAATATTCTTCATCTACATGTAAAAATTAGGACATCTTTAATTAGCATGTAAAAAAATACGTGCATGATTGTATTGCATGTAAAAAAAATAAAACATTCATATTAGCACAAAAAATACACAGCCACTATTTACATACTAAAAACAAGTGTATTCTTTATAAGTATATTTGACAATTCATGACGACAGTTTGACTTTACACGTTACAATCAGTGCTTTTGTTTACACCGAGCGGGAGTACAGTGTCACATTAACTCGCTCCCTCTATCATAACCAGCGTACAGTCAACACATAACTCTATTGCATTACATCCAGAACACCATGCGACTTTCTTTTTTTTTTTTATATGACATACACCCAGAACCAGCACCACACTCCCACCCATTAGTAACACCATCACTCCCGTCAGCACCACACTACTCCCATCAGCACTATACCCTACCCACCAGCACCACACCCCACCATCTTTTTAGTACATAGACGAGAAAAAAAAGCACTACGAAATACTCTTCAACAAACAAAAAGATAAAACGAGGCATTAGAATTCACAGAAGCCATAACGGAATAATTAGATTTAACGCTTCAAAGGTAAACTCAATAATTTAAACGGTGGAGATTACGACGATTGCTTTGACTGCTCCTGTAACAAAGTCATTCGTTACACTGCTAATAGATGGTTTACCTGTGAAGGCAATTTACATCAATAAAAATCTTTAACGTCTCGGGTTTTTGCGATATACCATCAAGACGGGGATATTTTTTCTTCTTCTAAATTCTATTACATTATATAAAGTTCTACTATATAAAGCAACTCGTAGCAATAATAACCATAACCTAGGAACCTCCCGTACGGCTATTGGTGAAAAGCTTAAAAGTCAAATTAAACGTTAAATCACAGTTGGAGTTTTAAGACAGAGGGCGGAAGCCTTCACACCAAGTTAAGATCAGTAACGCTTGAATACCCATAACTACCCCCCACCCCTCCCCCTCCACACACACACACACACACATCTGAAATGCAAATAGTTTTAAATCAGTTTACACAAGATTATTTAAGGCTTTTGGGCGTCAAAATTCAAGCTTGTTGGAACTGGGTAATAACTTTTCTTCACGCAGGGGAGGGAGACGATTTTACCTGAAGATCTCGCCAGGGTGCACCACTGCCTAGATCTTCCCTCCTTCGTCTCTCCTAGCCAACAGAAAACGAAGCTGTCTCGAATTTCCACAAAACATTCTTCTTTCTCTATTCCATCTTCACATCTACTGACATTTAAAAAAACATTCTTACTCTTGAATTGTATAATATTTTGTAAAATTGTTTGGAATTTCACAAAACACATTTCTAGGGGTATTTCACAATCCCATTTACTGATAACACCAGAAGCCAGTTAACTTATCGTACTCAAGATATACTCAGTGGGTTAATTCTTCATACTCAAGGGGTCAAGGTATGCTACTCAAATGACCCATAACCCACTGTACTCAAGAGGGTTAGTAAGAGATCATAGTAAGACAATATTTTGTACTCTGGAATTTAAAAAAACAAATACCTCAGATACCAACAGCGCCATAAGTACCAACACTAACAATACCAAACCACGATAATCCCAGTGTGTTGTCGTCTTCTGGTACCTAACCATCCACCCTACCCACCCTAGCCCACCCCACCCACCCTAGCCCAGCCCAGCCCACCCACCGCATCATTCTTCACGTTCCTCCACACTATAACACGCAACACTGACTGGGTGGTGGTGAGAAGGGGTGGAGGAAGAAGAGGAGGAGGGGTGGAGGAAGAAGAAGAGGAAGGGTGGAAGAAGAAGAGGAGGGATGGAAGAAGAAGAGGAGGGGTGGAGGAAGAAGAGGAGGGGTGGAGGAAGAAGAGGAGGGGTGGAAGGAGAAGGTGGAGTGTGAAGAGGTATGAAGAGAGGAGAGGAAGTGGAGGGATGAATGATGAAAGGTGGAGAATAGGAAGAAAGAAAGAAAGGAAGGAAGGAAGGAAGATGGAAAGGGAAGCAAGAAGATGCGAATAAAGTAGAGGAAAAGGGAGGAATGGCGAGAAAGGGAAGGCGAGGTGGAGAGAAAGTGAACAAGGAGGAACGAGGAAGAGGAAAGAAGAGAGGAGGACGAAGAATAAGTGAAGGGGTGGCAAAGAGGGAGTGAGAGAGGAAGGTGAGGGAGTGAGAGAGGAAGGTGAGGGAGTGAGAGAGGAAGGTGAGGGAGTGAGAGAGGAAGGTGAAGGAGTGAGAGAGGAAGGAGAGGGAGTGAGAGAGGGAGGTGAGGGAGTGAGAGAGGAAGGTGAGAGAGAGAGAGGAAGGTGAGGGAGTGAGAGAGGAAGGTGAGGGAGTGAGAGAGGAAGATGAGGGAGTGAGAGAGGAAGATGAGGGAGTGAGAGAGGAAGGTGAGGGAGTGAGAGAGGAAGGTGAGAGAGTGAGAGAGGTTCCTAACTGGCTGTGTGCCGGAATATTGACTCACACACACACACACACACACACACACAAGGACATTAACAACAAGTAAACATTCGACGTTATCCATGGACGTCTTCTCACTCACAGGAAATAAATAAATAAATAAAAGAAAAATGGGTCGTTTAGCGTTTCAACAGCATCCATCATGGCGTATCAAATTTCCTGTGTCCCATTTCATCTTCCTTTCTCGTAATAGGGGGAGGGTAGGGGGGTATGGGGGAGGGTAGGGGGGAGGGGTAGGGGGAGGTGGGGGAAGGGTAGGGGGAGAGGGTAGGGGAGGGGAGGCGACATACTGGTGACTGATTGTGTGTTATGTTAGGAGACTGTTGGATGATATACAGAAGGGGTAAAATATGTAAATAATAACAATAAATCAGGAATAAGGAAGACAAAGATAAAATAAGCAAATAATAATAAAAATAAGGAAAAAGGAAGGGTTAAAATATGCAAAAAATACGAATAAGGAAGAGAACGAATAAATAAGTAAACAGGAAAAATGAGGACTAAGAAAGGGTTAAAATAATTAAATAATAAGGAAATCGGGAATAATTAACGATTAAAACAAATAAATAACAATAAAAACACGAGACAGTAAATCACAATAACAATAAACACAATATTTATAACCAGCTAGGAATAATCAATGTTCCTTTTATGTTCAAGGTAACGTGAAATATCAATGTACAGCTGTGGTCGACATTCCCGGGACAACTGGCAAGAACATATGGTGTTTATTAGCGGGGCCTTCTATATAGGTACGGTGTTGGTTACTAAATATCACAGGAGAACAACATTCACTTACAAACACACATACATACATACACGCACATACAGTATATACATACACACATACAACACAGTACACACAACAGCAAAAGCAGACGAAGAAAATCAATCCCAGTGGTTTAATAGATGACACAGTGGTTTAATAGATGACACACAGTGGTTTAATAGATGACACACAGTGGTTTAATAGATGACGTACAGTGGTTTAATAGATGGCACAGTGGATTAATAGATGACACAGTGGTTTAATAGATGGCACAGTGGTTTAATAGATGACACACAGTGGTTTAATAGATGACACACAGTGGTTTAATAGATGACACACAGTGGTTTAATAGATGACACACAGTGGTTTAATAGATGACACACAGTGGTTTAATAGATGACACACAGTGGTTTAATAGATGACACACAGTGGTTTAATAGATGGCACAGTGGTTTAATAGATGACACACAGTGGTTTAATAGATGACACACAGTGGTTTAATAGATGACACACAGTGGTTTAATAGATGGCACAGTGGTTTAATATATGAAACACAGTGGTTTAATAGATGACACACAGTGGTTTAATAGATGACACACAGTGGTTTAATAGATGACACACAGTGGTTTAATAGATGACACACAGTGGTTTAATAGATGACACACAGTGGTTTAATAGATGACACACAGTGGTTTAATAGATGGCACACAGTGGTTTAATAGATGACACACAGTGGTTTAATAGATGACACACAGTGGTTTATTGTCCAGGGCATCACCACCTCAGTTTCGCACGACGCGGGGCAATACTCCAGACTTAGAGGGCGATAAGGGGCAATATTCCGAACATAAGAGAAAACGACCTCTTGTGGTGGAGCGTTTGAACTCGTTTACAATATACTCATGTCCTTGCAACCGGAGCGTACACGAGCGCAAACGTACACAAGTATAAACGTACACGATATTCACGAAAACATGTAGGTATTCGCGTTAAATGACTCGGTATATGTACACGTCAGCATAAGATCAGTACCTTTACATATCATGTGTACATAACCCTCCAGGGAATACACTTGTGTACACATACACAACATATCCAAAACACCGTACATGATGTAATGTATTGTGTACACATGCTAACCACACCTCGCATATCTAGTGTACACGCCGTAGAGGATAGGACGTGTGTACCCACCAAACACCCTCACATATCGCTTACATTAGCAAGAATTAACTAAATATAGCTTAGGAACACGCTAGGTCATGCCCGCTGCCGTGTATTACCCTGACCACACACCAACCATCACCTACCACAACCTTCCTTACCTGACCACACACCAACCATCACCTACCACAACCTTCCTTACCTGACCACACACCAACCATCACCTACCACAACCTTCCTTACCTGACCACACACCAACCATCACCTACCACAACCTTCCTTATCTGACCACACACCAACCATCACCTACCACAACCTTCCCCTATACCTGACCACACACCAACCATCACCTACCACAACCTTCCTCTATACCTGACCACACACCAACCATCACCTACCACAACCTTCCCCTATACCTGACCACACACCAACCATCACCTACCACAACCTTCCCCTATACCTGACCACACACCAACCATCACCTACCACAACCTTCCCCTATACCTGACCACACACCAACCATCACCTACCACAACCTTCCCCTATACCTGACCACACACCAACCATCACCTACCACAACCTTCCCCTATACCTGACCACACACCAACCATCACCTACCACAACCTTCCCTTATACCTGACCACACACCAACCATCACCTACCACAACCTTCCCCTATACCTGACCACACACCAACCATCACCTACCACAACCTTCCCCTATACCTGACCACACACCAACCATCACCTACCACAACCTTCCCCTATACCTGACCACACACCAACCATCACCTACCACAACCTTCCCCTATACCTGACCACACACCAACCATCACCTACCACAACCTTCCCCTATACCTGACCACACACCAACCATCACCTACCACAACCTTCCCCTATACCTGACCACACACCAACCATCACCTACCACAACCTTCCCTTATACCTGACCACACACCAACCATCACCTACCACAACCTTCCCCTATACCTGACCACACACCAACCATCACCTACCACAACCTTCCCCTATACCTGACCACACACCAACCATCACCTACCACAACCTTCCCCTATACCTGACCACACACCAACCATCACCTACCACAACCTTCCCTTATACCTGACCACACACCAACCATCACCTACCACATCCTTCCCCTATACCTGACCACATTACACATCAGAATTCTCCCTCACCACCTCCACCACCACACGGCGTTCATAATACACAGGTGTTAATGACCAGGCTGTGTGTGTGTGTGTGTGTTGGACCTCTTGTTACTCTGGTCAGGTTGAGACTGGGGAGGTGAATTACATATAGCTATTCGGTGGTGTCTTGTTATGGCAGAGATTGATTGATTGACCGATTAGTTGTGGAAATTACATCCTTGGCGACACAATAGCTTACAGTAGGTCGTGTTATGGAAGAGGAACACCATAGTAGGAGATAGGTGTTACTGGTATAAAAATTCATAATGATGGTGAATGATAGGGCGGGTTCGGGATCGGGCTCGGGGTCGGAATCGGGGTCGGAATCGGAACCGGGGAGGGTGTCTAGGTGTATTTTTGATTACGATCATCTTTAATTATCCAAGACGCAAATAACTGAATTTTTGTGAATTATCCAAGACGCAAATCCTTAAAATTTGTGAATTATCCATGACGCAAATACTTAAAACTTTTGTAAAATTAATCATGTACGACACACTTTAAAAAAAAAAGAGTTATCCAAGACATAAATTATCAAACTTTGTTATGAATTACCCAAGAAACAAACCTGGTAAACTTTCTGAATCATGAAAATTATTTCTTGAGCGAGTCTCAGAAGTCAAGAGGAGGTCGGGCCAAGTAACTAGAATTCCTGCCTTAATTCGCCACAGTCGCCCGTCGTGAATACTGCACTAACCTAGCCCACTTCTTCACGGTAATGGTGTTAAGTGATTCTTTTACGACGTGAACCCTAACCTAACCTAACCAAACTTAACCAAATTTAACCTAACCAAACCAAACCTAACCTAACCAAATCTAACCTAACCAAATCTAACCTAACCAAATCTAACCTAACCAAATCTAACCAAACCTAACCTAACCTAACCAAATCTAACCATACATAACCAAATACAACCTAACCTGACCTAACGTAACCTAACCAAAAATTTGAAAAGATAACCCACCACTTTTAGATACTATATTTCAACTTTTTTTTTTATATATAATTAATCTACCAACTTCTACCACTAATCTACCACCCCACCAGCAGTCCACACACACACACACACACACACACACACACACACTCTGGTCGTTTAATGTTTGAAAGCAATCATAAACACTGACTAAACGGCTATTAACGCCCTGCAAGACATTTACTCATAAATAGCAATAAACACCTGACCTGCAAACACCGGTAAACACATCACTCTCTGGCCTCTTTGTCTATAGGTCAGAGGGTAAACACACATAGTTGTATCGCTTGTAAACAACACCGGTGTATGCCAAGGTGAGATTTGTAAGTAATGTAGAAAATAATTGTTATGATGAGTAGAATTCGTATGTAAACATCTTGTACCGAAATGTAGAAATAATTAATACGTGTTTTAATTTTTTTTTTTTTGCCAAAATTTCACAAGAACAGGTTAGCATTTGGTAGGATAGTAACTACTTGAATTTTAATAACAATATGCAAATTAGCCGTTTCTTTTATGTAGATATGAAGTCTTAACAATATACAAAAACTCAAACACCTGTGTAGATTTTGTATATAAATTCAATATAAATAACTACTTCTCATCAATGCATCAATAACATCAATATGTGATTGGTAATTTTTTGTAGATATCTGAAATAATTGTAATTTTGTACATTTTAAACAATTCTAAATATATTTAACCATATGTGTAAAAATATCTCTGAGTTAAAATTGAATAAAATATTGTGTTTGGATAATTTTCAAGCCATTAAAAAAGTATTTGTAATATACTAAATATCTCCCGCCCGCCCCCCTATTAACAAAAACATTAAGTATCTATTAACTAAAGTGTAATATAGAAATAATCATATTTGTAAAAAAACGAACAAAAAAAAAGAAAAAATATCGTGTAAAATTTTTAAATATATAGACGCGTTAATACACAAAATCACATCACGTTTAAAACATTATAACAAACAGCAAACACAATAAACATTCACAAACACAAACAACTTCCATTATAATGCTTATAAACACCACATACACACTTACACACACACTTAGAAACACCACACACACACACTTACAAACACCACACACACACTTACAAACACCACACACACACTTACAAACACCACACACACACACTTACAAACACCACACACACACTTACAAACACCACACACACACTTACAAACACCACACACACACTTACAAACACCACACACACACTTACAAACACCACACACACACTTACAAACACCACACACACACTTACAAACACCACACACTTACAAACACTACGATGCAGAGAAGTACGACAGACCATAAAGGTATTGCAGATAAACAGGTGCAGTAAATTAACATACACTCCGCCTCTCTTCCCAGGTAAATTAACACCAGGTACTAAAATAATGGAACCTCCTTGGTCCAAGTTGCCAGAGAGAGAGAGAGAGAGAGAGAGAGAGAGAGAGAGAGAGAGAGGAACAGGAGGAGGAAGAAGAAGAGGAACAGGAGGAGGAAGAGAGGGGGAGGAGGAAGAAGAGGAGGCAAATATTAGAGTAATCACCAATTAGTGGAAGATCAAAGTATTTTACGGTTTGTGCCTTAACCTCCCTACGTAGGTGAGGGAGGGAGGTGAGGGAGGGTGGTCAGGGAGGGTGGTGAGGGTGGGAGGTAAGATAGACGAGAATAAGTGAGGAATATGAGGGTAGGAATGAGGGGTAGAGGAGGTAAGGAAGATAAGGGTAAGGGAATGTACAGTAAGTGATATGTGGTTCTTTCCTCAACATAAAGCACGGTCCGTGGTTCTTCCCTCAACATAAAGCACGGTCTGTGGTTCTTCCCTCAACATAAAACACGGTCTGTGGTTCTTCCCTCAACATAAAGCACGGTCTGTGGTTCTTCCCTCAACATAAAACACGGTCTGTGGTTCTTCCCTCAACATAAAACACGGCCTGTGGTTCTTCCCTCAACATAAAACACGGTCTGTGGTTCTTTCCTCAACATAAAACACGGTCAGCGGTTCTTCCCTCAACATAAAGCACGGTCTGTGGTTCTTCCCTCAACATAAAAAGCGGCCAGTGGTTCTTCCCTCAACATAAAGCACGGTCTGTGGTTCTTTCCTCAACATAAAACACGGTCCGTGGTTCTTCCCTCAACATAAAAAGCGGCCCGTGGTTCTTCCCTCAACATAAAGCGCAGTACGTGGTTCTTCCCTCAACATAAAAAGCGGCCCGTGGTTCTTCCCTCAACATAAAAAGCGGCCAGTGGTTCTTCCCTCAACATAAAGCACGGTCTGTGGTTCTTCCCTCAACATAAAGCGCAGTACGTGGTTCTTCCCTCAACATAAAGCGCAGTACGTGGTACTTCCCTCAACATAAAGCGCAGTACGTGGTTCTTCCCTCAACATAAAAAGCGGCCAGTGTTCTTCCCTCAACATAAAGCACGGTCTGTGGTTCTTCCCTCAACATAAAGCGCAGTACGTGGTTCTTCCCTCAACATAAAGCGCAGTACGTGGTACTTCCCTCAACATAAAGCGCAGTACGTGGTTCTTCCCTCAACATAAAAAGCGGCCCGTGGTTCTTCCCTCAACATAAAAAGCGGCCAGTGGTTCTTCCCTCAACATAAAGCACGGTCCGTGGTTCCTCCCTCAACATAAAGCGCAGTACGTGGTTCTTCCCTCAACATAAAGCACGGTCCGTGGTTCTTCCTCCAACGTAATCATCACGTCAAAACACACAACTCAGTAGATCAAAACAGGAGCAGTCAACAGTTAAACAACAGAAGCAAAAACTCGCTAGAAACATGATATATCTCGCCAGAAACATAATATATCTCGCCAGAACCATGATATAACTCGCTAGAAATATAACTCGTTAGAAACATGATATAACTCGCAAGAAATATAACTCGCTGGAAGCGTTATTTAACTCGCTAGAAACTTGATATAACTCGCCATAACCATGATATAACAAGCTAGAAACATGATATAACTCGTTAGAACCATAATATAACTCGCAATTAACATGATATAACTCGTTAGAACCATGATATAACTCGCTAGAAACATGATATAACTCGCTAGAAATCTAACTCACTAGAAATATAACTCGATAGAAACAAGATATAACTAGCAAGAAACATGATATAACTCGTTAGAACCATGATATAACTCGCTAGAAACATGGTATAATTCGCAAAAATCTAACTCGCTAGAAATATAACTCACTAGAAACAGGATATAACTTGCAAGAAACATGACATAACTCGCTAGAAACATGATATAACTCGTTAGAAACATGATATAACTCGCCAGAACCATGATATAATTCGCAAGAAATATAACTCGCTAGAAACATGATATAACTCGTTTGAAACATGATATAACTCGTTAGAAACATGATATAACTCGTTAGCGACATGATATAACTCGCTAGAAACAAGATATAACTCGCAAGAAACATGATATAACTAGTTAGAAACATGATATAACTCGCAATAAACATGATATAACTCGTTAGAATTATGATATAACTTGTTAGAAACATGATATAACTAGTTAGAAACATGATATAACTCGCAATAAACATGATATAACTCGGTAGAAACATGATATAACTCGCTAGACACATGATATAACTCGCTAGAACCATGATATAGCTCGCAAGAAATATAACTCGCTAGAAACATGATATGGATCGCTAGAAACATGCTATAACTCGCTAGAAACATGATATAACTCGCTAGACACATGATATAACTCGCAAGAAATATAACTCGTTTGAAACATGATACAACTCGTTAGAAACATGATATAACTCGCTTGAACCATGATATAACTCGCTAGAACCATGATATAACTCGCAAGAAATATAACTCGTTTGAAACATGATACAACTCGTTAGAAACATGATACAACTCGCTTGAACCATGATATCTTGAACATTTGTCACAGTATGGAGAGTATGATGGGAGATTGAAAAGAATAAAAGTGACTTGCGGTGTCCCAGGTTCATGGAAGGTGTTCAGACAGACAGACAGAGGAATTGGCTTAACTTCTTGTAGGGAACTTAAGACCACCATTAAAACGCTTAATTTTAACTTTCATAGCATTAAGCACTTGAGAGAGAGGGAGAGAGAGAGAGAGAGAGAGAGAGAGAGAGAGAGGCTGTTTTCATGCCCTTAGACATAATTTGCTCACCCACGTTAGAATCTCTCTTTTCCTCAGTGCATTAAGGTGCGTTAGGTGCTCTAGGAGTGATTTTATGACTCACTCACTCACTGACGGAGGTAAATTGTTACTCACTCACTCACTGACGGAGGTAAATTGTTACTCACTCACTCACTGACGGAGGTAAATTGTTACTCACTCACTCACTGACGGAGGTAAATTGTCACTCACTCACTCACTCACTGACGGAGGTAAATTGTCACTCACTCATTCACTGACGGAGGTAAATTGTCACTCACTCATTCACTGACGGAGGTAAATTGTCACTCACTCTCGGACGGAGGTAACTTGTCACTCACTGACGGAGGTAAATTGTCACTCACTCACTCACTGACGGAGGTAAATTGTCACTCACTCACTGACGGAGATAAATTGTCACTCACTCACTCACTGACGGAGGTAAATTGTCACTCACTCACTGACGGAGGTAAATTGTCACTCACTCACTGACGGAGGTAACTTGTCACTCACTCACTGACGGAGGTAAATTGTCACTCACTCACTGACGGAGGTAAATTGTCACTCATTCACTGACGGAGGTAAATTGTCACTCACTCACTGACGGAGGTAAATTGTCACTCACTCACTGACGGAGATAAATTGTCACTCACTCACTCACTGACGGAGGTAAATTGTCAGTCACTCACTGACGGAGGTAAATTGTCACTCACTCATTGACGGAGGTAAATTGTCAGTCACTCACTGACGGGGGTAAATTGTCAGTCACTCACTGACGGGGGTAAATTGTCACTCACTCACTGACGGGGGTAAATTGTCACTCACTCACTGACGGAGGTAAATTGTCACTCACTCACTGACGGAGGTAAATTGTTACTCACTCACTGACGGAGGTAAATTGTTACTCACTCACTCCCCTGACGGAGGTAAATTGTCACTCACTCACTCACTGACGGAGGTAAATTGTCACTCACTCACTGACGGAGATAAATTGTCACTCACTCACTGACGGAGGTAAATTGTCACTCACTCACTGACGGAGGTAAATTGTCACTCACTCACTCACTGACGGAGGTAAATTGTCACTCACTCACTGACGGAGGTAAATTGTCACTCACTCACTGACGGAGGTAAATTGCCACTCACTCACTGACGGAGAAAATTTCCTATCTACACAGCACATAAGGTAACTTGTCCTCGTTTTCTAAATACCAAGACAATTTTTTTTCTCCTAAGGGATAACTTCGCCATCTCCCCAGCAACGTCCACCAATATTATTATACCGTTTGTCGTCTCGAATACCTCCCGTTTTTCCCGGCTAAATTTACGTTTTCTGGTGACAGGCACAGTTGTTGTTCAGCCGTGGATTAGCATAGGCATCTGAACATTTTATTGGGTTAGGTTAGGTTAGGTGTACAAAACCTGTTGACATTACTATATTTTGTGTGTGACGTAAATTATACCATATAACGACCTCATTTAAATTTTAATTGCCTGGGCGTTCTCCCTCACCTCATCATATTCCTCTCTCTCTCTCTCTCTCTCTCTCTCTCTCTGCCATGGTAATACACAATAAATGAATCAAAATGTGTATTACTAATTCTTAACCACAACTTACTGACTAATTAATATGAATCCAGTCTAATAAAAAAACATGATAACAAATATTTTAAAGATAATTATTATTTCAAAATCAATAATACTCATTTTGACGAATTTATCCCCAATTATTAAAAAAAAAAATAAACAATAGTGTATTTACTCAATCATCATTATTAATATCACCATCAACATTATAATTATCATCATCATCATCACTATTATTATTACTATCATCATCATTATTATTATCATCAACATCAACATCATCATCATTACTATTATCATTATTATCATCATATACCAAAACATCAACCACTAATAATGATGAGAAAATAACTTATTATAATTTACAGATAGAAGCATCTCACCTGTGGCGGCCATGATTGCTTAAGTCAGTGTAAATCAGGCCGTAACACCTCCAACATTAGTTTAACGAGGAGTAGTGTCACCATCCACCATCTTATTACCACAGTTGCATCTATACTTCGTAACTACAGGATTACCTCCATTTAACGGACTATATATAGAAAAATTCCGTTATATCGAGGGTCCGTTAGTTGTGAAATCCACCATCTAACGGATTATATATAAAGAAGTTCGTTATATGGAGGTTTTACTGTGCACTATATGAAACAAAAATACCGGTGTTTACATATTACACATACCTGAGATTTAAAACACACACACACACACACACACACACCTGAGTGAAAAAAAAAAGGTAGATTCCTAAATAATAAACAGAGGGAAGGAGACCATATTGGAACATCACTACACCAAGTCAACATTTATTATTTGTACCGAGTTGTGTGAAAATCCGCCGCCGACTGACTGACTGACGGATTGACACGTACTGACTGACTGACTGACTGACGGATTGACACGTACTCTCTCTCTTCTCTCTCACGATAGCAAAACACAGACAGTTAGCTTGACCTGTATTTATATAATTTTCAGATACCGATAACAATCTTAAACATCCTAAACTTTGATAAACTTAATGTGACAAACTTTTTTTTATGGTTCAAACTTTTATTGAAATTATTTTTTTTTTATTCAACAGTTTATTTAAAAACTTTCCAACAGTAAAAATATTCAACAACTGCTGCTATCTTTCCTACCATTATTTATTTATTTTTCTCCCACATACAAATCTACAAAAAGTTAAAAGGCATCTCACCCTACATAAATAAATACCAGAAATACATTAATAGATCGCTAATAAATTCGTAAATATATACAAATACAATAAGCCTTTAATAAATCCCAGAAATTAATCCCTAAATATATCAATAAATACAATACACCTTTAATAAATCCCACAAATACAACCACTAAATCCCAATGTAAGAAAATCCCAACAAATAAATAAATAACATACAAAAGCTGGAATAAATCCCCCTTAAAAATACACGAATAAATACAACTAAAATAGCCCAATAAATCCTGTATTATACAACGTAGCAAATCGACTCATATACGGCACGATGATGTTATGAATAAATAAATAATAATAAAAATAATAATAATAACAGCAATAATAATAATAATAATAATAACGAAAATAAAATAGTTAAAAAGGTGATAATTCTTATTCCTTATCAAATATTATTATCATGTGTGTCAGTGCTAATAAGGGTCATTCAGGAAGAAAAAACAATTAATAATTACAAGAGATGTTTTATAAATATACCACCAGGATATTTACTCAAGATATACTAAAAACAAAACAAAATAAACAAAAATAAATATAGTAAAAAAATTTATCGAAAAATAAATTACAGTAAAAATACTAATTACAGGAAAAAATCACATTAAAGAGATATACTGTGACTTGCTGTAAGACATCAAAATACAGACTTAAAATACAGAAATAAAATAAGAAAAATATATTAACGCTTAAAATAAACTTTGTATAATAACTAATAATAAAAAATAACTTTGAGTAGCAAATATTAAATGATAACGCACAATAAAAATATACACTACGTACACACACTACAATACTATGCTAAATAAGTTAGTAAAATATGAGTAAATAATATGTACAAAGCGCTAAATGAATGCAGTTATAAAACACGAGAGCTTCAAGCATGTGGGAATATGGCGGAGAATGGTCGTAAGTGTGACTATGGACTGTCGTAAGCGGGAGGCTGTGGACTGTCGTAAGTGTGAGGCTGTGGACTGTCGTAAGTGGGAGGCTGTGGACTGTCGTAAGCGGGAGGCTGTGGACTGTCGTAAGCGGGAGGCTGTGGACTGTCGTAAGCGGGAGGCTGTGGACTGTCGTAAGCGGGAGGCTGTGGACTGTCGTAAGCGGGAGGCTGTGGACTGTCGTAAGCGGGAGGCTGTGGACTGTCGTAAGCGGGAGGCTGTGGACTGTCGTAAGCGGGAGGCTGTGGACTGTCGTAAGCGGGAGGCTGTGGACTGTCGTAAGCGGGAGGCTGTGGACTGTCGTAAGCGGGAGGCTGTGGACTGTCGTAAGCGGGAGGCTGTGGACTGTCGTAAGCGGGAGGCTGTGGACTGTCGTAAGCGGGAGGCTGTGGACTGTCGTAAGCGGGAGGCTGTGGACTGTCGTAAGCGGGAGGCTGTGGACTGTCGTAAGCGGGAGGCTGTGGACTGTCGTAAGCGGGAGGCTGTGGACTGTCGTAAGCGGGAGGCTGTGGACTGTCGTAAGCGGGAGGCTGTGGACTGTCGTAAGCGGGAGGCTGTGGACTGTCGTAAGCGGGAGGCTGTGGACTGTCGTAAGCGGGAGGCTGTGGACTGTCGTAAGCGGGAGGCTGTGGACTGTCGTAAGCGGGAGGCTGTGGACTGTCGTAAGCGGGAGGCTGTGGACTGTCGTAAGCGGGAGGCTGTGGACTGTCGTAAGCGGGAGGCTGTGGACTGTCGTAAGCGGGAGGCTGTGGACTGTCGTAAGCGGGAGGCTGTGGACTGTCGTAAGCGGGAGGCTGTGGACTGTCGTAAGCGGGAGGCTGTGGACTGTCGTAAGCGGGAGGCTGTGGACTGTCGTAAGCGGGAGGCTGTGGACTGTCGTAAGCGGGAGGCTGTGGACTGTCGTAAGCGGGAGGCTGTGGACTGTCGTAAGCGGGAGGCTGTGGACTGTCGTAAGCGGGAGGCTGTGGACTGTCGTAAGCGGGAGGCTGTGGACTGTCGTAAGCGGGAGGCTGTGGACTGTCGTAAGCGGGAGACTGTGGACTGTCGTAAGCGGGAGACTGTGGACTGTCGTAAGCGGGAGACTGTGGACTGTCGTAAGCGGGAGACTGTGGACTGTCGTAAGCGGGAGACTGTGGACTGTCGTAAGCGGGAGACTGTGGACTGTCGTAAGCGGGAGACTGTGGACTGTCGTAAGCGGGAGACTGTGGACTGTCGTAAGCGGGAGACTGTGGACTGTCGTAAGCGGGAGACTGTGGACTGTCGTAAGCGGGAGACTGTGGACTGTCGTAAGCGGGAGACTGTGGACTGTCGTAAGTGGGAGACTGTGGACTGTCGTAAGGGAGACTTAGGACTGTCGTAAGTGGGAGACTGTGGACTGTCGTAAGCGGGAGACTGTGGACTGTCGTAAGCGGGAGACTGTGGACTGTCGTAAGCGGGAGACTGTGGACTGTCGTAAGCGGGAGACTGTGGACTGTCGTAAGTGGGAGACTGTGGACTGTCGTAAGTGGGAGACTGTGGACTGTCGTAAGTGGGAGACTGTGGACTGTCGTAAGTGGGAGACTGTGGACTGTCGTAAGTGGGAGACTGTGGACTGTCGTAAGTGGGAGACTGTGGACTGTCGTAAGTGGGAGACTGTGGACTGTCGTAAGTGGGAGACTGTGGACTGTCGTAAGTGGGAGACTGGAGGAGAGAGAGACTGACAGCGTTGCGGGAGATCAACTGAACCGAGAGATAACGTCACGATACATAAACAAGGAGTTCCAGTGAGAAAGAGAGAGAGAGAGAGAGAGAGAGAGAGAGAGAGAGAGAGAGAGAGACTCACTCAGTACAAGAAAATACTGTATCACACACACACACACACACAATACCATCTTCACCTTCTCCACTCCCCGGAATAAGCTCCATGATAAACGACTCCTGAAACACCCTTGACAAAAATTACCGAGGCAAAAACCCGACGCGGCAGAAGGCGACGACGACGGAGGAAGAGGAGGAGAAAGAGTAAGAGGAGGAGTAGTAGTAGTAGGAAGAGGAGGAGGAGTAGTAGTAGGAGGAGTAGTAGTAGTAGGAAGAGGAGTAGTCAGGTGCTGGGGGATTGGGAGGGGGTCTTTTATTCACTGGCGACGGGATTCATCATCTCAGTTGGGGTCTTACACACCACACTCCAGCGTGATGTAGGAGGAGCTGTTAATGCAAATTTTATGCTTATCGGATGGAGTTTATCTGAGGCCAGAGGGACACATGGGTAGAGACGGAAGGAGGGAGGGAGGGGGGAAGGACGGAAGGAAGGAGAGAGAGGGTGGGAGGGAGGGAGAAATAAACGGACGATCGGACGGAAGGAGGAGGAAGAAGAGAGAAGGTAACAGTTTCTACAGTGGGGGGAGGGAGGAGGGAGGTCTTATTATGCACTAACTGGGAACTATTTTAGAAGACTAATGATGCTCGGTGTTGAGATAGGGTGTTGAGGATGTAATGGGGTGTCCAATAAACTAGCCCCGGCGCTATGTGGGGGTGGGAGGAGGGGGAGGGGGGGAATCTGAACCTAAGAGGATAATTAGTTTGGAAAAATACACTGGAAAGTAATTAATCCTGCAATGGGGTGGCTTATGTGGAGAGTTAAGTACAGTAGGTTAGGTTTGGTTAGGTTAGGTTAGGTTAGGTTTGGTTTGGTTAGGTTAGACATAAGTGGGATTGGTAGAGACTTATACAAGGTTCATAAGTAGGAATGGTTAGGAAAACTTATACCAGCAGAAAGATCATAAGACGAATAATTAAGCTTTATAATAATATGAGTAACGTTAAAGTCTCATAAGTTTGGTGGTATTTTAGGAGTGAATAAGCTTAGTGGATGTGGATGAGACTATCAAGTAATAAGCTTATAGGACGAGAATGGGTTAGTGGGGAATAAACTAGTATTAGTAGTTGAGAGGAGGAAATAACGTTGTACGCTAACGACTATTACAGGTTGTGAGGTGGACACTAGCATTAGGAACCAAGATATTTTTTAAAGAGTTGTTGTTGTTGTAGTTGGTTATAGAGGTGTGTCAATTACCTGGGATATTGAGCATCGTAGCACAGGTCTTGGGGTTTTTATAATAGACAAGTTACTGAAATTTAGAATAGGAAAATATGCCTAATTGTATGCCTGAGGTTGTTAAAGACGAACTAGTTTACTGACCAGGACTTGTACCTGTATAGGGTTGAGGACCGCGTCCTCTCACCTGTATGGAATCCAGTCTTAATTTTTAAAGGTTTAAAGTATTTCACCGTCAGATCGACTCTACCTTCTACACAACCTTCTTACTCTGGTGTTCTCGGTGATGGTGAATGATATCCTCGGAGTATTGGGCTGTGACTCGCTATACGAATCTTCTTGCAAACGGATTCCATCAGTTAGTCAGCCGCAGGATTCTCAAATGTTCGTAAGATGAATCCTCCTCGTAACTCCAGACGTAAAATTGCATCTCTAACAAGAACAACATTCAACATATGACATCTTAATTCCATTGAGTCTACCATAATTGAATATCTTCACTTAGTAACAGTCTGGGGACCAAATTAACATAAAGAGAAGAACCTTTGTGAATTTGCCACCAGACTCGTAAGTTGATCCATGAGATGAAGCGACAAGCAGCTCCCTTGTACTCGAGTTGCTCTCATTCATCTAACTAGCGCCGTGCAGGTAAGCTACAAGCATCAGTTAACCCACCTCAGATCTTTATGGTTTCCACCCAGTGATCAGACACGCATCTTCCTAGGGGTCGTCTTCCATCACCTGTTACAACACTCTCCCCTTCTCCCCCAACACCTCATCAGTCGTGTATGATATTAAGTACAAGTCTTCCATCAACGCTGATCTTCTATGGTCGACCCGCCTCGCAGACCACTGGGAACGTGACTGCACCATCAGGCGATACGACCCTCTTTAAAAGTCTTCACATTCCTTGGTAAGACACACGCGGGGTATTACAGAGTCACACAACGTACTGGGGGAGATACTACTATGAAGGGTCAATTAGTCTCACGGGCATACAAAGACGAGGACAGTGTGAGGATACAGCCACATTATCATGCTCAGCACCGGACAGCCATGGTGGGTGGGAGGGGGCCGCGGCAGAGGGCTAACACGGCCTGGAATGACAATGACGGACTGAGGATGTTGGGTGCCAGGTGGTGGTGTGCGACTCCCGCGACACAATACACAACAGTTCCTCATCTCGTATGTACAATACAGAGTTATCACTTTATATTCAGCACGAAATATAGATTAATTTAAAAAATATACATTTTTAAAGAATGTATTTATGTACATTTGTGTGTGTGTGTGTGTGTTTTATATATTCCACTCAGAAAAAAAATTATCAAATAATTTCTTAATTGACTTTAAACCGCAAGTGCAGATTCTGCAATGGCAATAACCTTTTCCTGCAATTACTCGTAAAATTAACGAAACTCACTTTCCAGAGCGCTAAGCGGAGTGTTGTGCAGCGGGTGACAGGAACACACTTCGGTGTACAGTACAGCAGGAAACAAAAGCAGATTGTCATGACATCAATGAGAGTTTTACCCCACCCTGTATCCTACAGTCCTTATTGTCGCCCTGGGGGACTCCTGCTCCCTCTACACTCACCACCTTCACCCATAAACCCTAGCGTCACCCCAGGCAACTATTCCTCAACATGGCTGCAGCAACATCACTTTCAGGGACTTACCACACCCTCATCATATCTGAATTCCCTGCCCACTGTAATCCTCGACTTTACTAAGGGGGGTCCCTCTCACTGTGACAGTCACCATCACCTCTGGCGCCTCCCCCGCCCCATCTAATCCCCAGCCTCCCTACAGGTGTGGGGAAAGAGGCTGAGTTTCTTTTATCACTGCCAGCACGTATTTGGGGCACACGTGATGGTCGGAGATTTCAAAATGAGACCCTAACGTTCAGCCGATATTACCCAGCATGATATATCCATCGAACTCCCTCCATCATCCTAGTTCCTTTGCGTAAATTTAAGAGAATTTTTATCTGAGAGAAGTATACAGTCTGGAGGTGTGTCGGTCCGGCGCCTACATATTATAAACCCACACGCGTCACACAAACACAGAGCAAAATACATTATTTCAATCCACCGAGCGGGGTATAATGCGATAAACACACTCATTATCTCCTCACATTCTGCAGCAACACTAAACGCGCGGGAACTCAGCCAACCACACCACCGTATTATCCATCTCCATTAATCAGCCATTTCACCTAATCGCTCTAATCTGAGGAACATTTCTACTCTTACTTTATCCTTCGACTTGGCAGCTCAGGCCCGCTACCACAACACCGCCGCCGTTGCCTTACCTTACCCGGGGGAGGAGGGAGGGAGGGAGGGAGGGGGGATGATTTACACCTCCCTTAGTTTCGTGTTAGTAAAAGGCCGCTACACGAAAGCAGCCTTATAGAATATTCTGGACAAAATCAAAAGCAATATTTCCAGAGTTTAAGAGGTTGAAATAGGTGAACAAGCTCTCGTTCCTTCCCGAGGTGTTCAGTGAGCGAAAAGTTAGCAAAGTGTTGTGTGCCCCACCTGGCGGACGGGTCACTTTCTCCGCCAGCGCTGACTCCACTACCTAGGATTTACTATACTCAAACGGTTACTACTTAGCACAGCGCCTCCTGCCGGGGGCTTGTACCATGGCTGCGGGCAGAGAGAATGCTGGCATCTCACCTCGGAATGCATCATGGCCTTGGGGGCTCTGTTTGCATCTTTACCTGATGAGATATGAACGTCGCCTCAGTTTAGGGAAGAGGCCCCGAGTGTGAATTTCAACTGCAGGTTCATCTACTCTCGTCCGCTGGACCCTCACAGACCCCCATATGATACACCACAAAATGACCCACCTGTTTGCCACACATCTTACACCGTCAGGTACAGCTGCCTGAGTCAAGTCATCATGGATAAGAAGACTTAACACACCAGAGGCCGCTGTTGACGGTGTGTAATTACCCAAGGTGGTAGTGTGGAGGTGGTGGAGGCTGGTGTGACCTGGCAGCTACCACACCAGCCAGCCTACATAACGCTCAGCTCCACACTACGTTTTCACTTCGCATTCTTAACGTGGACTACTATGGCAGTGTGCATGTGGCTCCCGTCACAGCCCACGTCACTATTGTACACACGAGGGAGCCACCGTCAACACACGTACACCAACACAACACCATGCAAACATCACTCTACCAATGTCTCATTTCACTGTTAATTGGTGGTGATTCAAATGTTTATTATTTAATTATTACATCACATTTGAGATACCATAGAGAAGGGTATTACTCGGTATGACTTCTCAGAGCACGGGTCACACGCGAGGCCCCGGGTGAGGGGAGGTCAGAGCAGGTCACGGGGCCGGGTGCGGGGCTGAGTGGCAGCGACTCCACACTGCGCCCCACGTCGACCGCGGCGGCTCAACCACTACTGAGCTGCCGTAGCCATCACTGCTGCCGCCCGCCAGACCTGTCCGCTCCTACCCCTCCCGCACCGCCCACAACGCCCGCCCGACCTGTCCACTCCTACCCCGCCCACAGAGCCCCAAAGACCTATCAGCACATTCTACACCCACACCCCCTCGAACCTGTCTGCTCCTGTCCCGCCCACTTTACCATCCACCCACTCTTGAACCACCCAACACCATCCACCCAACCTGACCAACCACCCTGACTCTCAAGAATCAACTTAATCTAATCCAACCTAACTTAACCTAACCTAACCTAACCTAATCTGATGTGTGCGTGTGCGTGCGTATGTGTGTGTGTGTGTGTGTGTTTGAGAAGGGAGCCCTGACACAGGAAGAATAGCGAGGCGAGGTGAGGGACGATTATCTATCATGTAAGGTGAGTAACCAGCGTAGTGACATAACCTCACCATCATGATAGTTCCCGTCAACACCATGATATAGTTCCCTCCTCCACCATGACATAGTTCCCTCCTGTATTTGTATAGAAATTACATATATGCTTTTTTTCATGGATTTTTCTTTATCTTGGTTACATCTTTTGTCAACAAATTTTGCATATAACTGTTAAATATTTCTACAAGTTAAAGACATGTTAATCATTCTACTGTATAATAATTTATCATGTTAATATTTTTACCGTGAAATATGATATGTTATTCATTCTATCGTGATATGAAACTTGTTAACCATTTTACACACACACACACACACCATCCTTGACCACCGGATGGTAAGGACCTACCAGGCGCTGCTGAGCAGCTGCCCCCTTGGTCAAAGTTCGGCCTCATTCCCCAAGTCCCTCTCCCCGACCCATCCTCACCACCTGAATATCAACATAATCAAAAGTGACAATTTCGTTTCGGTAAGTAGTGGGATCAGTGTTGAACAGTGATGAACAGTGTTTAAGCCAGTGAATTCAGCACTAGACAGTACCAGTGAGAGCCGTGACCCACCACTGAGATAAGCACCCCAGGGTCTTGACCACCACCACCTGACCAGGAGGTGCTAACCAGTCCACCATGGGAACAACAGTGGGTCGCTTTCACACCTGACTTCGAGATAACACAACACCACCCAACAGAGTGAGGTACTGTGACACCACCCAACACCACACGGTGTCCCCACTACCACGTGAGGTCCTTCATATCAACACTCGAAGCCGAGTTACTACACCACATGAACGCCACACCACCCAGGCCCGGGCCATCAGCTGTAAACTATAATAATTTGTATTTTCAATTCATGTTCTTTCTCCTTTCAGTTATGAAAGTTTTGTTAAACGACCCGCCCACCCCATGTCTTTGTATGTAATAAGTCATTTTCGTCCAATGTATATTTTCAGCCTTCGGACTGCAGAACTTTTTCAGTACACCGTAAATTATTATTATTACACACGCACACACACGCACACACACACACACACGCACGCACACACACGCACGCACGCACGCACGCACGCACACACGCACACGCGCACACACGCACGCACACACGCACACGCACGCGCACACACGCACACGCACGCGCACACACACACTAACAAGTACTTAATATGGCCTTAAAAAACACCTAATAGCACCAATCACACCACATTATAGTACTCAATAGCACTACATAACCTACACCACATTATATCACTCAACACCAGATACTTTCACTCATATATATTACAATCAAAACACAGTAATACGATCAATTAATAAATATCCGATAATGGTTAATATATATGTGAAATCGCTGCCATTCATATCGGACTAAGAAAAAAAAAACACTTGATTCTCCCCACCACATAATTATTCTTGGGTTACGCATCGTTGCATAACATTATAATTAGTATGTAAAGATTATAAGACTTGTTATTTTTCAATTGTCCAAATGTATAATAAGCAAAAATAAATCATTAAATCTCTGTACATAATCGGTAATTTTATCACAGGACGATATTAAACTACTGAGAAAGCTAGATTATTAAGCTTACGAAGGACAACTTATTAAGCTTATAAAGGACAACTTAAAAGAAAATAGGAATATCAAGCTTAGAAAAGGGGACATTATAACACTCTATCCACTATGAAAAGTTATATAAATAGTATATCCAAAATGATGTGGTGTAACTGATCACTCACGCTCCTACACCTGGGACCCAACCAAGCGTGGAAGGCATGTATGAGGTGCACACGAGGAGGGTACTATCAGTCAGGTGTGCGTGTGCGACGGAAGAGGAAGGGGAAGAGAAAGAGGAGGAAGGGGAAGAGTAAGAGGAGGAAGGGGAAGAGTAAGAGGAGGAAGAGAAGAAAGGAAAAAGGAGGAAGGGGAAGAGTAAGAGGAGGAAGGGGAGAATAAGAGGAGGAAGGGGAAGAATAAGAGGAGGAAGGGAAGAATAAGAGGAAGGGGAAGAGTAAGAGAAAAAAGAGGAAGAGTAAGAGAAAGAAAAGGAAGAGTAAAAGGAAGAGTAAGATATAAGAGAAAGAAGAAGAAAAGGAGGAGTAACAGGAACAGGAAGAATATGAGAAATAAGAAGCGTAAGAATAAGAGAAAGAGGAAGAAAAATTAGAGTTAAAGAAAGAATAAGAGGAAGAGGCAACGGCGATAGTGTAGCTTCAGCCTCTATAAACGACTGGGATTTAATTATCACTACATACCACATATTACCACATAGTCACTGTGTGTAAGCTGCTCGTAATGTTATGGGAGACTTGTTTACATCTACAGTATACTTCACAGGAGTTAGTATTAGTCACGTCAGCTGTCATCACCCTTCACCCATAGGCATTAACAATATACAAGAGGGAAAATATGGGGTATGTATGTATGTATGTAGGTTGGATGATCTGTTGTATCATTACCTGAGGTTTACTGTTGGAGAGAGAGAGAGAGAGAGAGAGAGAGAGAGAGAGAGAGAGAGAGAGAGAGAGAGAGCAACGTCTTAAAATTACATGAACGTATAATTACATAATTATAGCCAAGGGGGAAAAACTTACTCCTGGCTTTCGATTTACAACACAGGAGTAAACATCAATTTATATAATACTAACGCCTGATGTCCGCTTAACGATGCACTACAGTATTATCTTTACTAACAATATTATTCCCACTTCAATGTAATATAATGATTTTTTTTTATATGTAACTTAATTTAGTGTTGGCAAAATACTCATTAATTTTCGATAATAGGAAATTAAATTTTATCAATGTCAAAATTTTATCGTCAATATCTAAATTTTTCGTCATCAATGTCCAAATTTTAGCGTCAATATCTAAATTTTTCGTCATCAATGTCCAAATTTTATCATCAATGTCAAAAATCAGTGAATCACCATTATAACTTTTGGACACACACTAGATCAGTAACACTGTTTATGAGCCATTGACCACAACATCCTGCTCAGAGGAGGGGGGAGGGGGGAGGAGGGGGGGAGGGAGGGGGGAGGGGGGTAATAACACCAGATATTAGTACATGGAAATTTACAGTGTGAAAAACCTGTAACTAAATGGCAGTTAGAGGTCTCAGTGTATGACCTCACCTGCTCCCCCACCCCCCCCCCCCACTAATAAAAAATCGCACTCCTGAATAAAGTTTCAATTTTCAGTTAATAAAATCACTATTATTTTTTTTATAATCTTCAGGTGGTTACTGCCGCATTGACCATCTAATGAACCAAGTTAATATTGACAATTTTTCCCACTAGAGGTTAATGAAATAAACAAAATCCAAAAAATAAAGTTTAGAGAAAGAAAAAAAGTTCAGTCGTTACGGTGATCATTTATTTTGTCATATAACTTTATTAATAAGGTTTAGTATCTCAATCAATGTCGAAAAAACTGATGGGAAGGAGGGAGAGAGGGAAGGAAGGGAGGGAGGGAAGGAAGGAGGGAGGGAGGGAAGGAAGGGAAGGAGGGAGGGAAGGAAGGAGGGAGGGAAGGAAGGATGGAGGGAGGGAGGGGAGGGAGGGAAGGGAAGGAGGGAGGGAGGGAGGGAGGGAAGGAGGGAGGAAGGGAGGGAGGGAAGGAGGGAGGGAGGGAGGGAAGGAGGGAGGGAGGGAGGGAAGGAAGGAGGGAGGGAAGGAAGGAGGGAGGGAGGGAGGGAAGGGAAGGAGGGAGGGAGGGAGGGAAGGGAAGGAGGGAGGGAGGGAGGGAGGGAGGGAAGGAAAGGAGGGAGGGAGGGAGGGAGGGAGGGAAGGGAAGGAGGGAGGGAGGGAGGGAAGGGAGGGAGGGAAGGGAAGGAGGGAGGGAGGGAGGGAGGGAGGGAGGGAAGGAAAGGAGGGAGGGAGGGAGGGAGGGAGGGAAGGGAAGGAGGGAGGGAGGAGGGAGGGAGGGAGGGAGGGAGGGAGGGAAGGAGGGAGGGAGGGAGGGAGGGAGGGAGGGAAGGAAGGAAAGGAGGGAGGGAGGGAGGGAGGGAGGGAGAAAAAAGGGGGAGAGAAGGAGGATGAAGGGGCGAGAAGAGGAGTGAGGAAAGAAGAGAGAGAGAGAGAGAGGGGGAGGGGAGGGATGACTGCAGGGTATTTGATGGATTTACAACCTCCTGATACCATCGTTTCCCCAAATGGACGAGCAAAATCATGACCCAGCCCCACGTCATCATTCGGACCCCAGACGTGTCCAGCCCCACGTCATCAATCAGACCCCAGACGTGTCCAGCCCCACGTCATCACTCAGACCCCAGACGTGCCTGGATCTGGACTGCCAAAATGAGATAATTGTTTATAAATGGAGTGTCGAAGAGATTTTCCCCCCTCCACTCCCAGAGGTGTTCACAAGTTAGGCAGCGAGGCAGTGTTGTAGAGGCAGTGTTGTAGAGGCAGTGTTGTAGAGGAGAGTGTTGTAGAGGAGAGTGTTGTAGAGGCAGTGTTCTAGAGGCAGTGTTGTAGAGGCAGTGTTGTAGAGGCAGTGTTGTAGAGGAGAGTGTTGTAGAGACAGTGTTGTAGAGACAGTGTTGTAGAGGCAGTGTTGTAGAGGCAGTGTTGTAGAGGCAGAGGCAGTGTTGTAGAGGCAGTGTTGTAGAGGAATTATTAAAGAGGCATTGAAACTTTCCTCTCATGATATATTAATTAAAAAAAACGAATTAAATATATTATGACGTCATCTAGGTTATCCCGAACGCTTAAACATTCCTCCTATGACGTCATAATGGTGCTATGAGAACGCTTAAACATTCCTCCTATGACGTCACAACACTGAGCATAGAAAACGGGGCACACGAGGGTAAGGTATTCCTCCACAGAAAACGGGTTAATTTAATATTTGATTTACGTGAACATCCAGCATAAACAGATAGACAGACAAAGACATAAATATAGACACAGATTGATAGATAAATAGATACATAGAAAGACAGACAGACAGATAGATATTGAACACTAAATAATAATATGAGAGAGAGAGAGAGAGAGAGAGAGAGAGAGAGAGAGAGAGAGAGAGAGAGAGAGAGAGAGAGAGAGATACCCTCCCTGACGGTACACGTTTGATGGCAGCAGTACGAAGAGGACTAAAGTTATAGTAAGTTTTAAACTGTCAGACACCCGCGAGGCTTTATTGTATGGAGAGGGAGATGAGAGGGAGGGAGATGAGAGGGAGGGAGATGAGAGGGAGGGAGGTGAGAGGGAAGGAGGTGAAAGGGAGGTGAGAGGAAGGTGAGAGGGAAGGTGGTGAGAGGGAGGGGGTTAGTGAGAAAGAAGGAGGGAGGAAGTGTTAAGCCTGCAGCAGTCTTACCTAATGACAGCGTTCTCATCTGCGTGGGTTTGTTGCTGACGGTGGTTGATGGTGAATGATACCCTCTATTACAGGTTCAATTGCTCTTTACAGGTTCAAATACTTTCTTTGTACAGGTCAGACTTTATTAAACACCATCGCAACACACAAGATCAAGTTAGGTTAGGTTAGGACAGGTTAAGTTAAGTTAGGTTAGGTTTGGTATGGTTAGGTATGGTTAGGTTAGGACAGGTTAGGTTAGGTTAGGTTGGGTATGGTTAGGTATGGTTAGGTTAGGACAGGTTAAGTTAGGTTAGGTTAGGTATGGTTAGGTTAGGACAGGTTAAGTTAAGTTAGGTTAGGTTAGGACAAGTTAAGTTAGGTTAGGTTAGGACAGGTTAAGTCAGGTTAGGTCACATCTGCCTTACAGTAGTCAACAGTTAACGTTACAGAACCAAAGGGAGAGAGTCTGTGGCGGTGATTAATGTGGAATACAGATAAATAAAGGCTCATATGATGAACATTTCTCGTGACTAAAGGCGTCACAGTGAACCAAACTGGATAACTTGACCTAAAACAACAATTACACCCGAAAATAATACGCATATTAACCTGAGCTAAATAAGATGATTACTACTACAATAATTATCAATATTATTCTAAGTTAAGCTAAAAAAATAACAGTACCCCCTGAAGTAATAATAATAATAATAATAATATTAAATAAATAAATAAAGTTCACCTTCACTGGATAACTTAAAACACTAAACCCAGAAATAATATCGACGTGGCTTTAACTGGTTAATTTGGGCTAAAACACAATAATATTAACAAATCCAAAGTCAAATTACCCAGAGAATTAATAATAACAAGACAAAGATCACTAAACAGGACCCAGCTTGGGGGGGGGAACTAAATTAAAAGCAGCGAGACTATTTTCCCCAATTATCCATTACGACAATAAAATCACCATCGTTAACTAATTACACGTTACTGAAACTCACAGTAATGACGTTTAACTGTTGACCAAATTAACAAATATATTTATGAGGCAATATATTTTAATTTGTTTTTTTTTTTAACGTTAATATTACAAATGGTGGCAATTAAAGAACTTGTTCACCACGCCTTAATTTACACCTAACAATTACCAGATTCTCAAAACGTAATAATGACTACGATTAAAAGTACAATTTGTGGGATAGCACTTTCTGACTGCTACCGTAACCCCCCCCCCCCCGCACCCCCTCCCATCACCCAGTAACAGAGGCCCACAACGGAATCCTAACTTACATAATACTGTATGTAATCCTACTGTAATCCTAGACTTTGATTTACTGTACCGACATTACTAGTTACTGTACTAAGGTTATGAGAGAGAGAGAGAGAGAGAGACAGAGAGAGAGAGACTACACCAAACAACAATAAACTCAGTGATATCTATGACACACAACCCCCCCCCCCCCAACACACACTAAGATAACACCACCAATTAATTTCCGTGTTATCGTATGAATGTTATCGGCCGTCTGTTGGTAGCGTCGTGAACATGTTCCCCTGAGAGCAAGTTTTATGACCGCGGCCCAAACACGTCCCACTCACGTTTCTTTCTCGTTTTTTTTTTTTTTTTTTTTGTTTTACATTGATAATCGAGTTAATAATGTTTGTTTATATTGTGTGTGTGAGAGAGATAGATAGTGTGTGTGTGTGTGTGTGTGTGTGTATGTGGTTTTGAGTGTGTGTGTGTGTGTGTTTGTTTTTGTGTGTGTGTGTTTTATGTTTTTGAGTGTGTTTGTGTGTTTTTGAGTGAGTGACTATATGTGATAGTATGTAAATGTGTGTTTGTGTGTGTGTGTGTGTGTGTGTGTGTATGTGTTTATGAGTGTGTGCGCGCGTGTGTGTGTGTGTGTGTACTCAATAACCACCAACACAAACACCCCAAAAACACTTAATTATACACCAAACACTTGAACAATTTATTAAAACAGGTAAAACACCTATAAGACAATATTATCACCAGTATAACTCACCCCACGTTTCAGTTTGTAGTGAAGTGGTCCGTCTAGATACAACCTGATGAATTATGGCTCTCACTGAGGACTTAAAGGAGTTAATGGTCCTAGACAGAGGTGGTACTTTAACGTGATGTTGTGTCGTGTTTTGATGATGACTTGTTGTATGATGATGATGATGATGATGACGACCAATACGACGACAACGATTATTATGATTATTATGATTGCTCTTGTGTGGTGCCTTTAAGATGCCTTTGATGATTATAATTAGTGGTTTAGTTATCTCTTATCATCATCATCGTTAAAACTCACACCAAAAAGGTCAAATCAAATCATCTGTAAGTCTGGACAAACCAACATTACTGATACCTTCTTTCTCTTGTACGCCTCTCAACTCAACCTAACCTAACCCACTCCTTTATTAGATGGTGTGTCCTCTTGCAAGTCTTCAGTTAATAAAGACAGTGGTGGTGAGGCCAGATACTCATCACAACAAAAAGAACAACAACTACTACCACCACAGCATATCACACAGGAGGGCAGATAGTGGTAGCCAGGTAGGGTAAGTAAGGAGGGTCCCAGTCAGTTAACCTGCCAACCATACAGTAGCTACCTGGCGTGAACACACACACACACACACACAGGTCCTCAGGTTAAGCCAATCCCATTATTAAAACCTGAATGACCCGCCATAATACACTACACATTTTCCCCTCGTCTAGGGTGTCTAATTTTCAGGAAAAACAAACTAGGGTGTCAACAAAAAATATGGACAAAAGACTCTCTCAATATCATGTTCACCAGACCAATATCAAACGCACTGACATATTTTGTTGAATGCATTACTAAAGGTGAGAGGCCCTGGTGTTTGGCATTCAGTGTGTTCATTTCGGTAAAATTATCGTTTCGGTCATCCACCTATTTGGAAGTTCACAAAAAAGTAGTAATTTATGAGAGAAATGAATGTCAGAGTCGTTCTAAACACATGAAAACCATCAGAAAAACAATGTCAACCTAACCTAACCTAACCTAACCGAACCTAACCGAACCGAACCTAACCTAACCTAACCCAACCTTACCCTAACCTAACCGAACCGAACCTAACCCAACCTTACCCTAACCTAACCCTACCCTAACCCTACCCTAACCTAACCCTACCCTAACCTAACCCTACCCGAACCGAACCTAACCCTAACCTAACCCTACCCGAACCGAACCTAAAATTCGTTGGATGCCCTAAATGATAATACCTTAATTTCTGCGTGTTTCCCTCTCCTCCTCCTCCTCTTTCTCTGCTCTCTACCTGGCAGACTATGGAAGATGAGACTGTTTCACTATGTTTTATTATGTCCGGTTTGTATTATAAGTGTTATACTAATTCGTCTTCTTTCGGTATTACTGACGTTCAAATCTCGCTTCTTAATCATCCACATCTCGAGAGCAAGTCAGAACAGAATGTCCAAAAAGTTCAGTAGAAATATCATACACGACTACGGAAGACGGTAGAAATATCACACACGACCACGGAAGACGGTAGAAATATCACACACGACCACGGAAGACGGTAGAAATATCACACACGACCACGGAAGACGGTAGAAATATCACACACGACCACGGAAGACGGGAGAAATATCACACACGACCACGGAAGACGGTAGAAATATCACACACGACCATGGAAGACGGTAGAAATATCACACACGACCACGGAAGACGGTAGAAATATCACACACGACCACGGAAGACGGTAGAAATATCACACACGACCACGGAAGACGGGAGAAATATCACACACGACCACGGAAGACGGTAGAAATATCACACACGACCACGGAAGACGGGAGAAATATCACACACGACCACGGAAGACGGGAGAAATATCACACACGACCACGGAAGACGGGAGAAATATCACACACGACCACGGAAGACGGTAGAAATATCACACACGACCACGGAAGACGGTAGAAATATCACACACGACCACGGAAGACGGGAGAAATATCACACACGACCACGGAAGACGGGAGAAATATCACACACGACCACGGAAGACGGGAGAAATATCACACACGACCACGGAAGACGGTAGAAATATCACACACGACCACGGAAGACGGTAGAAATATCACACACGACCACGGAAGACGGTAGAAATATCACACACGACCATGGAAGACGGGAGAAATATCACACACGACCACGGAAGACGGGAGAAATATCACACACGACCACGGAAGACGGTAGAAATATCACACACGACCATGGAAGACGGTAGAAATATCACACACGACCATGGAAGACGGTAGAAATATCACACACGACCACGGAAGACGGTAGAAATATCATACACGACCACGGAAGACGGGAGAAATATCACACACGACCACGAAAGACGGGAATTTTTTTGTATAGATGTATTTACCTTCTAGTCGATAAACAACTCCATCTTTCCTATCGAGTGTAGCAGGAGCCGCCTACCTGTTAACATAAGTCGTTTGTATCATCAACGCTACACAATGAAGCATTACTATCGCATCAAATACTCACGCTGTCTATCCCGTAAGATAAGACAGCCTCTTGTGGTGTCATCTGCTCCACAATATTCACTTATGTTCAACAACGGGGATGAACTTTAAAAGCAGTTATGTATCAAGTGAACATTTCTATATATTAACATAAAATTAGTAAATAATCACAAAATTATGTCTAGTTTCCTCTTTTTGTTTTTATCAGTGTGGCTGGCGGTGGTGGGGGCGTGGCCGGAGGGTCAGCCCAACTGTCCTGTGCCGGGCGTGTGGACGGATCATCAGGGGCAGGAGGCCATGTCAATCAAGGTCCTGTCGCCTCCACCAGCCGCCAATCGCGGTTTCTTCAGACCCCAGCAACAGCCGACCCCCGCCCGCTTCCTCGTGGAGTTTAAGTCCAGTTCGGGCGAGTACAACGGGACGTCTGTTGTCCGCGACCAGAAGGTGACGGCGGTCGAGGTGTACAACACCAGACGGCCCAAGGACGGGTTGCTTCTGCTGGTGGTGTGCTCCAACGACGCGCTCTGGGTAATGCAGACGCCCATACTCATGAGTAAGCGCATGATGAGGGTAATCACCCTCAAGAGGCCCGTCGAGAGGGTGCCCGACCCAGTGCCATCGACCGCCCAGCCACAAGTTATTGTTGTAAACATTTCGATACCAAAAAGACAAGATGACCCCGAGTAGACTACCTGAGTGAGTGACCCTTCCCCAACTCTTTCATTTATTTTACTTTGTCCAACTTTTAACATCTATTATTCTCTCGTCTCCTCATTTGCCTGAAACATTACTCTTACTGACAACGACTTATTAACATCATTAATAATACAACTATCATTATCATCATTACATATTTTAACATTCTTTTACACTAATTTTCTTCCTTTTCTTTTAGCTACAACGACATTGACCTTTGACCCAGTGACCCACAAATTAATACAGAAACCTTCATCTTATGGTCCCTCTACACACACAAGTTGCCTGAGAACAGAGGGAGACCAATCGTTTGTTTTGCTTCCGGAGAAATAATTTAAAATGTGAATTAATTACATAAAAACATGAAATTTGATGATCCGTGTAAAAAAATGTTCCAGTAACCAAGTACAGTAGAAGTGGTCCAAAGGAGACACTCACTCACTCACTCACTCACTCTCCAAGAAAACAAGCGAATAGCAAAGACAATCATGGCGCCAGAACTTCAAGAAAATATTTAAAATTTTATAAGAACTAAGCGAGGAGGAGGGCGAGGAGGAAGGAGCGAAGGAGGAGGAAGAAGAGGAGGAGGATGAAGAGGAAGACGAGGAGGAAGGAAAAGGAAGCGGGAGCAGAGGGGGAATAGGGAGCTGAAGAAGATAAGAAGGGAGCGGAGGAAGAAGAGGAAGAGGAGGAGGAGGAGGAGAAGAAGAAAAACTCTTGGAATGAGGAAAACAGACGCCGGTCACTCGAGAAAACAATCCCTTGGTGGTTGTCGCAATAATGGTGAAGCAGGAACCTTGTGGTGGATTATGGTAATACTTAATATTATCATCTGGGCCGAGTACATCACCAGTGTTGCCAGCTGGGAAAGTCTCCTCTTAAGACAGTGTTCCCAGTCTGGGGTTTCGTAGTGTTACCAGCTATGCGTACATCTATGACTTTCGAATTATGATAGCATATGTGTGACAGTGTTACCAGCTACGAGAGTTCATTTATGGTGTAACAATACCATGAGTTTTTTTCCCGCCTGAGGGTTCGAGCCAATCGCAGTGACCTGTGAGGGTGAATGCCTTAGGCCTGAACCAATAAGAGTGAGGTGTGGGCGTGTGGGTGTCATCTTACCCCATGGCAGGATATAGTGCTTACCCCATGGCAGGATATAGTGCTTACCCCATGACAGGATATAGTGCTTACCCCATGGCAGGATATAGTGTATCTCTAGTGAGTATAATTAAAGTTTTATCCGTATCACGAAATATATAGTTATTCATGTGACCCCTGGTTAGCTAGCTAGGAAGATAGGTTATTATATTGAAGGGTAACTGTTCATTTTGAGTAATGTTGTTAGTGAGTGAAGAACCGGTATGATTAGTTCTAGATTCCCTTGTGTATGGAGTAGAGTATCGTCCTTGGTGTCTTTAGTGGTATGCAGTAGTGGAGTGAGTCCTAAGTAATAACTACTTCATATTTCCCCTCTGTTTAGTGTTGTATCCCAGTACCCAGTTACTCAGTCTCCCTTTGGGGTGAGAGCCTACACCCCTTAACACCCCTCAGACAAGTCTCCTAGTCTCTCTCTCTTGCCAAACCACATCATCTAACGAGCATACAACGAGGAGAATAAAGAATTAAGAATAAGGAAAGAGAAAGAAGTAAAGGAATAGAAATAAGAAAATAAATAAAAATAAATAAGGAATGGTAAAAATAAATAAGGAATGGTAAAAATAAATAAGGAATGGTAAAAATAAATAAGGAATGGTAAATATAAAACCATATATTTATTGTTAGAGTGGAAGAGTTACCAGTAGGAAAAGTATATAAGGAAGATGTCCCCAACTGAGATATATCTTAAACAGCGTTACCAACTATGAAGCAAAACGTATCACAAGCAGTGTTACCATTTCCAAGATATTTTTTTTTACCATTTTTCAAGAGGTTCCTGTATCCCTCTAAATTAAAGGAGAATTACTTAAAATTCTTAGTTGTACACATGTATCAGCACCCTACCATTATATACAATTCACCCCAATATACAGTAATATACACAAACACACATATATTCGTACACATAACAATTGTCATGAACTGTTTAGCTCACCACTTCATTCTTTACGTAGCGCAACACTCGCATGGGCCACCAACTGACGCCTGAGAGAGCAAATTCCTCCATTGTATCTACACACTGAATACCGGCTGGCTAACAGCTCTCCTGTCGAGGTGACACATCCTAGATGAGACAAGCTTGAAGTACAAGACTACCGGGAAGACAGAAAAATAGGAGGTAACACCAAGGTGAGGCAAGAGACCTTATAGCCACTGAACAGGTTAGTGTGACACTTAACTAGGGGGTTACTCACTCTTCTCTAGAGAGGATTCCCAGATCTCTTCTCAGATCTTATCAAGTGTACACAGTGTGTGTAACTTAAATAAACCACAGAACAGGCTAAGAACTGTTTACCGCAAGAACCTGCCACTTAAGAGTTCCAGAACTTAACTGAACGAGAGATTATTATGTTGAGAGGTAAGAATTAGTAAGTGTAAAGGCAGTTTAGTTCTTGACCATTATATGTGCAATGATTAACATAAACACCTGTTAATTTACACACACACACACACAGACACACACACAATCCCTCCACCCACACAACAGTTATAGTGACGATGCAGAAAAGTAGTGGTGGTGGTGGTGATGACTCAGCAATTTGGTGATGGTGAAAGTATAAATGTTTAATTACCACTGCCATTGAGTTAAGCATCCTGACCCAATAAGGAACACTATCTGCTCTCAACGTTTATACTGAAGAATCTTTAAATAAGGCATAAGAGGGTGTTGAAACCTGTAAGACGCCAGGATAGAGAACTTTACCGGAAGATATTTTTTTTATTTACCGTTTTAGTTTTATATATTTTTTTAATTAGTTTCACCGTTTCACATTTTTTCTTTTTTCTTTCAATTAATTTCACCGTTTCACATTTTTTTCTCTTTTTCTTTCAGTTAATTTTAAGGTTTCACATTTTTTTTCTTTTTTCTTTCAATTAATTTCACCGTTTCACATTTTTCTTTCAATTAATTTCAATTTAATTTTTTTTTAATTTCACCGTTTCACAATTTTTCCTCATTCTCCACTTTAATCAATTTCACAGTTTAACATTTTTTCCCTTATTCTATTCCACTAAGTTTATTTTGTATTTGTTTAACCATAAGTTTTATTTAAGTCTATTTTAGTTATCTATCCTTATTTGTATTTAATTCATTGCTTTCATTGTTCGCTTTCACTTACTTTCATTTGACTTCCATTTTCTCTCATTTTTTTAATTAACTTTCAATTACCTATTTTCATCTCCTATATCATTTTATTTCACTCCATATTATTTCACTTATTTTCATTCTATTTCACGATTCACTTTCATTTCCAATATCATTACAAGCGTAAATAGACTACAAACTTTCACTCATATTCATTGTATTTCACAACTCACTTTCATTTCACTTTCTTATGTCATTTATACACCGATACTACAGCCACGAACCTAACCTAACCTAACTTGTTACTTTTCGTCGTAATTTCACCCCAACTCAGTGACTATTGTCCACTGGAGACGACCCAAAAACGACGTCAATAACATTAAAGACGACACCAAAACAACGCCAATATCATTAAAGACGACGCCAATCTATTACTACGACGCCAATATAATTAACGATGACGCCAATACCACTGGATATCACGCCCATATGTGTTGATCTTCAATGGTGATACGCGGTAAAAAATTGCACAATTACTAGTATGGGTCACAGTACTGTCAACAAGTGTGCCTTATTACGTTCGACGACCAAAACTCTCTCCCAAAACAAGAGAATCTAGACAATATTAGCCAAAGAGACGACAATATTAGTCAAAACGACAATAACATTAGCCTAAATGATAATAACATTAACCCAAACGACAATAACAGCCCAAACGACTGAAATATACACCAAAACGACACACATTAACCCAAATGACAATAACATCCAAAACGACAATAACATTAACCCAAACGACAATAACATCCAAAACGACAATAACATTAACCCAAACGACAATAACATCCAAAACGACAATAACATTAACCCAAACGACAATAACATTAACCCAAACGACAATAACATCCAAAACGACAATAACATTAACCCAAACGACAATAACATTAACCCAAACGACAATAACATTAACCCAAACGACTATAACAGCCAAAACAACAATGGGAGCCAAAGCGACATGTAGGAGATACGTTTAGCACCAGGTAGATTCACAACATTACTTCCATTACGTTCACTCTCACATCATCTACCTGTCCTCCGTTAACCTTTAGCTTAAACTCCTGAAGCTAAAACCAAACCCGTTTACTCAACAACACAGTACACTCAAGTTCCCCGTGAGAGAGAGAGAGAGAGAGAGAGAGAGAGAGAGAGAGAGAGAGAGAGAGTGTTTTACGAACGCTGTACCTGTGAACACCGCGGCAACACAACACAAGAATTGCTATAGTAACTTTTAACAAAATATTAAATCGTATATCAAGACCATTTCGTCCCCATCACCATCTCCCTCACCTCCCAGACCAGAGGTGAGGCTTCCTGCAGGCTCCAGACGGACATGACCAGCACTGGACAAAGACTCTTACTTATTGTCAAAGATAAACATAAACTACAGATCTGATAATGACAAAACCAGTTTCCGTCAAAAAATCCTTGAACTTGTAACAGCAGCCACGACATCACGCCATGTAGGAGTGACTGCCAGGGCCCCATGGTGAAGTGATGATGACAGCTGATATACTTGCTGATACCACACGCCAAGTTCTGTTTACTAAAGCGTGGTGAAGGCTGTTATAACCCTCCTACCGTGAGTTACTCCTATTGGTGTCTACATAGAACCTACTGTATCAACAAGCACCTGAAGACCTGTTAAGAGGACAATACCTGACGGAAGAACCATACAGTGTTAGGGTTTAAAAGTGACTGGTTCTCTGAATGTGAATCCCAGGTCGATTCATATTTAAACTTACCCGAACACTATTCAAGCACAGCCTTAAGGAGCATAATCCTGACAAACTAGATTTTGTCCCACTACTTGATCCACACAACCCACGAGTGTTTTTTTTTTTTGTATACAAGGAGTCAGTAAAGGTAACAATTGAAGCCCACAAAAGGTGGTATGACGAGCCTGAAGACACCTTGGCAGTGGTCCGGTATCAACCTTACAAAAAGATAAAAAGACTTGGAAGCATTATCACGTCTTACAATGTATCATACTGTTGGCATGATCTCGGCAGATATTTATGCATCTTCATCTTACAAACGACTGTGTTATTTTAAGCCACGATCCAGCACTTTAAGATAACCACTGAAAACATGTACGCGTTTTTGTCCTCACTCTCAACACAAGAAGTCTGGAAGGAAGTGTGACGCTACTGATGACGATGTTGGTCAATTTTTTAATATAATCTTCGACTTTATGAGGAGGTAAATAATGGTGACTGCCGACGAACGTTCACCACCTGAGTAGTTAAGTTATCACTGCTCATGTGTATATCACAAGAGGAGGAAGAGACGGAGGGCAGGACGGTCTGTGAAACCTTGAGGCCAAACACCTGCTACAGGAAGCTGGCCAAGACGGCGACCATGGAGGAAAAAAAATCAACAGAATGAAGTACGTGAAGGGCAGGACCTCTCACCAACACTAGTCACCACAGGCAGGACCTCTCACCAACACTAGTCACCACAGGCAGGACCTCTCACCAACAGTAGTCACCACAGGCAGGACCTCTCACCAACAGTAGTCACCACAGGCAGGACCTCTCACCAACAGTAGTCACCACAGGCAGGACCTCTCACCAACAGTAGTCACCACAGGCAGGACCTCTCACCAACAGTAGTCACCACAGGCAGGACCTCTCACCAACAGTAGTCACCACAGGCAGGACCTCTCACCAACAGTAGTCACCACAGGCAGGACCTCTCACCAACAGTAGTCACCACAGGCAGGACCTCTCACCAACAGTAGTCACCACAGGCAGGACCTCTCACCAACAGTAGTCACCACAGGCAGGACCTCTCACCAACAGTAGTCACCACAGGCAGGACCTCTCACCAACAGTAGTCACCACAGGCAAGACCTCTCACCAACAGTAGTCACCACAGGCAAGACCTCTCACCAACAGTAGTCATCACAAGCAGGAGTTACCTCTCTCTCTCACACACCCTCCTCCCCCTTATACGGAAACCATCACTGAGTTAATGAACGTCCTTTCCCAAGTTAACAATAGCTTCCTTCCTCCCTTAACCCTCTGACGGACTGCCTCGCTAGACATGCTCTGGCTGGGTGAGCTGCTGATTGCCAGGATGGGAGCTGTAGATGAGGTGGGATGGAGACTGTGGATGGAATGGGGGTTGTGGATGGGGTAATGTTGGATGAGGGTCGGGGATGGGGTAAAGGCTGTGAATAGGGTAAGGTAGGATGAGGATCGGGGATGGGAGGAGATGAAAGCTCTGGGTAGGTCGGCTGGGGGTTGTGAAGCCATCATCTCCATACGCGGGCATGAGAAGCTCGGGGGTATGACACTGCTAAACTTTTCTGCACATGCAAATACAAGTTCGCATAGATTACTGGGCCATCCTGTGCATATGTATACAAGCCGTCCGAAACCTCACTACCACGAAGAAAATACAACAATACAATTTTTGATGTATTACTGTTAGATGTATTTTAACCTGTAGTTGTGTATTACATAGACTCAATTTTTAAACAATATATACACCTGGATATACACTAATTACTCTATTTGTCTTCAAGGGGGAGAGGGATTTCGGACACCTGTACAACCAACCACAGAGATTCAACTTGTCAGGTGTGCATGCAAATTGAACCCTATATGGTGTGTACACGTCAAGAACTTTACTAATAAACATGTGCTAAAAATTCCATAACCACACACACACACACACACACACACATTCTCCAAGGAAGTTTATTTTAACGATCAGTTACATTTTAGACATAAGTGGTAGAAAGTGTTGGAGGAGGCCCACAAATATCGAGTCACTTTCCATTTTCAGATCTTTGACGCTACGAATTTTAATCTGTGGAATGTGCTCAGCTGGATTTTGTGGTTACTGAAGTATATTATAGGGAAAAAGGTTGAAAATAAGTAATAAAAGCAATGGGAAAGAGTGGAAGACAGTAAAGAAAATGTAAAAGGTAATTGAGGGGAAACTATAAAATAATGAAAGAGCTTATTTAAACACGTCTAAAGGTAGGAGAAAAAATATAAATAGAATTCTTATCCTCATAAAAAATTTTCTTCTGCAAATTCCCTAAAATCGAGCTAAAATTTGTTAATCCTTCGATAATTTTTTTTTATCTTAAACACACATGAAAACTAACTAATTTTATTAAAACTCTCCACCAATGTTTATTTTAATATCCTAACTTAACTTACCCTAACCTAACTTAACCTAACTACAAAATCTATCTTTGAGTTGAAAATTCAAAGTCTAAATTAACGTTACAGTTCTTAAGTCTTGCTGTAAATCTTTATCTTATTTTCTTAACTTAAGGCAAAATCTTATGTTAATTTCTGAACCATCATCATTTCTTAAACCACAAAGCTAAAATCTGTCTCACTATCTTATCCTTAAGCCACAAAGCTAAAATCTATCTTAATTTCTTATCTTGGGAGGTCAAATTTATCTCAACCTGGATGTAGTAATATTCGTTTTAATCATCTTCACTTTGGGGTTAAATTTAAACACATTGTCCTGCCGCGACTTTTTACATTTATTTCCTAATGTGACTCTCTCTCTCTCTCTCTCTCTAACACACTCCAATAACAGGGAGGCGTCATGACCGATCATTCAATACAAAATAATTACGTACACACTGTTGGCATCATCCCATGTTATGAGCCGGCTGCTTTCTCCCAGCCGGATACAACAAGACTGGTGAATATGTTGCTCCGTCATGAAATTCTCTCAGATTACCAGATATAATATTATGGTCGGGATATTTTCCTAGTTTGCCGGATTTGATTTTAAGTTAATTATATCTTCTCAGTTAGCCGGATATAATTTTCTGTTAACCGGATATAATTTTATGACCGTGATATTTTCCTTGTCAACCGGGTGTAATTTTAGCTTCATGAAATTCTTAAGATTGCCAGATATCATTTGTCATAGTTTTTCAGTTTGCCGGATATAATTCTAACGTTCATGAAATCATAATCAGATTGCCAGATATAACAAGCCCAGAAATACATTCTTTCGCTAGGAAATTATATCATTGCCGGATATAATTTTACACTCGATACGTAACTTCATCACTGCCAGATGCACTAATTCCTCCCCCCCCCCCCACCCCACACTGCCGGATACAATATAACCCTCTAAAATAATCACCATCAAATATCCTCAAGGTTGCCGGATGCACTAAATACCTTTCCTTCCCACACTGCCGGATACAATAGGTTCATCTTGACTTTACATAGCCGGCTGTATCACCACTAGAAATACACTGGACAAGTCGTGCCTGTACGACGAGAGTGCATGGTGTCCAGTGGTTCAAGAGGATGGTCCAACAGTGAATGAATGAGTAAGTGAGTGAGTGGATGAGTGAACACAGTACTCAATTACCCCCCCCCCCCCACCCAGTATAAAACAAACACACACACACACAATGATTAACAGCAACTCAGGTAATAAACCATGAAAATTAACATTACTTTTTGTTCCCTGTCTACTGTCGCCTCTGATTAACGTGTTCGCACCTGAAGCGTTTTAATGGAAGGTGTCGCCTATTGCTCCTGTCTAGTCCGGGGGAATGTAGTGGCTAAGTAGTAAATAATAAGAGAGTAAAAATATATCGGACGAATAGTATAGAAATGATATATTTAATTTAATAAAGAAATATATTAATAAAATAGATTTAATAGTAATAATTATAATAATAACAACAAAAATAATACTAATTTCATTATATAAAAATAGCCAATAAAAATATAAAATTAACAACGAAATTCATAATATATAAATTCAAAATAAAATATATTAATATCCAAATATAATTACAATAATTATTTAAACTCTTAATTACGTCATACATCCAACACCAACTACGATTCTGAAAAAAAAAACAAAAAATCCTTAAATTGTACAGGGAAGATTTAATTAAGGTAAATATATTAGTAGTGTAATTTTGATGTCAGTTTGATGTCTTAACGGAAGTCAGGAAGTCAGGTTATGAGGATTTTCTATCTTACGATAAACTGTGAATGTAGACCGTGACGTTTGTTTGTTCCCCCTGCCAATCGCGAGTCGCCAGTCTGGTTCTGTATCCTCCACTGAACACCTCACATCAAATTACACCCAATTACACTTCGGTTATTTCCATACGTCGGGGTCTTACCGCTGGGAGAATCATTTTTACAAGTGAATTAGAAGGAAATTTTCGCACGGGGAGGCAAGAAGGGTAAATTGCATTCATTGCCTTAATTTACAAGGTGCTCCCCTGACGGAAACGGCGCCGTCACTTTTACTCGAGCTGCTGACTAACTGTGCACTCAACCCAGTCTCAGGGCCCCACTCTTACCAGTCCCGGAGGTGGCTCTTGCTTCAGTAAAAGACTTTATATAGAGTCCCGGAGGTGGTTCTTGCTTCAGTGGCTTTGTGAAGAGTCCAGGCGGTGGTTCTTGCTTCAGAGGCTTCGTGAAGAGTCACAGGAGGTGGATCTTGCTTCAGTGGCTTTATAATGAGTCCAAGAAAAGTTCTTGTAACAGTGAAAATTTTCTTACATATACATATATATATATATATATATATATATATATATATATATATAAATGCCTGAACATTACTAAGAAATCTTTTTATAGAACTGATCCCAAGCCCACCCATGACCATAAGAATCTCTTAGTATTACCATTTCACAACAATTTCTCTCAAATTCCTTTACAACTAAAAACCTGGAACGTCAATGTGGCATTTAAAAACTCATGCACTGTTAAACACATGTTAATCAAGAACTCCCCCAACAACACAAATGGTTGCATTTATAAAGTTCCTTGCAAGGAATGTAATACGTTTTACTTAGGCCAGACAGGTAAAGATCTTGTAACTAGACTTAAACAACATAAATATAGTGTTAGGACAGGCCAGGAATCCAATGCTCTGTTTGTTCATTTGAGGGATAACAAGCATTGCATTGACTGGGATAATGCCTCCTCAATATTACATGAATTTGAGTAATGGCATGCACAAACTGGACAATTTTGTAATTAAGAAGATTTGTAACCAGGTGAGAAGGTTGGGTCACCTTACCCTTTGACCTGACTACCGACCGTTGCGGTGCTATTTAAAGATTAGTAGGGTCATTACCTAATACCTGACCATTGTGGACCTGATCTCACTCTCCTCTGTATATATACACCTTGTTTTGTACTTCTCCTTAGTCTGTACCCACCCCTGAAGATGTGAATTACACGAAAGCGCTTGGGAACTTCGTGTTTTCTTCTTTCCTTGTGGTTATCAGCATATACCTAGATCACGCGCACCTACAGTGATTTACTTGCATATATATATATATATATATATATATATATATATATATATATATATATATATATATATTAGGCAGCTACCAAACAGGGAGGTACTACCGCCTGGGAAGATATTGGAAGCATAATGTGTTGTCTAATGGTAGACCCTGCTGCCATATGGCATCACGAAAATTATGACCAAGTCCCAGGTTGCTGATCTGACTTTCTGCCTCATTTACTCATAATGGACGAGTTGTCGGTTCTAGGTAAACAAAAGAAATACACTCTGCCACGTTCGTAGTGATACGGTATATATAATTTGTAATAAAAGTTTAAAGTCCCGCTATGATAGTCGAGATAAGTTTATTTCTCTAGAAACAGGGCCGCCACTTGCAATGACGTCACTAGTTTCAAACTCATCGATGTAGTCGGAGGTAGTAGAAAGGGTGGCCCCTTCAGACCCCAAATGCCACGTTCAGGTAAGTTTTAAGGGTGTTTTATTGTGGTCTAAGTCATGGACATTTCGTAACTGAAGAAATGTGCCGTGAAGAGCAGCTTCAAACACAGGTTGGATGGACATTTGATCGATAGGGGTTGGGTGTAAATGGGACTGCCCAATATAGCCCGCTGCAGTTTCCTCCATTCAAATGTTCTTTTGGAAATAAACTCCCATGTTCACACCAGCTCAGCTGTCATGTATTCTTACCTGGTAGACTTTTTTCAGTGCATTTACAGAGTATATTAGTACTAGATGGAGATATGAGTCAATTTAGAAGTAATGACATTGTCTGGACTTTGTTATGAGAATGCTTGATACTGGTAACATGACAACATAGTGCTGTTATTGTGTTGATGATTCACTAATGAACCACTGGGATAAATCATCATTTATATTAATTAATGGGTAAAATTTTACTATAACTACCATGTTTAATTGGATGTTTACATCCGAGATAGGCTATATTGGGTAAATTTAAAGTTTAGGCCATCCCTGTACTTAGACATGCAGACAATGTTTTTTTGTTATGGTTTGCGATGTGTTATGAACGATTTAGACCTTCATGTCTATCGGAAATCACTAGTTTTGAGTTGCTACCCCCTCCCCCCCCCTACCGATGTATGTTAAGCTAACCTTACAACTCTCCATACCCTACCCTAACCTAGCCTAACCTATGATCTGTATTTTCTTATGTGATCGAAAAATATTTTGTGACAGAAATCCAGTAGAGATAATGTGTCTTGTTGTTTAAAGTATTTAATCCCATAGTTAGAATCATTAGGTCCCCCAGATGACCCAAACCAAAATAATACCAATATTGTTCGGAATGTTTATACATGAAATTTGTTGGATGGGCAGCTAATATCCATTGAATTAGTTTATGTCCTTATCAATATTTATATATTCAAAATAGTATTACTGTGTTGCACAGTAAGGAACAATTAATTATCTAATATCATTTATTTACTAAGCCGATCAGCCGAGAAGGTCGGACTACTACAGCTGGCTGCCTCCCGCTGGGAAGCTTGCCCCAACCAGTGACGTCACAACCAATCACAGAGCTTCCATCTAACTAATATGCAAGTAAATCACTGTAGGTGCGCGTGATCTAGGTATATGCTGATAACCACAAGGAAAGAAGAAAACACGAAGTTCCCAAGCGCTTTCGTGTAATTCACATCTTCAGGGGTGAGTACAGACTAATATAGGAAGCCAAATCTTTTCACGTGATACCAATTAAACCACTTACACCCAATACTGTACCAATCCATGTATCATCAACTACAAACTACAGAACCACGACCAATGTTTTCTTGACACTCAGTAACACAAACAGACCCTCTCCTGGCGATGATGTACACACACACACTAACGTCAGAGGAAACAATAAGAGAGATGATAGGAAAAAAGTGGCTCTTTCTCCCAGGCTGAAGTAATCTATATTCTCTTGTGCTCCCAGCTTCATCACTCACTATACACCACCAGGCTCCCACCACCACGTCACTCCCACACTCTCCCAGTCACAACCAGACGTCCTCCCAGGGTAACCACAACACCCCCATCCACCCTACACACAACCAGACGTCCTCCCAGGGTAACCACAACACCCCCTCCCCCCTACACACAACCAGACGTCCTCCCAGGGTAACCACAACACCCCCATCCCCCCTACACACAACCAGACGTCCTCCCAGGGTAACCACAACACCCCCATCCACCCTACACACAACCAGACGTCCTCCCAGGGTAACCACAACACCCCATCCCCCTACACACAACCAGACGTCCTCCCAGGGTAACCACAACACCCCCATCCACCCTACACACAACCAGACGTCCTCCCAGGGTAACCACAACACCCCATCCCCCTACACACAACCAGACGTCCTCCCAGGGTAACCACAACACCCTCCTCCCACAGACACAACCAGGCATGGTCCACTAGAGGTGACCCGTAATGACATCTCCCATAGGCTTCTGTTTGGTTGAGAGAGATGCTGATACTACACAAATTGCCTCACCATATATCAAGGTTAATAGTCTCTAGGGTAGATAAATGTCAATAAGAGGGGGGGAGGGGGACAGGGAGGGGGGAGGGGGACAGGAATGACATAAAAATCACAATAAATAATGGTTTTGAAATCATGAATTATATACAACTTAATAGAAATAAACGAATAAAAAAAATCTTAATAAAATGAACGAAATATATTTAAAAAGGGACAAATTTAATGACTTTTTTGGATTTACGACAATGATAAATAAATAAAAAACTAAATATATAAAAAGTAATTTCCTGGATAAATAAATTTTAAATACAAGAATAAAATTATGTTGTCAGGCTGATGAGTTATATGATACTATAGTCAATAAAGGCACAAGATATATATAAAAAATAATCGTGGGTGGTGTGGCAGGGTGTGGGTGGTGGACAGGTCGTGGGTGGTGTGGTTTGATTTTGATTTTGCCGCTTGCAGCGGCTACTTTATTGTGCACCCCACACTCATCCTGTGAGCGGTAGCGCAAAAGGATTACAGAGTAGGGTTTACAAAGGGTCATAATAATTAACCCCCGTTGTCAGGATATTATGGCACTGAAAGTTACACAGTATTTCATTTACATTATTTGTTTAGTTCTATACATAAAGGGTAACTTATTCACAAATGCGTGAGAACAGGCGTGTGAGGCAGTATGTCTGGCCTCACACTTTGTTATTCACATTTACGTGGGAGGTATTCAAGCACATTGCGTATTTGGTTCTGTACATGAGAACTGACATAGATACTAAGTGCAAAAAAGTGGATACAATCTTAATATGTCGGCTATCTTGCCATTAGAGATGAAGTGTTGTGCCATTTCACACACAGTGTGCTTGGACCTGTCCCTAAAAGGTTCTATCTTCACACAGTCGAGGACGTAGTGTTCAAGTGTGTGGCCATATGTATGGCCACACACTTTACATTTAGTTTTGTTTACATCTGCTTGAGGAACATACTGCCAAAGGTACTTATATCCTAACCTTAATCTAGCTGTTACAACATCTTGTAATCTAGTGATCTTGTTACTTGCTCCATAAACGTGTTTCACTTGATACATCTCATCATGGTAAACTATGGATTGACTAGTGCCTGTTTGCACTTGTCTACTTGCGTCAAACTCATCAATAAGTTCTTTCCTAATTACAGTTTTAAGGGTTCTTTTTGACAGACCCAAATTGTATTCAACGGTGTCTTTGTTAGACGCGAGTTTGGCGAGGGCATCAACTCTGTCATGTTTTATGAGGCCTATGTGAGAGGGGATCCACAACAGTTTGACCCTGACACCCCGGTCAACAAGGCACGCATATTTGTGTCTGGCTTCAGAGACAAGAGCGTGACAACCTGAGTCGAGGGTACCAAGGGCAAGTAGTGAGGATAGAGAGTCAGTGATGATGAGACTGTCAGTAACAGTGGTTTCAATGAATTTAATAGCTGTGAGTATGGCAACTAATTCAGTTTGTAGAGTGGATGCCCAGTTGTTAATTCTAACTCCTTTCTCAATTATATTACCGTCAGGTTGAGTCACAACAATAGCACTTCCAGCCCTCCCACAGGCGGTGTTTAGAGACCCATCAGTGTAGATGGTCTGTGTGATATTATCATCAGTCTGTAGAGTGTGTATGTGTTCAAGAGCTCTCAATTTGGCAGTGTGTTGGAGATAAATGCTTTGTATAATTAATTTTTTAGGCGGATACGTCGGTATTGTGATATCGAAGGGAACTGTCCGCCAGGGTGGCAGGAAGCGCTGTTGTGTCTCAACTTTGTACAGGTGGTCTAGTCCAAATATCTTCATATGTGTAGCTGTAGTTTGGATCCATTTAGACTCAGTAGTCCCATGGTTCATACATTCTAGCAATTTTAAGGAAACAATGTTATCAGGATCACCACGCAGAAGCCTCAGGGCTATCATGAGGTTGACTTCAATTATTCTATCTTTAACACTGGGTATACCTAGTTCTTTCCTCATATTAAGTACTTTAGTGCTCATGGGACATCCTAGGATAATTCTGAGGGCTTTATTTTGCATTTTCTCGAGCTTGTCAACGCCTTTCCCGTCACGAATGACCAGGGCTGGTGCGTGGTAATCTATCAGAGATCTTATATAGCCTAGGTACATTGTTTTAACAATTCTAATATTAGCACCATAGTGCGGGCTGTACCCCGCTACACTTCTAAGAGGTCTCAGTCTGTCAGTACATTGGCGGGTTAGCTGTTGTATGGCAGGTAGGGTACAAGGGACGGAAACACCAAGATATTTAAAAGAAGAAACATAGTCAATAGTGTTGTTACCTATCTTGAACTTGGCGGGGCCGCGTTTGCGGTTCCCAGCTTGTTTGTTGAACACCTTAGTTTTGTCAGTGGAGATAATAAGACCGAGGTGTTCACAGGCTGCGTATACATGGTTCAGGGTGGTTTGCATTTCACGATGAGTTTTAGTATGTATAAGAATATCGTCAGCATAGCTGATTGAGATATTGCTGGGGTTGTCTGGTATTAAATTTAATAATGCATTCATAAGAACATTGAACAAAGTGGGGCTAAGTACTCCACCTTGAGGGGTACCAAGTTGCATATCTTTAACTTCACTTTTGTATCCCTGAAACAGTGCAGCAGCCCTTCTGTTGGTTAGGTAACCACTTATCCAGTGTAACAGCCTACCTCCTATATCCATTTTGGCTAGTTCGTACAATATCAGTTGCCTATTGGCAATATCAAATGCAGCTTTTAGGTCAAGAAATGTGGTGTATCTGTGCCTTTCATCACCATGCACAGTTAGGAATGTGGTGATGCAATTATGTACACCTTTACCATGGGTGAAGCCATTTATGTTAGGAGACATGTGTTCTCTGATTCTATATAAGAGTCTGCCAAGAACCATCCTCTCAAAGGTTTTACACAGGCAGCTGGTTAGTGATATGGGACGAAAGGCATCAGGCTGTCCTGGTTTCGGTATTGGTACAACAATACTGCTGGTCCATGATGTGGGTAGTTGGCCCTCGGCATGACTCATATTGTACAATACCAACAATGGATTGCCTGGCACGCGCCTTAGTAGTCTAATGATGTTGTAGGTGACCCCGTCCTCTCCAGGGGAAGTAGACCTACCCCTGGCGAGGGCGGCGTCAAGCTCCCACTCAGTATATGGAACATCACACTCATCGTGCTGTTTGCCCAGCATAAAGCTAATAAGATTACTTCTCTCTACAGACTTCGCATCAAGGAGTCCCCGAGTCCTAGCTGGTAACATGTCATAGCTCGACACATGAGTCCACTTTGTTATTAGCTCATTCGACTTTTGCAGAGGGTTTGGATGGGAGACGTGTCTTCTGTTTTTACCTCTGATTATGTTTATGTCTTTCCAGGCTTTGCTGAGGGATGTGTGTTGGTTCAGGCTGTTGACATATGTCTCCCATGCATTTTGTCTGAGTTCGTTTACACGTTCCCTGACAGCAGCAAGGGAAGCTTGATACAATTGTAACATTTGAGGTGTTCTAAATTGTCTGTAACCCTTACCCACCCTCCTGACCCTAGCCCTGTGTTTTTTCAGCTCAGGGTCATTATAGCACTGCTGTTGCCTGTTCCCATTATGCTGACCACGTTTTCTCCTTTTTTTGGTGGAGGCATTGTTGGTGAAGTATACATAAGTCCTATCTATCAGATCGTCATGGAAACTTTGGTAGTTGTCAGGCTTGTAGTCCTTGTACCAGTCATGGATGAAGTCTATGAACTGGCTTTCATGTTCTTGCTTGACTGTGATTCTACGTCTGTTGAGTTTACCACCAGTGGGGGTGCCATTGGCTACATGTATACTAGCTTGGATTGGGCTGTGGTCAGACATAAGATCAGTGACAACATCAGAGCTATGAGTTGTGTATGATAGATTAAAGCCAATACATTTGTCTAGACCCCCGCCATAGATGTGTGTTGGTTCATTATTACCTATAATTTGAACATCTTCATATGCGCTGAGAAGTGAGATAAGTCTCCTACCATTGGTGTTAGTGGTGGAGTCACCTAATTTCTTGTGTCTAGTATTCAGGTCACCCATTAGGACAGTGGGCTCAGTGTGTAAAAAGTCTGGGAGATCTGTGTATTGAAGCTGATCTGAGGGAGCATAGGCGTTTAGCACGTCGAGTGTGGAGTTGCCCAGGTGGATAGTGATCCCATGGTACTGAAGGTTGGTAGTCTTTTTGGATACAAGAGGTACATGCGGGAGTGACTTCTTAACATACATCAAACATGTGTGAGTAGAACTAGGATCATAATACACATAATTGGGCAGACTGGGTGGGGGCTTACCATTAGGTGTGAGACACTCCTGCAGACACACAATATCGATGTCCTCAGTCACAACTTTGTGGTGTAGGTCAGGGTATCGTTTTCTAAGGGATGAGATGTTCCAACTCATCACCTTCACCGCTCTGTATGCAGGACGTGGGTGGTGGGGAGGCCGTGGGTGGCGTGGCAGGGCGTGGGGAGGCCGTGGGTGGTGTGGCAGAGTGTGGGTGGTTGAGGAAGCACGTGGGTGGTGGGCAGGTCATGGGAGACTAGCTCAGAGGCAGACAGGCAGTGAGAGATAAGGCCAGAGTAACCCAGCGCGTCTCGTGTCCCTTAACAGGTGGTCCTCTAAACGTATGGGAGGGGGGTGTTACTCTATCAGGGGGAAGGGGGAGGGGGGTGTTACTCTATCAGGGGGAGGGGGGTGTTACTCTATCAGGGGGAGGGGGGTGTTACTCTATCAGGGGGAAGGGGGAGGGGGGGGAGGGAGAACAAGGAGGGGGAAGGAGAGAACGAGGAGGAGAAAGTGGGGAGGTGAGAGTGAGGAGAGGAGAAAGTGGGGAGGTGAGAGTGAGGAGAGGAGAAAAGGGGAAGGGGAAAGCGAGGATGTGGTGAGGAGCGAGAAAGGGAAGGGGGAAGGAAGGGAGCGAGGAGGGGGAGGGAAGAATGAAAGGAAAGAATGAGGAAGGGGAAAGGGGGTAGCGAGAAGGTGGAAGGGGAACAGATCAACAAGAACAATGATTAAAAACAACATTAAAATCACTCGCCTAAGTCAAGCTACATGTTCATTTCTGTTCTTCATCTACACAAGAACAAGGTTATGTTCTACGACACAAATAACAAACACTCAGAATACATCTTCATTTTCATCATAATAACAAAGCCTCAATAAATCTGCCTAAAAACTTTATACCTGATCAAAACTTACTGCCAGGTGCTAATTATTATCCAGGTAAGTCAAGTTACCTTAAACATTGATTTTATTCCATATATTTTTCTTATTATTTCAAGACCAAAAGTGACGAAATTGTATGAAAAAAATCAAGATATTTTTTTCTTTTACTGAAATACGAGAAAATAATATAAAAGTTTCCCCCCCCCAAATAAAAAAATGTGTTTTAGTAAATTTAAGGTAACTTTATAAACGTCATTCTCCCAACCTTTAATTTCAATGGAGAAAAAGATAAGACGTTCTTTTACTTTCGCGGAGAATTACCTGGCGAACCAGCGCGTGCATAACAAGACGTGGGCGTTCATCATTTATCTCTCTCTCTCTCTCTCTCTCTCATTAACCAGCCACACTAAGGGACTCACCTGGTCTCCCTCCACCTTCGCTTCACTAACTCCAGCAGATCATTATCCTGTTGGTCATCCTTCAGCTCAATGATATGTTCACCTTCTCCTGAATTAGTCTGACATCCTCAAATTTTATTACCCCACGTCACTTCACATTCCATAAATACTTGCAGGTGGAGGACGTCAACACATGTACGTACACACAGGAGTCTCGAGTAATGAACCAAGAGAACTGACGCACAGGAATGTCTCTCTCTGTCTCTCTGGTATAAAAACGACTTTGGGGTCCGTGTGTGTGTGTGTGTGTGTGTGTGTGTGTGTGTGTCTGTCTGTCTTCTCTTGTTGCCTGAGCTTGTTGACACCTGGGAAGACGACTGACTATCTCCGGGTCATGGTGTGTGACTAACAGAGTGCAACAGCTCACACATCTCCAGCATATCTAAAGGTGTTCCCATAATCCCTCGTCTATACTTCGGACAATACCATAATATACGCAATTACCTCTCACCATTGATCCCTCAGGTGACGTGTACCGGATACTACTTCAGAAACAACAACACAGCCGGGAGACCAAATGACTTTTTCCCCACATATAAGTATAGTGTAGGTCATATGGAGGCCTAAACTACCTTCTTATCAACACACCTTAAGGGATTTAATTACCAGGTATAAGGTCATATAAACATTCCAGGTATATCATCTAAAATATATTACCAAATGTAAGGTCTTGAAGCATATTTTTTTTTCTAATGTCAGGGGAAAAAAATAGAATGGAGAGTTAACAGGTGGAATAATTCACTGGTTTAATATATTCCTGTCACCAGCTGGGAAGGTCACGCGAGCCAGGATATAAAAGTAAAATTACTTTATGTGAACCCGACCAGCAAGACCCCTCATATGTTGACACAAAGTGGAGAGTGATGCTGAAACAAAAGCCAGGCTATGCTGTCCCTTTAACAACAAAAAACAAAATTCATTTCTCCCCGATGTTTACTTTAGAGAAACACCTCAGACTAACACTGACAATAGCCTGTAAAACAGTCACACATAATCGCCCTACATCAACCACTGAACATGACACCTCAGAGACATCACTGTTGACGTGACAGACACCAAACACCCCACAGTAACACTCACAAACACACGGTAAACAAACTCACCACGAGAATGGGTATAACATGTTTTTTAATTACGAGAAAAATGTTGACATGGGGAGGCAACAAAGGCAACAGCCAGAGAATGTGAGTGAGACTTACCTTCCACTGCCACCCCAGCTTCCTTCCCACGAGCATTTAACGCGTCCTTACCTGCAAAGAAAACAATATTGAAAAATAATATGTTATGCAACCATTGTTTTCTCAAGCACCACCATCCAGGGCCTTTACTGATATTTTCCTATGAAAGGAAAAAATTCACAGGGTGTGTTTACTGGAATTAAGCCCAAGGATACAGGTATGGAGAGAAGGTAGAGGAGCCGGGCCAGGTGGTGAGTGTGGGGGCGGATAATGATAAACAAACGCAAAAGGAAAGAATTTCACGTGAAAATTCAGCTCGACCCAATTTTTGGCACAAATTTTACTTGTTGAGCTCAAATTAATGCCACTGTTAATACTTAAAGCATTAAACTAGTTATAAATTAGGACACTGTGTGAAGCATTTTCTCGTCGTCTGTGGACACAACAGTGTGTGTATACAGCACTAACAAGAGCGAGGCCACAGTTTCATCAGTGATGAAGGATAGCAGCAGCTGTTGCCGGCCAGCTGCCGCAATCCTCCTGGAACGACACTCATTAATCTCCTAAATGACATAAAAGACCCATTTCAAAAGCTGTCAGGCGTGAAATTCTTTCCAGCGTTCGTCGACACGGGTGAAGCCAGCGAGCCGTACTTAACTCCCAACACCTCACCCTCCGTTATCTCTCACCCATCTACCCTCTTGCCCTCACCCTATTCAGGACGATTCTGTGGATTCCTGGACTTGGCTAGACTGTTTTATGACTTCCAAAACAAGCTCGTTACGATCCCTACCCCGAGATCAAATTGGTTTCCGATACCACAAACGCAAAGAGCAAACTCACTATATTCACCCCATAAATTTTGATGGGTGCTAAGCGGAACTCAAAGAATGGGGGCAGGGGGAGGGCAGGAAGTGCAGGGAGAGGGCAGGAAGTGCAGGGGGAGGGCACGGAGGGGCTCTGAACCAACGTCTTGCTGTAAGGAAACTGGCTATTTTAGTAGTCTACTTTTTTCTCTAGAATATCGCACCAGCGCCATACAACTGACATCGACAGTGTTGAGAGAGAGACTTACGATATCTCCCTTGGTGCGTTTAAGGCTGTGTGGGTTACATACACGATGGGCATATGATCACAGAATATCTCTCTCTCTCTCTCTCTCTCTCTCCCAACTTTCTACACCAATCTCCCCCAAGTCCACCTTCTACCCTATCCAGTAGTGTGTGAAAGAAAGGGATGCCATTTTCTTTTTCATTTTATTTTCATGGTACTACCCCCCTCTCTTCCTCCTCCGCCATTTTTTACATTTTCCTTTGAGACTGGAATAAGCTCCTGTGGACAATTACCTTTCCAGTTTTGTGGGAACTATCAATAAGGAGTCGACTATTTGGACATATATTTTAACATGTCCTGGAAAATGTGTATAAGAGAGAGAGAGATTGTTTCGTGAATACAATACTTAGTGACCTTAGAAAACACTGTTAATGACCTTGACCCTAAAGCCAAAGGTCAAGGTCACATCTTAAAACCCCGTATGCAAGTTACCTGACAACGACTCATGTATAGGACCAGCATAAATCAAATAATGTAAGAGGGTAAGAGATATGAACTGTCAATAGATGTTAAGGATGGTGAGGTCGACTGAGTGTGAATGTAAATGACCCATTGACCCAAGATAACCATCCATTTTGAGGGGTAAAGTCGTTGTTTTCACCGGATGATTTAAAGCTGGTTATATAAAGAGTAACCATCATAGTTTAGTTAATGATAGGTTAAAAAAAATAGTGATTGGACTATTCCTTAACTAACCCTTCGTAGGCTTCTGAAAATATGGATGACCTCTGACCTTTTTAACAGTAATATACGAGTGTCTTGACCACCAAGCACCAAATTGACCTACTTACCTACCTGTCGCTAATTTAACCAGACCCTGACAGGTGAAGAAAGATTTATGTGAATTGATAGTATGTTAATGAGTGCACTCTATCTCCACATGCACGCACGCACGCACACACACGCACAAGGTTCCCTGATCTTAACACCGAGAATCGGAATTTTCCTATAAAAAAATTCAACTATTTTATCTTATTAGAAAAAATCACTGTACTTTAAATCCAGTTCAGACTAAAAAAAGACATTATATTACAACAGATCATAACTTTCAATTGCTTTATTACATGCATAATTACCTCTCAAAATACAGTAATACATAATCTACACATACTAAATTACAAAACGATACAGTAATAACATACATGCACCAACATCATCTAATCATACAGAAATGTCTTAACCAACTCCAAGATTATAATACTCTTACTACACCTAACCTAACCTACACTTACCTCTGATATTGGTCACTGGGAGGGCTTGTTTTTCTCCAATACTTTAATAACATACTTAAGGCTCCTGACAGGTATTTGTGGAGGTCAGTACGTCTTGTGTTTTGTTGCTGCCAGGTGTATGAATAATAGTGAGTCTGGATGTCTGCAGATCAGTAGTAGGTTGTATGATATCTGTTGCATGATAACCGTTGTATGATACCTATTGCATGATATCTGTTGCATGATACCCGTTGTATGATACCTGTTGTGTGATACCTGTTGCTGATAAACTGGCTGTGTGTACCAAATAACAAACCTAACCTAACCTAACTTGACCCAACGTAAATTAATCCCATCCAAGTAAACCAAACCAAAGCTAATTTTACTCAATCCCACTAAGCCAAAACAACTGAGAGAGAGAGAGAGAGAGGCTCAAGTAGGAGTGTGATCTACTACTCGGAACAAACCCTCGAGAAACAGAAAACGGAAAAAAAATACGTAAATTCTTAGTTAGTTGTAATTTGTGTCGGTTTAACTGCGAGTTTTGCATATACATACATACATACATACATAGGCAGACTCTTAAGTGATATTATAATACATGTTCTCAGCTGTTCAGGTAATCATGATTAATGAGGCTAAATATCCAGGTATATTTCACAAGTATAAGGATGATTTTACTTGTATTAACCACTAGGAATAATATTATTGTGTAAATTTATTGTGTTTTATTGCTCAGGAGACATCAAGTCATTTAAGGCCACTATATACTAAAACACACCTTAATTGACTCATTATATACCTTGATTACCTCAAAACCATCCAGGTCACTCACTACCAGACTGACAATATTCCACTGTGGAGGAATTTGACCTTGACGTAGGCCACCACAAGCTTCTACCCCCCCCCCCCCCCCCCAACCTACCCTCCCTCAATACAGGTACCACTACGTCCTGGAGGAGAGGAGGTGGAGTGGGTGAGGGGGTGGTGTCAGGTGGTTAGGGGTATCGTATGGTAGATGGTTAAGGTGGTTACTTTACATTAACCTAAAGTAACTCAACGTAGAAGTAATAAAAGATCCAAGAGGCAAGATAAAAATGTTAATAACTAGTGTTTACATTAACGTCTGTGTGTATGATTAAACATAAATATAAACAGGTGAGAGGAAAGTTTATTGAAACGTAATAATTTATAAGCGATCATCACCTTGGACGCTTAGAGCCTAGTGTTCCGTCCTCACACCACCTCCTCCAGCCACTCTCCCTTGGCCTCACTATGACCAACACCACTCCCTACCACCCACCACTAAACCACGCCTAATACCCTCACTTAACTCGCTAACTCTCACTTCATCCACCTGTATCATTAAAACCCTTTGGATAATCTAACATCAAATTAAATTATATCCATCTTATATTAACGTTATTTACAATACATTTATGGAAAGTAATGGTGATTTATTGAGGTAGGAAGGGATCTGGTAACATTTAGTGGGCGGAGCTAAGGGAGGGAGTAGCTAATACCGTTAAGGGTCATGGTGGAGTGTCTATGTGCACAGCCTCCACCTACACACCCCAACCCCTCCCTACCACACCTTCCACCCAACCCCCCCCCCATCATCCCTCCACCTTCTCTAAATGGATATGAGTTTCAAGCCTAATGTACTACAGGAAGAAACCAGCGGGTGTGATGAGGTGGTCTTCCCTGCGTCTAACACAACTATAACGTGTGCACCTTCTACCATTTATGTAGTGCACTTTCTACCTTATGTGGTGCACCATCTACCTTTTATGTGGTGCACCTTCTACCCAACTACACATGTGGTGCACTTTCTACCCAGCGATCCCTGGAGGCAAGACATTAGGGGCGGCTTATCTCCTCCTCTCAGTCAGTCAGGTACACCGGAAAGGACGCGAGTGAAACAAACTTACAATATCTCCTTCAGCCTTACAATAAAGAAGAGCTCCACCTTTCCACAGTAGCTTACCATAAACCCTGATATCCTCCTGAGCAGTGTGACCACGGGGCGTATTAACAAGTTACTCCAGGTAATACTTCACAGAGAGTTGTTCCTCCTCCTCCTCGCATTAGAAACTTCTTAACAGAGTGCTGGAACGTGACTGTGTGTGTCCGGCACGGCATGGCAGGCGGTTGACCAGCGGCAGCCACCCTAGACCTACCCTACCTACTGTACCTATACTCGTGGGTAGCTCTCTCTCTCTCAACTGTTACTCTTTACTAATAACCATATTGCCACACCGCTGCTACTAATGCTGTGACTGCTGTTACTGGTGCTGTTATTACTAGTGGTGCTGTTACCTTACATCTCCCCCCCCCCTCCCCCACAGGTAGGAGCGCCATTGCTGAAACTGTCAATTCTCTCTCAGTGAGGAGGACTACCGGCAGGGTGTCATTGTCTCAGAGGTCGACCCTCCTAATGGTGAGTGACGCGGCGGCTGGTTGATCATGATGACGCGTATTGTTGCACGTGTTGCTTATTGTTTTTTCCTTCTGTTGTTGTTTTTCCTTCTGTTGTTTTTCCTTCTGTTGTTTTCCTTCTGTTGTTGTTTTTCCTTCTCTTGTTGTTGTTTTTCCTTCACATGTTGTTGTTGTCTGCTTTTGTTGTTCTTGGTACCCAGAGCTTGTTGTTGCAGTTATTGATGGTGAAAGCTTGTTGCAGTTACTAAGGATATGTACGTATGTATGTATGTACGCATGTATGTATGTATAATTGTATGTATGCATGTACAAAACATTACCATATCTAGGTTTTCTTTCCTTTCATTCTCCTCTTTATTCTCCTCCATCTATGTGCGAAAGATAAATTTCCCCGAACTGCAATATTTTCCACCCCGGTTCCTCAAGCCTTTACTTTAGTGGCGGCAACCCCCAAACTATTTATTCTTCTCGAGGCAACTTCCATTTTTCTCACAAATTTTCAAAGTCTTCGCTCAGGCGAGAAATATAATCCCTTCTTTTTAAAACTTGACGCCAATAACTTCTAAAACACACCTTTATCATCGTTAATCTCCCCCTTCCTTTATTTACGCTTCTCTCTCTTCCTTTATTTACGTTTCTCTCTTCCTTTATTTACGTTTCTCTCTCTTCCTTTATTTACGTTTCTCTCTCTTCCTTTATTTACGTTTCTCTCTCTTCCTTTATTTACGTTTCTCTCTCTTCCTTTATTTACGTTTCTCTCTCTTCCGTATCAGTTTCATTCAATCTTGTTTACATATATCTTCACTAAGGTGGAGGGGAGGGGAGAGAGTATGGTGTGTGGTGGAGGGGAGGAGAGAGAGTGTATGGTGTGTGGTGGAGGGGAGGAGAGAGAGTATGGTGTATGGTGGAGGGGAGGAGAGAGAGAGTATGGTGTATGGTGGAGGGGAGGAGAGAGAGTATGGTGGAGGGGAGGAGAGAGAGAGAGCATGGTGTATGGTGGAGGGGAGGAGAGAGAGAGTATGGTGTGTGGTGGAGGGGAGGGGAGAGAGCATGGTGTGTGGTGGAGGGGAGGAGAGAGCATGGTGTAGGGGAGGAGAGAGTATGGTGGAGGGGAGGAGAGAGAGTATGGTGGAGGGGAGGAGAGAGAGTATGGTGGAGGGGAGGAGAGAGAGAGTATGGTGGAGGGGAGGAGAGAGAGAGTATGGTGTATGGTGGAGGGGAGGAGAGAGAGAGTATGGTGTATGGTGGAGGGGAGGAGAGAGAGAGTATGGTGTATGGTGGAGGGGAGGAGAGAGAGAGTATGGTGTATGGTGGAGGGGAGGAGAGAGAGAGTATGGTGTATGGTGGAGGGGAGGAGAGAGAGAGTATGGTGTATGGTGGAGGGGAGGAGAGAGAGAGAGTATGGTGCATGGTGGAGAGGAGGAGAGAGAGAGAGTATGGTGCATGGTGGAGGGGAGGAGAGAGAGAGAGTATGGTGCATGGTGGAGGGGAGGAGAGAGAGAGAGTATGGTGCATGGTGGAGGGGAGGAGAGAGAGAGAGTATGGTGCATGGTGGAGGGGAGGAGAGAGAGAGAGTATGGTGCATGGTGGAGGGGAGGAGAGAGAGAGTATGGTGTATGGTGGAGGGAGGAGAGAGAGAGAGTATGGTGCATGGTGGAGGGGAGGAGAGAGAGAGTATGGTGTATGGTGGAGGGGAGGAGAGAGAGAGTATGGTGTATGGTGGAGGGGAGGAGAGAGAGAGTATGGTGTATGGTGGAGGGGAGGAGAGAGAGAGTATGGTGTATGGTGGAGGGGAGGAGAGAGAGAGTATGGTGTATGGTGGAGGGGAGGAGAGAGAGAGTATGGTGTATGGTGGAGGGGAGGAGAGAGAGAGTATGGTGTATGGTGGAGGGGAGGAGAGAGAGAGTATGGTGTATGGTGGAGGGGAGGAGAGAGAGAGTATGGTGTATGGTGGAGGGGAGGAGAGAGAGAGTATGGTGTATGGTGGAGGGGAGGAGAGAGAGAGTATGGTGTATGGTGGAGGGGAGGAGAGAGAGAGTATGGTGTATGGTGGAGGGGAGGAGAGAGAGAGTATGGTGTATGGTGGAGGGGAGGAGAGAGAGAGTATGGTGTATGGTGGAGGGGAGGAGAGAGAGAGTATGGTGTATGGTGGAGGGGAGGAGAGAGAGAGTATGGTGTATGGTGGAGGGGAGGAGAGAGAGAGTATGGTGTATGGTGGAGGGGAGGAGAGAGAGAGTATGGTGTATGGTGGAGGGGAGGAGAGAGAGCATGGTGTATGGTGGAGGGGAGGAGAGAGAGCATGGTGTGTGGTGGAGGGGAGGAGAGAGAGAGTATGGTGTATGGTGGAGGGGAGGAGAGAGAGAGCATGGTGGAGGGGAGGAGAGAGAGCGTATGGTGTATGGTGGAGGGAAGGAGAGAGAGCATGGTGTATGGGGGAGAAGAGAGTGAGTATGGTGTATGGTAGAGGGGAGGAGAGAGAGTATGGTGGAGGGGTGATGGTGACGTCTCAGTGACCAGGCCTGACACCACCACCTCTCTCAAGTCTCTATTAGTGATATATATGTTGATTACTTTATCTTTATTAGTTGTTTATAAATTCAGTTATTTTTTTTATTTGTTCTGTTTCCTTCTTATCTTTCTCCTCTCTGATCTTCTTCTTCCTCCTCCTCATCCTCCCTGGTCTTCCTCCTCCCTGGTCTTCCTCTTCTTTAGTCTTCCTCCCCCCTGGTCTTCCTCCCCCCTGGTCTTCTTCCTCCCTGGTCTTCCTCCTCCCTGGTCTTCCTCCTCCCTGGCCTTCCTCCTCCCTGGTCTTCCTCCTCCTCCCTGGTCTTCCTCCTCCTCCCTGGTCTTCCTCCTCCTCCCTGGTCTTCCTCCTCCTCCCTGGTCTTCCTCCTCCCTGGCCTTCCTCCTCCTCCCTGGTCTTCCTCCTATTCCCTGGTCTTCCTCCTACTCCCTGGTCTTCCTCCTTCTCCCTGGTCTTCCTCCTATTCCCTGGCCTTCCTCCTACTCCCTGGTCTTCCTCCTATTCCCTGGTCTTCCTCCTCCTCCCTGGTCTTCCTCCTACTCCCTGGTCTTCCTCCTACTCCCTGGTCTTCCTCCTACTCCATGGTCTTCCTCCTACTCCATGGTCTTCCTCCTACTCCATGGTCTTCCTCCTCCCTGGTCTTCCTCCTCCTCCCTGGTCTTCCTCCTCCTCCCTGGTCTTCCTCCCACACCATCAACGTTTTACTCTCCTGCACGTTTCAAATGCTTCTCTAATGACGAGAGCGCCTGCTGTGCCTGATGTACCCGTGTGCATGATGAAGACGCCTCACATACCCGTGTGCATGAGAGCAACAGTTCACGTGCTTCCGCGCTATTAATTGTATTGTGTGTATGACTCTGATGGTCTCAGTCAGGCCGACCTTGTTATACTGCTGGGCGTGGAATGGTTTAATGAACGTTGTGTGTGTGTGTGTGTGTGTGTGTTCCCGTGTATGTGTGTGTGTGTGTCTGTGCGCCAGCTGGCGTGGATCACATCAATACGACAGAAGAAGTAGTGGACTAAAGTGTTGGGATTATAAGGAGAGTGAACCAAGTGTTTCCAGTCACTGACAACAACACTCACTGCCATAGGACGAGGGGAGAGCGTGGTGGTGATAGTGTATGGTGAAGGGGGGAGAGCGTGGTGGTGATAGTGTATGGTGAAGGGGGGAGAGCGTGGTGGTGATAGTGTATGGTGAAGGGGAGAGCGTGGTGGTGATAGTGTATGGTGAAGGGGGAGGGCGTGGTGGTGATAGTGTATGGTGAAGGGGGGAGCGTGGTGGTGATAGTGTATGGTGAAGGGGAGAGCATGGTGTATGGTGAAGGGGAGAGAGTGGTGGTGATAGTGTATGGTGAAGGGGAGAGTGGTGGTGATAGTGTATGGTGAAGGGGAGAGCATGGTGTATGGTGAAGGGGAGAGAGTGGTGGTGATAGTGTATGGTGAAGGGGAGAGCATGGTGTATGGTGAAGGGGAGAGAGTGGTGGTGATAGTGTATGGTGAAGGGGAGAGCATGGTGTATGGTGAAGGGGGAGGAGATGAGAGCATGGTGTAGGGTGGAGAAGGGAGGGGAGGGGGGAGGGGGGGGAGGAGCTGTTAACCCCTTCGTGAAAGCACTTGGTGAGGAAAGTAGAGCGTGTCAAACATGATGGAACACTGGGTTATAGGCAGCGGGTCAAGCCAAGTGGCCTTGTCTTGCCGCCCTCCTGGTCTAAATGTGTTTATTGATGGGGGCGGGAGGAGGCTACGTGCACCTCACTGTGGACCGGTGCACCTGTTCCCTTGAGGTTATTGGAGGGTACATTAGGGTACGTTGGGAGATGGGTAGCTGTGAAGGAGACTGTGTTGGCCCCAAGAATATCTGAAAGGAATTTCTATGCGTGATATTTGGGATCACATGAAGATTAGCCACCCCATATTATCACACCTAAAGATTAATTATTAATCTAACCTAACTATCGCTAACCCAACCTAACACTAACCTAACCCCAGCCCCAGATAGTTTTAGGGTGCTTAATCGTCAGGTGAAAAAACTGGGGCTAAATCTTAAGGTAATTTGACATTTGACATAAGCGAACAGATAATTAGCAGAAAGGAACAGGATTAAGATTTACAACATTATTTTACGACGATGGTAGAAAGGGATAAACGGTGATGAAATTGATCGTAAAATGACCTTGAATTTCGACCGTGTGACCCCATAAAATCAGATGGTCAGGCTGCTGTCTTTCACGTTTCAAATCTGTATAACCTAAATTATTACGACTATTTTGTGTTACACTCTCTCTCTCTCTCTCTCTCTCTCTCACACCCACACAGACACACTAACGAGAATACTGTATTCCTTCGCCAGACACAGCTAATTGCTCGTGCTGGCTCTCTCATCGCGGTCTGGAAGTCGGAAGGCAGACAATATGGGTCAGTGAGAGAGAGAGAGAGAGAGAGAGAGAGAGAGAGAGAGAGAGAGAACGAACCGGATGTTGTTGGGGAGAGATGTCGAGGGTGGGGAGGTGGGCGAGGAAGGGGGTAGGGGGGCTGAAGGTGAGAGGGGGGAGGGGACTGGTCAGGAGGGGACTGGTCAGGAGGAAGGGCACTGCCTCTATGTAAATGAGGTACATATCAGTGCATATGGCCAGGCTCTGTGGAGATTACCGCCACTCACTCGAAAACTTGGCTTTTTTTTTCTGTCTCGAGGTATTATATCTTATTTTTCTTTCTCGTCTTCCCACTCTCTCTCTCTCTCGTGTGTGTGTGTGTGTGTGTGTGTACGAGCGCTTCAATGTATTTTATCACCTACACCGATAATAATTCATATTCTATCCCACCAGAGTTCACAAGTTCACGGCTCGACCTAACACTTGCACGTATATTAGTCATCAATACTCCAGGGAAATACTGAGAAAAAAAATATCCTGACAAATATTTTTTTAATCTTTATGATGGAATTTAAATATTATGAAGAGAGGGTATGTAATATTTGAAACTTGTAAAACACCAAAAGCGATGAAAGAAATTAATTTATTTATAGACAAAGAGAATAAGGCTAAAAAAAAACATTAACCTAACTAAACCTTGCATTAGTTAACATTGACATTAACCTAAACTAACATTAAACTAACTTAACCTAACATTAACCTGACCTTACATTAACCTGACCTTACATTAACCAGGCCTAACTTTAACCTAACCTAACCTCAAATGTCTCAGTTGACGTAAAAAAAATCCAGGTTCTACGACTCCTGTACTGTCTGTCGTATCTGTACTCTACTAGTTGTCTTGGTTCTACTTCTCTCATCTACTTGTGGTTCTCCTGGTTCTTTCTCAAGTCCTCTCTCATAAGTCCTGGTTCTTTCTCAAGTCCTCTCTCGTAAGTCCTGGTTCTGTCTCAAATCCTCTCTCGTAAGTCCTGGTTCTTTCTCAAGTCTTCTCTCGTAAATCAAGGTTCTGTCTCAAGTCCTCTCTCGTAAGTCCTGGTTCAAGTCCTCTCTCGTAAGTCCTGGTTCTGTCTCAAATCCTCTCTCGTAAGTCCTGGTTCTTTCTCAAGTCTTCTCTCGTAAATCAAGGTTCTGTCTCAAGTCCTCTCTCGTAAGTCATGGTTCTGTCTCAAGTCCTCTCTCGTAAGTCCTGGTTCTGTCTCAAGTCCTCTCTCGTAAGTCATGGTTCTGTCTCAAGTCCTCTCTCGTAAGTCCTGGTTTTGTCTCAAATCCTCTCTCGTAAGTCCTGGTTCTTTCTCAAGTCTTCTCTCGTAAATCAAGGTTCTGTCTCAAGTCCTCTCTCGTAAGTCCAGGTTCTATCTCAAGTCCTCTCTCGTAAGTCCTGGTTCTGTCTCAAGTCCTCTCTCGTAAGTCCTGGTTCTGTCTCAAGTCCTCTCTCGTAAGTCAAGGTTCTGTCTCAAGTCCTCTCTCGTAAGTCAAGGTTCTGTCTCAAGTCCTCTCTCGTAAGTCAAGGTTCTGTCTCAAGTTCTCTCTCGTAAGTCAAGGTTCTGTCTCCAGTCCTCTCTCGTAAGTACTGGTTCTGTCTCAAGTCCTCTTTCGTAAGTAAAGGTTCTGTCTCAAGTCCTCTCTCGTAAGTCCTGGTTCTGTCTCAAGTCCTCTCTCGTAAGTCCTGGTTCTGTCTCAAGTCCTCTCTCGTAAGTCCTGGTTCTGTCTCAAGTCCTCTCTCGTAAGTCCTGGTTCTATCTCAAGTCCTCTCTCGTAAGTCCTGGTTCTGTCTCAAGTCCTCTCTCGTAAGTCCTGGTTCTGTCTCAAGTCCTCTCTCGTAAGTCCTGGTTCTGTCTCAAGTCCTCTCTCGTAAGTCCTGGTTCAAGTCCTCTCTCGTAAGTCCTGGTTCTGTCTCAAGTCCTCTCTCGTAAGTCATGGTTCTGTCTCAAGTCCCCTCTCGTAAGTCCTGGTTCTGTCTCAAGTCCTCTCTCGTAAGTCATGGTTCTGTCTCAAGTCCTCTCTCGTAAGTCATGGTTCTGTCTCAAGTCCTCTCTCGTAAGTCATGGTTCTCTTAGTTCCTGGTTCGCAGTGGTTGTGGTCAGGGAACAAAAGCGCATCGGCGGGCCCCTGAGTCATGACCCTGGGCCGTGTGAGCAATCCATTAATTCCTGCAGCCTCCTCCTCCTCCTCCTCTACCTGGGAAGTCCCGAGCAGCCTGCAGGGCACAGCGGGGCCTAGCGGGACACGACAGTGCACAGCGGGAAAACGGGGAGGGGGGCATGAGAGGGGTCAGCGAGATACGGCGGGGCACAGGAAGATAAAACGGGGCACACATGACACAACGGGGCTTAGGAACACACAACGGGGCGGAGGAAAACACAACAGGAGCACGGGAACATGCAACGGGGCACAGGAAACATACAAAGGGGCACAGGAAACACACAACGGGGCACAGGAACACGGCAGGGCACAGGAACACACAACAGGGCACAGGAACATACAACGGAGGCATAGGAACACACACCGGGGCACAGGAACACACAACAGGGCACACCAAGTCACAGCATCGTACCAGGTAAGCAGGTTGGGGCACAGCAGACAATGCCTTCCACTTCATTCTATACTAACCAATCAGGGCGCTATCTACATCTCTGAGGGCTGGCGACCACGGCCCTCACCCACAAGTTTTTATTTTTAGGAGTTGTGGCGATGGGGGTAGGGTGGTGGTGGTGGTGGGGGGTGGTGGGGGTGGTGGTGATGGGTGGGGATGGTGATGGTGGTGGGGGTGGTGGGTGTGGTGGTGATGGGTGGGGATGGTGATGGTGTTTTATTTTCATTCCACCCAGTTATTTTTAACTCTTCAGGGCACCAAATAGTTATATCCCCACCCCTAATTACAGTATGGCGCCATTATCTCCCCACCCCTAATTACAGTATGGCGCCATTACCTCCCCACCTCCTAATTACAGTATGACGCCATTATCTCCCCACCCCTAATTACAGTATGGCGCCATTACCTCCCCACCCCTAATTACAGTATGACGCCATTATCTCCCCACCCCTAATTACAGTATGGCGCCATTACCTCCCCACCTCCTAATTACAGTATGGCGCCATTATCTCCCCACCCCTAATTACAGTATGGCGCCATTACCTCCCCACCTCCTAATTATATGGTCGAAATATCTCACTTTTTTTTTAATTCAATATATTCAATAAATTCTCAGCATTCATCTCGCTACATGAGCCATTTTTGTACTTTTTTTTCAATCATTATATTTTAGTAATCAACAAAAGACCTCAGTTAAAACAAAAAGTAGATGGAAGAAAAGTTTTAAGTTTAACATCTAACAGTTCAGTCGGAGGTTTAATGGCATAAGGGTTTAACTCCTACCGGGACTAAAAACAAGTCACACTCCGCAACACGCCTTAACCATCTCAATGACCATCACAAACCTCAAGAAAAACCCTCTTAAATTTTTTCTTTAGTGATTTTTTTCTTTCCTCCCGTCAGAAGAATTGTGTCCCCCTAGTTAGCTACCCAAGTATCTTATTGCAACAATTCGCCCTTATAATTAGTAGTGTTTATTTTCTCTCTGTGGGTTACCTAATGGTGAGTGTGTGTGTTGAGTCGTAGGCTATAATTGTCCCCCTGAGATCCACAACAGCAGTACTCACACGCCCTTTAAAGATCTCTTCATGTGATAACCTTACGCTAACAAGTGATTCACCACAGGCTCTCTCGCACTCGCTATTCGTCTACACTCTACACTAAAGATCACCCTTGATAATAGGATTTTTCTCGTCATTATTTGGAGAAGACTGGGATAATCATTGTCGATAAACTTGGTATAAGTAGCTCCTAGACTCTCTCTGTGCGTGGTGTCGCTATTATCAAGGGCAGGGTCGTGCTATCGTCACTTTCACAGGGTTTTGTGTGTGTGTGTGTGTGTGTGTGTTGGACATGTTTCACGTTTTAACAGTGTGTTGGAGTAAACATTAATACTTATGTTTTATGGTTTACGTCCAGTAATTGTTCTTATTACGGACACACAATAGTTAACCTACCAGAGAAAAATTTCCCCCCCCCCCCTAACAGACGCACCATACTTCCGGGTCAACGATAAATCATCAACACCACACCTACGAGGTACAGGTACAGACACGATAGTTGTTTAATTCTACACCTTTATACCACCAAACATACAACTATGAGCTATACAGCATTCGGAGTATACTTGTGATAGTGTGTTTGTCCGTGTAGGAATCTGATAAAGGTTTCTTTTGATTCTCCAGGTCTCAATGTATACTGTGCTCACACTGATTGACTGAGGGAAGGTGAAGCAACTACAAATTGCTCTGGTGTCTAGATAACTGACTACAAAATGCTCTGGTGTCTAGATAACTGACTACAAAATGCTCTGGTGTCTAGATAACTGACTACAAAATGCTCTGGTGTCTAGATAACAAAAAAAAAAAAAAGACCACATATTGTTCCATACACCTGGGGCTTCGGTCTCCAGCAGGTGCGGATCTGATAAGCGCTAAGGTAACATCACAGTTAATCGGCCCGCAGGTAACAACGTGTTTTGACCAGTAAACATCTAAAACACAAACACACACACACACTACACAAAAAAATTAAAATATATATGTTACTCTATTTTAAACTCGTGTTATCACTGAAATTTTTTATGGGCTGACAGAACCAAACCTAACCTACCCCCCCCCCCCCCCCGGCAGGACACAAAAGCACAGATACAAAAAAAAAAAAAACTAGATAAATAAAAATAAATAAAATAAACAATATACGATAATAGTGGATAGTAAGTACGATAGCCAGCCCCACCAAGCATCCATCACACTCACTTACTTACTCTGTAATAAGGAGACAGCTTGACTATCGCTCTATCTCTGGTAAGAATGCGGTCTGACTGGGAGGGAGAGAGAGAGGAGAGAGAGAGAGAGAGAGAGAGAGAGAGAGAGAGAGAAATCACTTTGAAAAATTTAGTAACACCGAGACTCTTACTTTGCGTTATTTTATTCCCTCTCACACGTTAATCTACAAGCCACGGGGTCTGAGGACGATAAAGGTTAAACCAAACTTTGACCATAAACGTTCATGGAGTATTATTGTCTGTGGTTAAGTAATGCACCTCCTGAGTGCTGGTATAATTATCCAGAGTTATCCATGTAGAGGTTAAAGGGGATAAGGTTTATTACCCATCCCCACAAGACAACATTTAGTATCACTGAGGTCACAACAGAGGATTAACCCTTCCTCAACGACACAAGACAGTGTTACTGTTAATGGGTTCTGTTGTAAATGGTGTTGTATATTTTAAGAGGCAGCCCACGGGGGGAAGTTAACAGGTGTATAGTTTTAGTCCTCATATTTAGTAATGGTTTATCGGGTTGTGTTATAGAATACGAAGATGATTCTAACTTATATTTAGTAATGGTTTATCGGGTTGTGTTATAGAATACGAAGATGATTCTAACTTATATTTAGTAATGGTTTATCGGGTTGTGTTATAGAATACGAAGATGATTCTAACTTATATTTAGTAATGGTTTATCGGGTTGTGTTATAGAATACGAAGATGATTCTAACCTTATTAACACTTAAATAATTGCAAGTGGATCTACAGAGCTCCAGAAAATGTCAGATATACGACTCCTTTTGCCTTTTTTTTCCCGCCGAGACAATGACAGGTGCTCACTACAGGCTGACAGGAGGAAAACACGGTGATCACTACAGGCTGACAGAAGGAAAACACGGTGATCACTACAGGCTGACAGAAGGAAACACGGTGATCACTACAGCCTGACGGGAGGAAAACACGGTGATCACTACAGGCTGAGAGGAGGGAAACACGGTGATGACTACAGGCTGACAGGAAAACACGGTGATCACTATATGCTGACAGGAAAAAAACACGGTGATCACTACAAGCTGACAGGAGGAAAACACGGTGATCACTACAGGCTAACGATGGCTGATAATTAAACTGATACCTGACAATCCTAAAAATACGTCGGGGATGATGACAGGTGTGCAAGGTTCTTAATACACCCACACCTGCAGCTCGGGGATGATGACAGGTGTGCAAGGTTCTTAATACACCCACACCTGCAGCTCGGGGATGATGACAGGTGTGCAAGGTTCTTAATACACCCACACCTGCAGCTCGCTAATATGCAATGACATCCAAGGTGACACACATCCACGGTGATATCTTGGGTCCGGCAACGAATGACTACTTTATTACCCGCGCTGAAGAACTTACTGAGGAGAAAATACGGGATTCCACCAACAGTGCACCGCAGTGTAGTGATGATGACACCTTCAGGATGATACGAGGACAGTATCATACACAAGAATACTTGATACTGACGCCAATCAGAAGCTGCATCATTTAATCACCTCTTACACATGTTCTTGGTCCATACCGGCAAAAAAACCTCCTCACAGCGGATTGAGGTTACATGAAACATCCTAACTGACCGAGTGACTCAGTTTCCATATGTGTTATCTCAAGAGATGACTGGATTCGTACTGGGTAGAATAGGATGTCATATTCCAATGCATTTCACTCACTCAGAACAGTGTTTACTCCTAATTAACCTCAATTAAGTAGCCACAGGTACTACTGGGTCGAGGGTTATCCAGCCTAGGTGAAGGTTATCCGGCCAGGTGTGAGTTACTGCCTTTATGAATGTCAGTCTGAACTCCGACCCTCAACTAATCAATTCTTTCTCGGTAACGCATGACCATCACAGCGACGGTCACTCACTAAACATCTCTCTATCACTCAATGTTCCTGCCTCCTAAACACTCCTTAAATTAAACCAACAAACACTTTACATACACAATAAACACTCAACCACAGAATATCAAGAACCATGAAACATCTGGCCAGGGAAACACTTAACCACATTAAACAGCTGATGACAAAAACAATCGAGAGACAGAAACACGGTGAGGTAAACTGTGATCTGATCCCCCCCTCCCTACATACACCCACAGGCCAGAGACTTTACCTTAAATATATTAACCATGAGATCAATATTTCCAATCACAATTATATTATAATTTTAATGATTACTAATCAGGACCAAAATCAGACCATTACCAACTCCTTAAATAACTACTGCATATGAATTAGTGCACCTGGATATAATACTTGTAAATATACCTGTACCTGTCTGTACCTGTGTTGTTGCTTGTTGAGTAATTTGAATTTGAAATTTGATAGTGAGGTTCATTAATCTTAATCACCCTCCCACTCGTCCAACCCTGCCCCGCCCTGCCCTTCCCCGCCCCGCCCCACCCCACCCTGATCAGCCCACCTGAGTCTTTGCGGTGGGTAGCTACATCGACTAATTTATCAGGTGTAAAGCCTGAGGTGTGGCCGTCAGGTGTGTTGAACAGGTGTGGTCCAGGTATGGTAGGAGGTGTGTGGACCAGGTGTGTTGGGAGGTGTGTGGTCCAGCTGTGTTGGACAGGTATGTTAATCAAGGGTGTGGACCAGGTGTGTTGGACAAGTGTGTGGATCAAGTGTGTTGAACAGGTGTGTGTGTGTGTGGATCAGGTGTGTTGGACAGGTGTGTGTGTGTAAACCAGGTGTGTTGGCGACCTCTCAGCAACACTGGCTGGGAGGCATAATAGGGATGACTGAATCAGCTTGTGCAACGGAGCAGAACTGGCTGGGGTTAGGTCCACCTAGCTGCCCCAACCTGCACCATCTCACCCACGCTGATAATGGTACCTTCACCACCACCATCATTACTACCACTACCTCCACCACCACTACTACCACCTTCACAACCAGTATTACCACAACCTCCACCACTTACATGCACCACCATGACCATCACCACTAACTCCACCACTACTACCACCGCCATCGCCGTCACTACTACTACTATCATCACTACTAGGAATACAACCAGTGAAGCTTAAAACAAATCTTGGATCACTTGAAGATCAGACACCTCAGCTTACTTGATTAAACAACCTAACATTATCTGGGGAGGTTAGGCTAGGTTAGATGAGGTGAGGTTAAGTGAGGTTAGATTAGGTTATATGAGGTAAGGTTAAGTGAGGTTAGGTTAGGTTAGGTTAGATGAGGTTAGGTTAGATGAGGTGAGGTTAAGTGAGGTTAGGTTAGATGAGGTGAGGTTAAGTGAGGTGAGGTTAAGTGAGGTTAGATGAGGCTAGGTTAGATGAGGTGAGGTTAAGTGAGGTTATGTTAGGTTTGATGAGGTTAGGTTAGGTTAGGATGTTTATCAGGTGAGATAAGCTGGGGTACCCAAACTTCACGTGACCTAACTATTTTCTTCAATGCCAGGAACTCTAAAACCATCTCACTGCCTCGCTCTCTCCGACCTATGATACCACGCCCACAGGTGCCACTACGCAAACAGTAGAAGTATGAGAAACAAAATGGATGATATTAGGGCCTTGGTATGTACCGAAAAAATCGATATAATTGCATTCACTGAAACATGGATCAACCTAGACACACATGAGTTACCAGTCGAATACCAAATAGCGGGTTACAAACTGTTCCATACCGATAGGCAGACCAGGAAAGGAGGCGGAGTAGCAATCTATGTTAGGGATAATCTGAAGTGTGAAATAAATAAGGAAATAAAAACTGAGCGGAATACAGAAACAATTTGGATAGAATTAATCGACGGTAGAGAAAAATTAATCACAGGAGTAATATATAGACCTCCCAATCTTGATAGAGTCAAAGAACGACTTATCTGGGATGAAATGCGCAGGGCTTCCATACACAACAAAGTCTGTATAGTAGGCGACTTTAACCTTGGCCAAATAGATTGGACTGACCTTACAGGTAACTCAGAATCAGAGGATTTTCTCGAGACTATCCAGGACTGTTTTCTAAGTCAACATATAACTGAACCCACACGGGGTAATAATATACTCGATTTAGTTCTGTCAAACAGAGAAAACTTCATTAGCAGGGTCGAGGTAGGGAACGAATTTGCAAACAGCGATCACAAAGAAATTAGATTCCAGTTAGACTTTCAGGGCAGACGTAAGGAAAATTCCACTAAAGTACCAGATTTCAGAAGGGCGAACTTTGACAGTTTAAAGAGGCAGCTGAGAGAGGGGGTGTCGCGCTTGGCCGTGAACCTGTCAGATGACACGGACCTGATAACGAGATCTGAGATTGCCGAGTTCCACGACAATTTAAATAGTGAGTTACTTAATGCACAAAGGCAGAACATACCATACAAAAAACTCAGATCAGACAACAATGACCCTAAATGGATTAATAACTATTTAAGGAACATCATTGGCCAAAGGAAGGCTATAGGTAGAAGGATAAATCGTGGCGAAATTCACCTCCAGGACTATTATAGGGTATTGGCGAGTAGGGTTAAAACCGAGATAAGGAAAGCAAAGAGGAATAATGAGGTAAGGATAGCAAGGGAGGCGAAGACAAACCCCAAAGGATTCTACCAAATGTATCAAACTAAAACACGAGAAAAGATTGGACCAATACGGTCAGACACCGGCGAGCTCACTGATAACGACAGAGAAATGAGCAATAATTTGAATAAATATTTTTCAACAGTTTTCACCACCGAAAATTTAAACATGATACCCGAGGCACCGACTCTATTCAGAGATAGTGAAGAAAACAAATTAAGTGAGATAATAGTGACTAGTAACGATGTTAGTAAGCAAATAGACAAACTAAAGCCTAATAAGTCACCTGGTCCCGATGAGATATCTGCCAGAGTATTAAAGGAATGTAAGGAAGAGCTTAGTTATGCCCTAAGCAAAGTTGTTTAACATGTCCTTAAAAACAGGTGTAGTACCAGAATCCTGGAGGATAGCGAATGTAATACCGATTTTCAAGAAGGGGGATAGATCACTATCCTCTAACTACCGCCCAATCAGTCTAACATCAATAGTAGGCAAATTACTGGAAGCAATCATCTCAAACTCTATTCGAAATCATCTAGAGAAGCACAGATTGATCAATGATTCCCAGCATGGCTTCACAAGCGGACGCTCTTGCCTAACTAATCTATTAACATTCTTTTCATCAGTTTTCGAATAGGTGGACGAGGGGCACAATTATGATGTGGTATATCTCGACTTTAGCAAAGCCTTCGACAGAGTCCCCCACGAAAGACTAATTAGAAAGGTAGAAGCACATGGCATCAGAGGTGACATCCTTAAATGGATTAGGGCGTGGTTACAGGACAGGAAACAGCGAGTGAGCATTAACGGCACTAAGTCCCATTGGAGCAACGTCACAAGTGGTGTTCCCCAAGGCTCAGTACTTGGACCATTATTATTTATTATATACATAAACGACATAGATATCGGCATAGACAGCAACATAAGTAAATTTGCTGATGACACTAAAATAGGATGTGTTATTAAATCTGACGAGGACTCGGCAAAACTACAGGAAGATCTAAACAAATTTTCCGAATGGTCTGAAAAATGGCAGATGAAATTCAACGTCGACAAATGTAAAGTACTCAGTATAGGAGATGTAAACAGGGAAACCAGATACCAGATGAACAACGATGCCATAGAGAAATCCGACTGCGAGAGAGATTTAGGAATAATGATAAGTAGGAACCTTAAACCAAGTAAACAATGTGTTTTTGCTCATAACAAGGCTAATAAAGTACTTGGGTTCATACAAAGGAGTGTTAGTTACAAGACTAGCGAGGTCATCCCAAAACTGTATCTTGCTCTTGTGAGACCACACCTGGACTACGCAGTTCAGTTCTGGTCACCGTATTACAGAATGGATATAGAATCCTTGGAAAGAATTCAGAGGAGAATGACAAGACTAATCCCGGGCATTAGGAACCTTGAATATAGAAACAGGCTAAAGCATCTTAATTTGCACTCCCTCGAGAGACGTAGAGCAAGGGGCGACCTGATAGAGGTGTATAAGTGGAAGGCAGGGCTAAACAAAGGGGACATCACAAAGGTACTCAAACTATCCAACCAGGAGCGAACTCGTAACAATGGTTTTAAATTAGATAAATTTAGATTTAGGCGTGAAATCGGCAAACACTGGTTTGGAAACAGAGTAGTGGATGAATGGAACAAGTTACCAAATATCATCATTAACTCGAATACGCTGAATAGCTTCAAACATAGGTTGGATGCTTATATGAGCAATAGGGGTTGGGTGTAAACGGGACTGCCCAGTATGGGCCAATAGGCCCGCTGCAGTTTCCTCCTTTCTTATGTTCTTATGTTCTTATACAGGTATAGCTTATCGTAGTCCAATAAACTCCTGTACATGTTTATATTTTTCACACATACATACATCCTTGACCACCGGAGGGTCAAGACCTATCAGACGCTGCTCCTGCTGTGCAGCTGCCCCCTTGAACAATGATCGGCCCATTCCCCAAGTCCCTTTCCCCGACCCATCCTCACCACCGGGATATCAACATAATCAAAAGAGACAATTTCGTTTCGGAAAGAAGTGTGATCAGTGTTGAACAGTGATGAACAGTGTTTAACCCAGTGAATTCAGCACTAGACAGTACCAGTGAGAGCCGTGACCCGCCACTGAGATAAGCACCCCTGGGAACCATCCTCTGACCAGATGGTGTTAATTCTTCCACCTTGGGAACAACAGTGGGTCGGGTCTACACCTGACTACGAGATAACACAACACCACCCAGCAGAGAGTGTGAGGTACTGTGATACCAGCCCACACCACCCGGTGTCTCCATGACCACGTGAGGTCCTTCATATCAACACCCACGGACGAGTCACTACACCACGTGGCCTACGTGATCTCAAACAGCATGGCAAGTGACCAAACCGGGCAATCAACTGGAAACTATAATAATTTGTTTGTTCAATTCATGTTCCTTCTCCTTTCAGTAATGAAAGTTTTTGTTAAACGACCCACCCACCCCATGTCTTCATATGTAATACGTCATTTTTGCCTTTTGTATATTTTCAGCCTTCGGGCTGCATAAATTTCTCAATAAACCGTTAATTATTATTATTGTTGTTTAATTATTACACACATACATACAGGTAATTGAAATATATGACTAAAACATAATAAGTTGCTCACCTGAAAAAAACTAGAATTTCTGTGATCTAACCTAACCTAACCTGTGTCTTGCTGCCAACTAGCATAGTCAGGCATGGTCATTTAGGGTAGATCAGTGTTTACACGTGCAGACGGTACAGTACCACCAGTTTACATGGCTAGGAGGTACAGTACCATTAGTTTGCATGTCAAGGCGGTACAGTAACATCAGTTTACATGTGTAGAGGGTACAGTGCCATTAGTTTACATGTCAAGGCGGTACAGTAACATCAGTTTACACGTGTAGAGGGTACAGTACCATCAGTTTACATGTCTAGGAGGTACACTCGCAACAAAAAGTATCGGTGCATACTGTAGTGCGAACAATTTGAGACCAGTGACGATAGGTATTGGGAAAGGCGAGTTGTTCCAGCCGTATGTTGGCAGCCCTGGTCAAGTGAAACAAACCGTTATAAATAAGGTCGGGAAGTGATAAATAGACAGTATGAAATATAAGGAGCTCCCTGTTAACAAAATTATTTGTGAAACTTGTGAATATTGCCACATTAATTTATGCTACCAAATAAACCACTCAACCTGGTCGTCTTGAGGGGTGGTGCAGCATGGACGGCCGCTCCGAGACCTGTCGTCTGTAGCACCAGTTTCGAGGTATCGCCGAATCCATCGTGCACCGGTGTTCCTGTGGACACCAATCTGCCGGCTAATCTGTGACGCCGAACCCTTGTTATGATGGGCAATAATAGCTCCTCGTGTTCCCTCTGAGGTTTTCATGTCGTCTGGCATGTGTAGATCTCTACTGCTTCATATTGCCTCTGTTTTATACCCACGTTCACCGAGACCGAACCCTCGCTCATGATTCAGTCGACACAAAGCAACAATCCGAAAAGAGGAAACAAACACACTGATTGTCGGCCATATGGCAACACCTAGTGGGGAGGGGGGGTTATAAGGATACACTTACCAACCTTCCCGACATATCACAGTAGGGTGTGTCATCGGAGGGAAGATCAGCTAAAACTAATGGCCCATCACTTTTTTGGTAGATTTTAGTGTATATAAACAGAAAATAATTTCAGTTTCAATATTTTGCTCGGTAAATTTTAGCGTGAAATTTATCGAAAATCTAACGTACAGCTGCATTGGTGCATTACAATTAAATAGTGAACATTGCTTTCTGGCTTCATTCTTTAACAACCCAACTAACAATATTTTTTTCTGTTTCAGATTCTGATGCATTTATAAGTTGATAATATTTGCGATGGCTGCTTGTGTCAGGACGAGGAACCAAAAATCCAGCCATCTCAGTCACTATCTGGGGTCTGGGAGAGAGCTCCTGAAGTCGGAGTTGCCTACATTGAGAGATGCTTTGAGATACGGTGTTTTAGTCAGGCAAATCAGTGAAAAGAACCAAAGAACTTACACAAACAAAGACATTGCCAGTGATATGACCAAAGCTGTCTTGGCACAGTACACTCTGGCTAACGCTCAGTTCAAGCCTCCAGTCATAACAAGTCAGAAGAAGATTAGTGAGAGACTGCTAGCCAGTTGGGAAAAGGCAAGAGATATCTCTCTTGGGAGAGGAAAACTTGCAGTTAAGGACAGCTTTGCCAAGCAACTGGACCAGTTATTTGACATAATTACTTGCAAGTGCCCAATTGTTCTCTGTCCTGAGTTTGGATGCGATCGTGACTGTAAATCCGAGGCCCACATCTCCTGTATTTGCAAGCGTGAACTGAAGATTCCTGTGATCGAACTGGCATTTGTCAAAGCACAGAGAGAGAAGACTGGCAGTATAGGGGCTCTCATGATTTCTAGCCAAGATATTCCGGAGTCCAAGAGACAGGAGGCTGCCACAGAGAGACAGAAGAGGAGAAGAGTTGCCGAGGAAAAGAGACTTGAGAAGGCCCAGGGTGAGGTAAAAAAGGCCGATGATTGGAGTCAAGCTGATTCAGAGTTTAATGACTTCCCCATGGCTGATCCGAGTGCTGACCAGGAGAATGGTGACTTTGTCCCTAACCCAGAAAATAATGATCCCAAACCTTCCAGGCATAAGATTCGAAATAGGAAAGCTATCCCGAGCATAGCTCTGGCCAGCATGCGACACCACACTGGTCTCAGAGAAACTGCAGAGATAGCAACAGCTGCCTGGATTGACGGTGGTTTGATAACACCTGATGATGTTCACCTAGTGATAGATCATAACAAAGTAAGGAGAGCTCAGGAGAAACTTGTCAGTAACCTAGAAGAGGAGTTTGATAAGGGGATAAGAGAAAATGGAATCAATTGTTTGTTCTTTGATGGGAGAAGGGATGACACTTAAGTGTTCATGAAAGTTGGAGATTCTGACAAGTTGTTCCCTGCCATGGTGAAGGAGGAACACTACTCCTGCTGCAGTGAATCAGGCGGGAAGTATTTGTGGCATTTCACTCCAGAGAAAGATGACATCAGGAAACCAGCTGAGATAGTGGCAGATAACATTGAGAACTGGCTCAGAGAGAGGAACGTACACCAGACCCTGCAGGCCATTGGAGGGGACAGCACCAACACGAACACAGGGTGGCAAGGGGGGGTCATACAGTGGATAGAGCGGAAGATTGGGAGGAAGCTGGTCTGGATTGTTTGTGACCTCCACACCAACGAGTTGCCACTCAGACATCTGATCCAGGAGCTGGATGGCAAGACTCTTTCAAACAACAGATGGTCTGGTCCTCTTGGCAAGATGCTGAACTCTGCCACTGAGTTAGAAATAAATCCGAGCTTTGAAAAAATCACAGTTGGCCCTCCACTCGTTGAGCTTGCACATACTGTCATTGACGACCTGAGTACTGACCAGTACTATGGTTACATGATTTGCAGTGCCATCAAAACTGGGGTCATGCCTGATAGACTTGCTTACCTGCAGATAGGTCCAGTCTCACATTCTAGGTGGCTCACAACGGCTCTCAGGTTCTGCAGAATTTGGGTCGCTCATCATAAACTAAAAGGGAACCAGCTTCACAACCTGAGACTTATTGTCCAATTCATCGTGAGTGTCTACTTGCCAAATTGGTTCAACACCAAGGTCAAGTCATCGTTCTCCGAAGGTCCGAGGCATGTTCTCTTGCTGCTTGAGCTCCTGAGGAGTCAGCCAAGGAAGGTTGTTCAGATTGTGGAGCAGACTGTGAGGAGATCTTCCTGGTATGCTCATCCCGAGGCAGTTCTGCAGACAATGCTCTGCAGTAAGGATGAGGAGGAGAGAAGAGTGGCAGTCAAAAAGATCTTGGATATGAGACTTATGAGAGGATCTGGGCATGACGAATCAGTTGGTGACGATTCCTTCAGGGTCAGGAAGACTCCTGAAGTCAATCTAGGTGCCAAGACCCTCACTGATCTCATAGATCTGGATAACATCCAGGCTGGCAGTGAGCCCCCTCTTACCTGCAGCCTCACCAATGTTCAAGTCAGAGCTTTCATGGACAACCCCATGCATGTCCCTGCCTGGCCCTCGCACACCCAGAGTATAGAGCGTTGTGTACAGCAAGTGAGCGAGGCCAGCAGTCACGTGTACAGCCAGGAGAGGAGGGAAGGCTACATCCGAGCTCAGGTGGTCAGCAGGGAGGTGATGAGTAGAAACAGAAAACAGAAGCAAGAAAGACATGTTCTCTATGGTGTGCAGCAACACCGGGTCGTAGAAGTAAAACCGGTTTTTGTATTTGATGATTTTGTTTTCTAAAGGAATATTAAATTTAATAAAGGTGTCAAGATCATTCGTTTCACTATTCTGGATCATTTTCATCCTAATAAATTAACCTGATACATTTACTTTACTTTAAATAAGCTATTTAGTGTTGTTGGTAAAAGGGTGGGAATACTGAATTTTCATAAGATTTCAACTTAAAATTTACCTAGCAAAAAATGAAAACTTTTCAAATCTGAAGATATCACATGATTCTGCACATAGAACTACATCATTAATTTCATGGGCCGATTTTTCAAACTCAAAAAAAAAATTCGCCTCCGTATGACACACCCTAATATCACAGTGTATACGTATCGTTTCGAAAGTCGTCGATCACACCCTGCACCGATACTTTTTGGTGCAAGTGTACAGTACCATTAGATTACATGTCAAGGCGGTACAGTACCACCAGGTTCTCCCCGAGACACCCCAAGTCCAACCAGCTGTGAACGGGTACCTCCTTTTACAACTGAGGAAGTGAAGAAGGTCGTGCGAGGTGTTGAGCTATACAGCCTCTTTAATTACCGAGGCTTAGCTTAGGTTTGGTTAGCTTGAGTGAAAATTTATAACCAATCATCTGGCCGAGAAATAACAAGACGATTAATTACTCGCCAATCATATGGCCAAGAACTGACTAAGTGATATTTAATTACCAATCACCTGGGCGAGAAGCGACAAGACACGATTAAACATCAATCATTTGGCTCAGAACTGACAAGAGGCGATTGACTACCAATCACTTGCTTAACAGACAGATAACGATTAATTACCATCAACCAATTTGCCAGAGAACCGAGAAGAATAACAATTAATCGATAAGGATCAATACCAACTAATCCCCTACTTAATCCACACTACCTACCCATCATCTCCTACGGGGGGTTAAGACCGGCATCAACATCTCAGTCAACCAGCGGAGCATGACTGAACTCAATTGTGTTTAGCTTCATAGCAAACCTCTCGGCACAGACAGCCGCCTACGCATTATCCACTCCTCCCTTCTCCTCCTTCCCATAAACCACCTACTCTTGAGGTTCGTTCATGTAACTCTTGAGGTTCGTTCATGTATCTCTTGGTCATATCATCCAGCCTCATATGTTTAGCCGTTATATCGTTTTCTTTTCTTAATCTTCGTATCCAAGTTGGGTCCATATCTCATACTTATACCCAAAGTCTAATTATACCAAGTCAACCCACTTTGAGTCGAAAATTCATCCACCTAGAAAAAGTGCAAAAGAGGGCATGCAAGATTATTCTCTCCCCTTCTTACTACTCCACATATCAAGAAGCACTCAACACACTAACCCTCTCGGCCCTCTCTGACCATCACCACGACCTCATCTGCAAATTTGGTGAGAAGCTTCTGCACCATCCTCGACACCGGCTCCAACTACCACCCGAGATCCCTCCCGACCGCGAATTGCTGTCCGACATCACAACCGCATCCAGTGATCAGTATGATCACTAAATGAACAGCCCAGTCCCAATCATTGTAAAAGTTATCAACAACTCGTAACCAACCAGTGTATTCACTCCCAGTCAATCTTTCCTTTTTGCACTGTCACTATGTTGAAATGCACCGTAGTATGACCTTCTCCCAACCTAGTTATTATATATCATATTTGTATCACATAGGTTACTTGTATATTATTTGTCAATCAAGAGACCCATTCCCCACTTATGCAACTGTAGATTTCAGCTTTCCGGCTGCCATGCTCTTTCAATAAACTGTTAATTATTATTATTATTATTACAGTATTATGGTCGGCGGCTCGGGGAAGGGAGGGGTGGGACCTCAGTTACCAGCTGGTCATCGTGGTGTGGTCAGTGACAAGGCCTGATAAATGTGCCGTGTCTGGATGCATATCAAATTACAGACCACATGATAAAAGTTTGATATTTCATCTATCTCCAAAGGATAAAAAACAGTGAAAAAATTCATATTATTGTACATGCAGCAGGTATAAATTTAAATTTCCCAAAGTCTAACATTCAATTTGGTAACCGGACGTGGAGAGACAAGTACCTATTTGTTGCTTGAAACTGTTGAATAGCCTTGTCACCTGTAATATATCTAGTGGCCATATTGATAAATTGAAAACCTCTACACATACATACTTGTAATATTCACTCATTTACTGTAATAGCTTGAGGAGAGACTGATAATAATCATTATTTTTTAAAATTATTTATTCAACTAGTTTATTTAATTCTTGCATTCCTTCTGCTCAACCCTCCCACCAGTAAATAGCTAGCCCTTACGCCTTTGGTTACTTAATTGCTTGTGGTATAATGGTCAGCATTCTCGCCTCCCAAGTGAGCAGACCCGGGTTCAATCCCTGGGCAATGTGAAACTATGACCCAATTTCTTTACGCCATTTGCCTCTGTCTACCCAGCAGTAATTGGGAACCTGGATTTTAATCGATTTTCGGATTGCATTCCAGGGTAATGGATAGCCTGTGCAGTTGGCGAGTTGCCCGGTCTTCTCAGACTATTCCTTGACTCTGGGTCATGCAACTCGTTAACTTAGGTGTGGTTGTTGTGTTGGCAACAACTTCTCAAATAAGAATGAGCCAAGGTGGATGACCAAAAAGCTTAAAAACATGACATAGGAATAAAAAAAGTAATTTATAAGAAATTAAAAGTATAATGAACTATCTCGGAATGTTAAGAAAAATGTAAGGAAGGCAAAGAGTGACTACGAAATCAGGAATGCAAGAGAATCCAAGGCGAATCCCAAGGGATTTTTCCAGGTATATCGGATAAAGTGGGGCCTTTAAAGTCAGAGAGAGGGGAAAGTGATCGATGATAGTGAGGAAATAAGCAAAGCATTAAACAACTACTTCTCATCAGTTTTCACAGAAGAAATTCACGAGGAAACGCCAATGGTGGAAATGATATTTAGGGGAAATGAAGAAGAGAAACTAAAGGATATCACTATCAGAAAAGAGGATGTTCTTAATAAGATAAATAAATTAAAGACTAAATCCCCAGGGCAGGATGAAATTTTCCCTCGAGTTTTGAAAGAGTGTAAGGAACAGATTACCGGACACCTCGTAAATTTATTTACAAAATCATTAGACACGGGAATTGTGCCAGAATTGTGGAAACAGGCAAATGTAGTACCCATATTCAAAAAGGGAGACAAAGCATCAGCATCAAATTGCCGGCCGATTAGTTGAAGTCAGAAGTGGGAAAATTTCTTGAATCAATTATAGCAAATAACATCCAATCGCATTTATAAAAAACTAATTAATCTCGGACTCTCAACACAGATTTACAAAGGGAAAATCTTGTCTAACAAATCTGCTGACGTTTTTTAGGAAAGTCTATGAGGTAGTAAATAATGATGAAAATTACGATATTATTTACTTAAGACTTTAGCAAAAGCATTTGACAGAGTACAGCATCAGAGGCTTCTGAGAAAAGTTAAGGCTCATGGTACCGAGGGGAAAGTTTTATGTTGGATAAAATTATGGCTCACCGATAGAGCACAGAGGATCAGCGCAGATGGTTTTAAATCTGAGTGGGGTTGTGTAACTAGTGGGGTTCCCCAGGGTAAAGTGCTGGGCCCACTCTTGTTCATAATCTACATAAAAGATCTAGATACTGGGATCAGCAGTGACATAAGCAAGTCTGCAGATGACACCAAAATAGGGGGGGCAGATTAATTCAGGGCAGGATGCAAATGCACTACAGGAGGATTTTAATAAACTGCAAGAGTGGTCAGAAAAATGGCAAATGATATTCAACTGTCAATGTATACAGCCTTCACAACATCAACCTAGAGAAGTCGACTGGTGAAAGAGACTTAGGGGTACTTGTAAGCCCGGACCTACAGCCTAGAAAACAGTGCGTTAATGTTCAAAATATGGCAAACAGAGTGTTAGGTTTTATATCTAGAAGCGTAAGTAATAAGCGTGCGGAGGTCACATTGCAATTATATCTTGCGCTAGCCAGGCCGCACCTCGATTATGCTCTTCAGTTCTGGTGCCCTTATTATAGAATGGATATCAATTCACTGGAGTCGGTGCAGCGAAGAATGACGAAAATTATTCCAGGACTTAGAACCCTTCCATATCAAGATAGAAAAAAGAAACTAAACTTGCATTCCCGAGAAAGACAAAGAGTGCGGGAAGATATGACAGAAGTACTTAAGTGGGTGAAAGGGATCAATAAAGGAGATATAGATTGTAAAGGCCTGGGACTTAGGGATAGAAATCCCTTACCAGCCTAATCAGGAACTTGAAAAAGGAAAGTCAAGGACCACGGTTTTCCGAGGAATAACAAACAACAGTTTGAGATTGACATCTCTACTATAAAAATATAACACAAAACTCTGACACCATTCAACAAACATCAAATAACAATTATGGGAGTCAAACAATTAATGCAGTCAACAGTTAATGGAAGTCCAACAATTAATGGAATGAAACAATTACTGGAATCAAACAATTAAGGGAAGTCAACAATTAATGGAATCAAACAATTAAGGGAAGTCAACAACTGATAGAATCAACAATAAAAGGGAGTCAGCAATTAATAGAATCAAACAACAATAGAATCAAACAATGAAAAGATATTTCTTACGGCAGCAGCCCTGGGGAAAGTTCTGGAACGCAGTGATCCACTCGAGCGACAGCGGCCGATGTCTGCGGGAGAGACACCGGGGCACAGACGGAGGAGGTGAACTGACGGTCGTGGCAGCTGCGGTAGTGGTATGGGGTCCAGGGAATGACAGTCGAATGGTGAAGGTCTGGGGACACAGCCCACGATTCCAGAGCCTTTGATGAGATCACAGCCAGAAATTGACGAACAGTGGGAGAGGTAGTGACTGTAATGACAGCTGGGGTGAATCTGAGCTGGTGACACAAGTAGCAGCAACGTTCTCACCTCCGTCCAAACCCACCCTCCCCCACCCCCCCCCCCCCCCCGCCCAAGTGGGAGTCGCACCAGCAAACGAGCGAGCGAGCAGCGGTAACGAGCAGGAAGATCGTTTCCGCCCTTACATAGATAAAGTTTTTATAATATCCGAGCAGGATAGGACTCCTAGCAACGGATTTAAGTTGGATAAGTTTAGGTTTAGGAGGGAGATAGGAAGGAACTGGTTCACAAATAGGGTGGTGGACGAGTGGAACAAGCTTTGCAACTTTGTATTAAGTGCTGGAACGCTGGAAAGTTTTAAAAGGAAGGTAGATAGATTCACGGACGATAGAGAGTGGTTGTAACTCGCGACAGGAGCTGCCATGCACAGGCCAACCGGCCTATTGCAGACTCCTATGTTCTTATGTACACCTTAAACAAATTCACACCTAGGTGGCTCTTTGGCTGGCCATCCTCGTTACACGAAGGGACCATTATATTATTACAAATGCTTTTACACTGATACTGGCAGCAAAATCACAAGAGTATAAATAAAAAGAAAGAGAGGAAGAATAGGATTATTAATAATAATATAACTCGTGAACCATTATGAGCGCCCCCCTAACACAAGGCAGAGGGCAGCAAAAGTTTAGCTCATTGGCATATGTTTCCATCAAATTTCACGACACGACTTTTGTCTTTCAGTGTACATCATCAAGTTCTGGTTGTGGGTTTGTGTTCTGACCTTGCTAGAGGAAAGGTCACAGCATGTTTAGCTAGCGAGGATTAATTGTCAGTAATGGCTAGTGTTAGTTGTGAATAGGGCTGCGCCCTTCGGAGGGCCAAGCCAGTGGCTAAGTTAGTGAAGGTGAAAAACGAAATCTCGAAATTAAAGGAAGCGATTTCGAGGATGAAGGAGAAAGCCACTAGACAAGGAAAATCCATGTCTGCCGAAGACACGGGCGAATAAAGGGTTGCGAGGAGAGGAACGACCAAACTGATGGTGATAAAAGACACTAAGGAAACGGCAACAGCTAAGTGTAATAACTCTTATTCCTTTGGCAGCCGAACTAGACGTTAACATAGTCAAGGACAAGGCTGACAAGGAAGGCACGAAAACCTTAATAGTTGGTGATTCCCAGGTACGGTACCTGGGCAGAGCTTTTTGTGGTAAAAATAAAAATAGAATGAGAGTGTGTTTGCCAGGAGCTGGGGTGGGGGATATAGTTGACAGGATGGACAATATCTTGTCTGGTAATGGGAACAAACCCATTATCTGCCTCAGTGCAGGAGGCAATGATATTGGCCGGTGTAGGAGTGAGGAGCTCCTTGATATGTTCAAGACAGCTATCGAACGTATTAGGGTGAAAGGAGGGATCCCTATGATACAGTATGTGGTGTCGTGCCTAGAAGGACAGTTGGCAATGAATGGTTGTCAAGGGCAGTTGGTGTCAATGGCCATCTTGACATATATTGCAAGTCAATATCAGTCCCATTCGTTGACAACTGGGACAACTTTTATGGCAGAAAGGACCTTTATGTTAGGGATGGGGTACATTTGTCTAGGGCTGGGGTAGTGCCCTGGCTGGCTCTCTCGAGAGGACAGTTCAAAAGATGTCGAAGTCTTTAAACTACGAGGGGAACATGTGAGCTCGGGAACAAGGAAATAGTGCTAGGAATAATAACAAAACTATATTAAGCAGGAGTTAAAACCTAAATGCAACAAAGAGATGATTCCGATCACGACTAAAATGTCTACTACGCAAACAATCGAAGTATGAGAAAACAATAGATGAAATCAAGGCGTTGGTATGGCCCGAAAACTTCGATATAATAGCATTCACAGAAGCCTGTATAAACTTACACTCACGTGTGTTACTTATCAAATACCAAACTACAGGTTACAAATTATTCCATACCGATAGGCAGATTAGGAAAGGAGGCGAAATAGCAATCTATGTCAGGGATAATCTGGTGTGAAATAATTAAGGAAATAAAACCGAACTGAATACAGAAACAAATTGGATAGAATTAACCTATGGTAGGGGGAAATTAATCACAGGAGTAATATATAGACCTCCTAATCTTGATAAGAGTTAATGAGCGGCTTGTTTGGGATGAAATGCGCAGGGCTTCCATACATTGCAAAGTCTGTATAGTAGGCGACTTTAACTTTAGTCAAATAGACTGGACCGACCTTATGGGTAACTTAAAATCCGAGGATTTTCTAGAAACAGTCCAGGACTGTAACCCAACTCAACATATAACTGAACCCACCTGGGGTAATAATATACTCGATTTAGTTCTGTCAAAAAGAGAAAACCTCATTAGTAATGTCGAGGTAGGGAACGAACCAGCAAACAGCGATCACAAAGAAGTGAGATTCAAAGATGAACTTAATGTCAGCTGCAAGGAAACATTCCATTAAAGTCCCAGATTTTAGAAGGACAAACTTTTATAGTTTAAAAAGGCAGCTGAGAGAAAGGTTATCACGCTTGGGGGTGAATTACATGACCTCGTGTGAGGTGGCCTCACACAATGTACCCACAGAGGGCGACCTCACTTTACCTGGTGACCTAGCAATGATAACCTCGCAAAATATGACGGCTGGGGATGTCCTGATCACGAGATCTGAGGTTGACGAGTTCCACAACAATTTAAATAATGAGTTACTTCATGCACAAAGGCAGAACATTCCATACAGAAAACTCAGATCAAACAACAATGACCCTAAATAGATAAATAATTATTTAAAGAATATTATTGGAAAAAGGAAGGCTATAGGTAGAAGAATAAATAGTGGTGAAGATAACCTCCGAGATTATTATAAGCTATTGGCCAGTAGGTTAAGACCGAGATAAGAAAAGCACAGAGGAATAATGAACTGAAGGCAGCAAGGGAGGCCAGGTCAAACCCCAAAGGATCCTTCCAAATGTATCAAATTAAAACACGAAGAGATTGGGCCACTACACTCAGATATCGGCGAGTTAACGGATAACGACGGAGAAATGAGCAATAATTTGAACAGATATTTTTCAATAGTTTTCACCACCGAAAATTTAAACATGATACTCGAGGCACCGACTATATACAGAGATATTGAATTAATTACATTGAGGGAGATAGTAGTGACTAGTAACGCTGTTAGTAAGCAAATAGACACGCTAAAGCCAAGTAAGTTAAGGGGTCCTAATGAGATCTTTGGCAGACTATTAAAGGAATGTAAGGAAGAGCTTAGTATGCCCTTAGCAAAGTTGTTTAACATGTCTTTAAAAACGTAGTACCAGAATCCTGGAGGATAGCGAATGTAATACCGATTTTCAATAAGGGGGATAGATCACTATCCTCTAACTACCGTCCAATCAGTCTAACATCAATTGTAGGCAAATTACTAGAAGCAATCATTTCAAACTCTATTACTAATGACCTGGAGAAGTACAAATTGATCAATGATTCCCAACATGGCTTCACAAGTGGGCGTTCATGTCCGACTAATATATTAACATTTTTCTCAACTGGTTATTTTGAAAACATCCACAACGCGTTGTGGCTGTTTTCAATCATTGAGCCCAACATATACATAAGCAACATAGATATAGGCGTTGACAGCAACATAAGTAAATTTGCTGATGACATTAAGACAGGGCGTGTAATTAAATTGTTTCTGTATTCCGTTCTGTTTCATTACCTTATTTATGTCACACTTCAGATTATCCCTTACATAGATTGCTACTCCGCCTCCTTTCCTAATCTGCCTATCGATATGGAATAATTTGGTATTCGACAGGTAACTCACGTGACTCTAGGTTTATCCATGTTTCAATGAATGCTATTATATCGATTTTTTTCGGTACATACTACAACAACCACTATATACTGGGTTCACTTCAACAATCACTGTATACTGTGTTCACTATAACAACCACTGTACACAGTGTTCACTACAACAACCACTGTACACAGTGTTCACTACAACAACCACTGTATTTTGTGCTCACTACAACAACCACTGTGAAATGTGTTCACAACAACCACACTATACTGTGTTCACTACAACAACCACTGTATTCTGTGTTCGCTACAACAACCACTGTATAAGGTGTTCACAACAACCACTGTATACTGTGTATACTACAACAACTACTGTATACTGTGTTCACTGCAACAACCACTGTATACAGTGTTCACTACAACAATCACTGTATACTGTGTTCACTACAACAACCACTGTATACTGTGTTCACTACAACAACCACTATATACTGTGTTCACTACAACCACTGTATACTGTGTTCACTACAACAACCATTGTATACTGTGTTCACTACAACAACCACTATATACTGTGTTCACTACAACCACTGTACACTGTGTTCACAACAACCACTGTATACTGTGTTCACTACAACAACTACTGTATACTGTGTTCACTACAACATCCACTGTATACCGTGTTCAATACAACAACCACTGTATACTGTGTTCACTAAAACAACCACTGTATACTGTGTTCACTACAACCACTGTATACTGTGTTCACTACAACAACCACTGTATACTGTGTTCATTACAACAACTAGTGTATACTGTGTTCACTACAACAACCACTGTATACTGTGTTTACTACAACAATCACTATATACAGTGTTCACTACAACAATCACTGTATAATGTGTTCACTACAACAACCACTGTATACAGTGTTCACTACAACAACCACTGTATACTGTGTTCACTAAAACAACCACTGTATACTGTGTTCACTACAACAACCACTGTGAAATGTGTTCACAACAACCACACTATACTGTGTTCACTACAACAACCACTGTATACTGTGTTCACTACAACAACCACTGTATACTGTGTTCACTACAACAATCACTGTATACTGTGTTCACTACAACAACCACTGAATACTGTGTTCACTACAAAAACCACTGTATACTGTGTTCAATACAACAACCACTGTATAATGTGTTCACAACAACCACTGTATACTGTGTTGACTTCAACAACCACTGTATACTGTGTTGACTACAACAACCACTGTATTCTGTGTTCACTAAAACATTCACTATATACTATGTTCACTACAACAACTACTGCATACTTTGCTCACTACAACAACCACTGTATACTGTGTTCACTTCAACAACCACTATATACAGTGTTCACTACAACAATCACTGTATAATGTGTTCACTACAACAACCACTGTATACAGTGTTCACTACAACAACCACTGTATACTGTATTCACTAAAACAACCACTGTATACTGTGTTCACTACAGCAACCACTGTATACTGTGTTCACTACAACAACCACTGTATACTGTGTTCACTACAACAACCACTGTGAAATGTGTTCACAACAACCACACTATACTGTGTTCACTACAACAACCACTATATACTGTGTTCACTACAACAACCACTGTATACTGTGTTCACTACAACAACCACTGTATACTGTGTTCACTACAACAACCACTGTATACTGTGTTAACTACAACAACCACTGTATACTGTGTTTACTACAACAACCACTATATACAGTGTTCACTACAACAATCACTGTATAATGTGTTCACTACAACAACCACTGTATACAGTGTTCACTACAACAACCACTGTATACTGTGTTCACTAAAACAACCACTGTATACTGTGTTCACTACAGCAACCACTGTATACTGTGTTCACTACAACAACCACTGTACACTGTGTTCACTACAACAACCACTGTATACTGTGTTCACTACAACAACTACTGTGAAATGTGTTCACAACAACCACACTATACTGTGTTCACTACAACAACCACTGTATACTGTGTTCAATACAACAACCACTGTATACTGTGTTCACTACAACAACCACTGTATACTGTGTTCACTACAACAACTAGTGTATACTGTGTCCACTACAACAACCACTGTATACTGTGTTTACTACAACAACCACTATATACTGTGTTCACTACAACAACCGCTGTATACTGTGTTCCCTACAACAACCACTGTATACTGTGCTCACTACAACATTCATTGTATACTGTGTTCACTACAACAACTACTGCATACTGTGTTCACTACAACAACCACTGTATACTGTGTTCACTTCAAACACCACTGTATACAGTGTTCACTACAACAATCACTGTATACTGTGTTCACTACAACAACCACTGTATACAGTGTTTACTACAACAACCACGGTATACTGTGTTCACTACAACAACCACTGTATACTGTGTTCACTACAGCAACCACTATATACTGTGTTCACTACAACAATCACTGTATACTGTGTTCACTACAACAACCACTGTATACTGTGTTCACTACAACAACCACTGTATACTGTGTTCACTACAACATCCACTGTATACTGTGTTCACTACAACAACCACTGTATACTGCGTTCACTACAACAACCACTGTATTCTGTGTTCACTACAACAACTATTGTATACTGTGTTCACTACAACAACCACTGCATACTGTGTTCACTACAACATCCACTGTATACTGTGTTCACTACAACCACTGTATACTGCGTTCACTACAACAACCACTGTATTCTGTGTTCACTACAACAACTATTGTATACTGTGATCACTACAACAACCACTGTATACTGTGTTCACTGCAACAACCACTGTATACTGTGTTCACTTCAACAACTATTGAATACTGTGTTTACTACAACAACCACTGTATTCTGTGTTCACTACAACAACCACTGTATACTGTGTTCACTACAACAACCACTGTATACTGTGTTCACTACAACAACCACTGTATACTGTGTTTACTACAACAACCTCTGTATACTGTGTTCACTACAACAACCACTGTTTTCTGTGTTCTCTACAACTATTGTATAATGTGTTCACTACAACAACCACTTTATACCGTGTTCAATACAACACTAAATATTTGTATCTAACCTTAATATATTATATTTCTTTGTTCCTTACAAACATTCAGATGTTTTTCTTACAAGTTATAAATAATTTTCTAAACATGGTTAGCCGTTAAATCACTAGACATGATGGTGACAGCGAGGAGACGTAGTCGGCGTTTATCAGTCCCATTGTAGATGACACTGTACCCGAGCCAGAAAATAATCACGGCATACCTATAGGGTTGAAAACTTTACGTGAGAGAGAGGAAGGAAGTGTAAAGAATGCTGAACGTTGGAAGTTTGAAAATATCAGTCCTGTACATAAGATAGAGACGGAGGACCAGAAAGGAAAACGGGGTGATGAAGAATGTGAAGGAGGGGGAAGTATGCAAATTGATAAACGTAAGAAACTGAGAGGAAAGAGGTAGCCGAGGGGTAAGAAAAGAAAATGGGACGATGTAAAATGTGAAGAAGAAGGCAGTTTGGAGAAGACCAAACGTAGGAAGGTTGAACATATCAGTCCTGTACATAAGATAGAGACGGAGGACAAGAAAGGAAAACGGGGTGCTGAAGAATGTGAAGGAGGGGGAAGTATGCAAATTGATAAACGTAAGAAACTGAGAGGAAAGAGGTAGCCGAGGGGTAAGAAAAGAAAATGGGACGATGTAAAATGTGAAGAAGAAGGCAGTTTGGAGAAGACCAAACGTAGGAAGGTTGAACATATCAGTCCTCAACACAAGATAGAGACGGAGGACAAGAAAGGAAAACGGGGTGATAAAGAATGTGAAGGAGGGGGAAGTATGCAACTTGATAAACGTAAGAAACTGAGAGGTAGGAGGTAGCCGAGGGGTAAGAAAAGAAAATGGGACGATGTAAAATGTGAAGAAGAAGAAGGCAGTACATAGAAGACCAAACGTAGAAAGCTTGACTTCAGTATGATGGTAGATGATGTCACAATGATGGAAGTTGATGAGACGATGGAAGTTGATGAGGCGATGGAAGTTGATGAGACGATGGAAGTTGATGAGACGATGGAAGTTGATGAGATTACGAGCGAAGAATATATAAATATCCCGAATGGTATAGAGATCTTCAGATTTTGATAAATTTTGTTCTTCGAAGGTAAAATGGTTTTCTCTTGAAGGATTTTAGGGGCTACAGTTTCGAAGAAAATGAATTTTCACATTTTGTATATATGTATACTAGCAGAATCGCCGCCGTCCGGGGGCTTAACCGCTAGGCCACGGTAGGACGCCACTCTCCGGGACGCTCCACATTGTCTCACTGTTCAGTCCCCAAATGTTCATTAACGGTGTATGTAAGTTCAACCATGTTTGTCACTACAAAGATACAGCATAGTATATTTTTTTAGCATTAAACTTATTATTTTCTTGTCAAATCATCACTACATATAACATTATCCATCATCACTACATATAACACCACCCATCATCACTACATATAACACCACCCATCATCACTACATATAACAACATCCATCATCACATATAACACCATCCATCTTCACTACATATAACACAATCTATCATCACTACATATAGCACCACCCATCATCACTACATATAACACCACCCATCATCACTACATATAACGACATCCATCATCACTACATATAACATCATCCATCATCACTACATATAACATCATCCATCATCACAACATATAACACCATCCATCATCACTACATATAACACCACCCATCATGACTACATATAACAACATCCATCATCACTACATATAACATCATCCGTCATCACTACATATAACACCATCCATCATCACTATATATAACACCATCACGAGATTCTCGTGCGGACACACAAACAAAAACACACACACACACACACACACACACACAAGCAGACATACTTCTTTGTTTTATATAGATAGACAATATATAGTAACACACTGTATAATGGTTACTTACTTATCTTGATTAAACTCGAAGCTTTTTTTGCTTGTCTCTTGTATTCAAGTTCTGGAGCATCTCTTTTTTAATGTCCAGCAGTAGGTTGCTAACATTGCCGGACTCCATTTTCCCTAGTAACGTTTCTCCATCGTTGATTTGTCCTGGTGGAAACCTTCACCACGTTCACCGCTGACTGCTTTGCAGTTGGCCGGAAAAAAAATCAGATGAGAATGGAAGAAATGTATCTTCAAAAACATATTGCAGCCCATTCTTTGATAGGACAACAGCAGGTTTTCCACCAGATCCCTGTAATTACAAGCTTTATTATTTCCGAGAAAATTGGTTGCCAATAACTGGAAAACATTCCACGCTGTGTTCTCCTCATCACTCAGGATTGGGTCAAACCCCTCATCTCTGAGGAGCTCGGGGATCTGTGGACCAACGAAAACACCCTCTATGATTTTTTGCATCACTGAGCTTTGGAAATTTACTACGGAGGTACTTAAAGGCTGCCCCCGTTTTATCTATTGCCTTTTATGTGTAAGGGTGGAAACAAAATCTTGCTCGATTTTACTGGTGGGGGATACTGAAATTTTTTTGTTCCAGGTTCCAATGAGCGATAGGAGCGGCCAATCCCTCTTGATGTAATGGAAAGTCCTTGCCCGACTATCCCATTCACACAGAAAACAACAATACTTAGTGTAGTCTGGCTACAGTCCAAGCAAGATGACAACAACCTTCAGGGCGCCACAAAGATACCACTGATGTTTATTATATTTTATACAGTTCAAAAGTTGCTTCATGTTACTATATGTTTCCTTCATGTGGACAGCATGACCAACTGGAGTTGATGGCAACACGTTGCCAACATGCAACAAAACCGCTTTTATACTCATCTTCGATGAATCAATGAACAGTCTCCACTCGTCAGGATTGCGAATAATGCTGAGGGCTGCCATCAAACCATCGATATCATTACAAGCTACAAGGTCAACTTCCATGATGAGGAATAGGGCAAAATCTTTTGACGGTCACGAAACTTACACACTCTTAACATTTTCTGCAAGGAGATTCCACTGCTGCAGTCTGGAGCTCAACATTTTTGCCTTACTCTTTGGCAATTCCAGGTCTCTGAGAATGTCGTTTAGTTCATTCTGAGTTATTTGTGCGGTTCAGAAGATGTCAAGTTATGAACGAAATCAGGGTCTTGTGAAGTTGAAGTCTCGCAGGTTCCGTCATCCTCTAAGTCCACTGACTCCAGGGAGAATGAGTCTGGGGACTCAGAAATGGATAGTCCTTCGCCGTGAGGTACCGGGCATAAACAGATGGTATATTCGGATATTGTAAAGTCTACCTTTTCTTCTTGCAAATACCTTTCTTAACTGGAGGCACCATGCAGTAGTAACAATTGCGTACGTGATCTGTAGGCTCCCTCCACATCATTACCCCTGCAAAAAGCATAGCTTTCCTTTTCCGATTCAACCACTGGCGAAGGTTCATTGCACAAGTATTGCAGCATATGTGATGGGCCCAGCTCTTGTCATGATCTCCAATCTTGCACTGTTCACGCAATTACGAAGCATCTTTGTTCAAATTAGGCTAAAAATCGTCAGTGTCAAAAGCAAAAACTGAAAAGAGACTTTATGAAAGGAGTATGCCACGTATGCACTGTATGACTTCCAGGAATGAACTGTTGCAATCCAGTAAGCGGGGTGATGCACTGTAATGCCTGAGTTCTGATTGCTTCACCCACTTCCTGTCCTCAAGGTTGCCAGAAAAGCAAACAGTGCCATAGTTAATTTAAGTCGCAGAATTGATCCATTCAGTACAAGCCCCCCCTCCTCCCCCAAAAAACAAACCAGTTTATTCACATCCACCTCCCTTCTCCAGTCAAGGATACTGGCTACGGACCTGATCCCATATCTTCATAAATAGAGCCAATTGACAATTTTCAGTATCATTTTGTACTCAGTGCCCCCAATTTAGTAATGATTGACTACTCTCATTTCCGAAGCATTTTAGCTGTAGACCAGTGTTATGAGGGAGGAAGATATATTGAGGGATGGTGATGTAATAATCAGGGAAGAAGATATAAATAGGAGGGATGATGTTATTATGAGGAAGATACACTGTTTATATGAGGGATAAGAACAGAAGAATGGAGGAAACTGCAGCAGGCCAATTGGCCTACACTGGACAGTCCCGTTTACACCCAACCCCTATTGCTCATATATCCACCCAACCTAGTTTCAAGCTACCCAGCATATTCGAGTTACTAATGATGTTTTGTAACTTGTTCCACTCAACCATTACTCTTTAGCCCTTTCTTTAGCTCTGACTTCCATTTATACAACTCGATCATACCCCCCCCCCCCCGCACTCTACGTCTCTCGGGGGAGTGCAAATTAAGATGCTTTAACCTGTCTCTGTACTCAAGGATCCAAGTACCTGGGATTAGTCTCGTCATTTCCTCTTGAATTCTTTCTAGGGATTCTATATCCATTCTGTAGTACAGTGACCAGAACTGAACTGTGTAATCCAAGTGTGGTCTCACTTGGATATAGTTTTAGGATGACCTCGCTAGACTTGTAACTAACACTCCTTTGTATGAACCCAAATACTTTGTTAGCCTGGTTTCGAGCAAATACACATTGTTGACTTGGCTTAAGATTCCTACTTATCATTACTCTTAAATCATTCTCACAGTCGAATTTCTTCTGACCTCACTCAGTTGTCTTCTGACCTCACTGGAGGAAAGGTCACGGCAGGGTTAGCTCCCGGGGATTAATTGTCAGCAGTGGTTAGTGCTACGTGTGAATAGGGCTGTGCCCTTCTGAAGGCAGAGTTAGAGAGGACCAAGTAAGAAAATTTGAAACTAAAGGAAGAGAAAGCGAGGATGAAGGAGGAAACGAGACAAGGAAAGCCCGTGTCTGACGAAAACTCAGGCGAATGGAAGGTTGTGAGGAGAGGGACGACCAAACTGGTAGTAAAAAAACACACCAAGGTGGTGAAAAAACCCACCAAGGATACGACAACAACAGCTAAGTGTACCAACCCATACAGTCCTTTGATAGACGAATTGGACGTGAGCAGAGTCAGGGACAAGGCTGACAAGGAAGGCATGAAAACCTTAATTGCTGGCGATTCCCAGGTACGGTACCTGGACAGAGCTTTTTGTGGTAAAATTAAAAATAGGATGAGGGTGAGTTTGCCAGGAGCTAGGGTTGGGGATATAGTTGACAGGATGGACAAAATCTTGTCTGGTAATGGGAACAAACCCATTATGTGCCTCAGTGCAGGAGGCAATGATATTGGCCGGTGTAGGAGTGAGGAGCTCCTTGATATGTTCAAGACAGCTATCGAACGTATGAGGGTGAAGGGAGGGATCCCTATCATACAGTATGTGGTGTCGTGCCGAGAAGGAAAGTTGGCAATGAATGGTTGTCAAGGGCAGTTGGTGTCAATGGCCATCTTGACATATACTGCAAGTCAATATCAGTCCCATTCGTTGACAACTGGGACAACTTTTATGGCAGAAGGGGACCTTTATGTTAGAGATGGGGTATATTTGTCTAGGGCTGGGGTAGTGCCCTGGCTGGCTCTCTCGAGAGGACAGTTCAAGAGATGTCGAAGTCTTTAAACTACGAGGGGAACATGTGAGCTCGGGAACAAGGACACTGCAGTGAGAGCGGGTAAAAAAAATGAAAAGTTACAGGAAAATAGTGCTAGGAATAATGACAAAACTATATTAAGCAGGAGTTAAAACCTAAATGCAACAAAGAGATGATTCTGATCACGACTAAAATGTCTACTACGCAAACAGTCGAAGTATGAGAAACAAAATGGAGGAAATCAAGGCGTTGGTATGTACCGAAAACTTCGATATAATAGCATTCACAGAAGCCTGTATAAACTTACACTCACGTGTGTTACTTATCAAATACCAAATTACAGGTTACAAATTATTCCATACCGATAGGCAGATTAGGAAAGGAGGCGAAATAGCAATCTATGTCAGGGATAATCTGGTGTGAAATAATTAAGGAAATAAAACCGAACTGAATACAGAAACAAATTGGATAGAATTAACCTATGGTAGGGGGAAATTAATCACAGGAGTAATATATAGACCTCCTAATCTTGATAAGAGTTAATGAGCGGCTTGTTTGGGATGAAATGCGCAGGGCTTCCATACATTGCAAAGTGTGTATAGTAGGCGACTTTAACTTTAGTCAAATAGACTGGACCGACCTTATGGGTAACTTAAAATCCGAGGATTTTCTTGAAACAGTCCAGGACTGTAACCCAACTCAACATATAACTGAACCCACCTGGGGTAATAATATACTCGATTTAGTTCTGTCAAAAAGAGAAAACCTCATTAGTAATGTCGAGGTAGGGAACGAACCAGCAAACAGCGATCACAAAGAAGTGAGATTCAAAGATGAACTTAATGTCAGCTGCAAGGAAACATTCCATTAAAGTCCCAGATTTTAGAAGGACAAACTTTTATAGTTTAAAAAGGCAGCTGAGAGAAAGGTTATCACGCTTGGGGGTGAATTACATGACCTCGTGTGAGGTGGCCTCACACAATGTACCCACAGAGGGCGACCTCACTTTACCTGGTGACCTAGCAATGATAACCTCGCAAAATATGACGGCTGGGGATGTCCTGATCACGAGATCTGAGGTTGACGAGTTCCACAACAATTTAAATAATGAGTTACTTCATGCACAATGGCAGAACATTCCATACAGAAAACTCAGATCAAACAACAATGACCCTAAATAGATAAATAATTATTTAAAGAATATTATTGGAAAAAGGAAGGCTATAGGTAGAAGAATAAATAGTGGTGAAGATAACCTCCGAGATTATTATAAGCTATTGGCCAGTAGGTTAAGACCGAGATAAGAAAAGCACAGAGGAATAATGAACTGAAGGCAGCAAGGGAGGCCAGGTCAAACCCCAAAGGATCCTTCCAAATGTATCAAATTAAAACACGAAGAGATTGGACCACTACACTCAGATACCGGCGAGTTAACGAATAACGACGGAGAAATGAGCAATAATTTGAACAGATATTTTTCAATAGTTTTCACCACCGAAAATTTAAACATGATACTCGAGGCACCGACTATATACAGAGATATTGAACTAAATACATTGAGGGAGATAGTAGTGACTAGTAACGCTGTTAGTAAGCAAATAGACACGCTAAAGCCAAGTAAGTTAAGGGGTCCTAATGAGATCTTTGGCAGACTATTAAAGGAATGTAAGAAGAGCTTAGTATGCCCTTAGCAAAGTTGTTTAACATGTCTATAAAAACGTAGTACCAGAATCCTGGAGGATAGCGAATGTAATACCGATTTTCAATAAGGGGGATAGATCACTATCCTCTAACTACCGTCCAATCAGTCTAACATCAATTGTAGGCAAATTACTGGAAGCAATCATTTCAAACTCTATTACTAATGACCTGGAGAAGTACAAATTGATCAATGATTCCCAACATGGCTTCACAAGTGGGCGTTCATGTCCGACTAATATATTTACATTCTTCTCAACTGGTTATTTTGAAAACATCCACAACGCGTTGTGGCTGTTTTCGATCATTGAGCCCAACATATACATAAGCAACATAGATATAGGCGTTGACAGCAACATAAGTAAATTTGCTGATGACATTAAGACAGGGCGTGTAATTAAATTGTTTCTGTATTCCGTTCTGTTTTATTACCTTATTTATGTCACACTTCAGATTATCCCTTACATAGATTGCTACTCCGCCTCCTTTCCTAATCTGCCTATCGATATGGAATAATTTGTTACCTGCAATTTGGTATTCGACAGGTAACTCACGTGACTCAAGGTTTATCCATGTTTCAATGAATGCTATTATATCGATTTTTTTCGGTACATACTACAACAACCACTATATACTGGGTTCACCACAACAATCACTGTATACTGTGTTCACTACAACAACCACTGTACACAGTGTTCACTACAACAACCACTGTACACAGTGTTCACTACACCAACCACTGTATACTGTGTTCACTACAACAACCACTGTATTCTGTGTTCACTACAACAACCACTGTATACTGTGTTCATTACAACAACCACTATATAATGTGTTCACAACAACCACTGTATACTGTGTTTACTACAACAACTACTGTATACTGTGTTCACTGCAACAACCACTGTATACTGTGTTCACTACAACAACCACTATATACTGTGTTCACTACAACCACTGTATACTGTGTTCACTACAACAACCATTGTATACTGTGTTCACTACAACAACCACTATATACTGTGTTCACAACAACCACTGTATACTGTGTTCACTACAACAACTACTGTATACTGTGTTCACTACAACATCCACTGTATACCGTGTTCAATACAACAACCACTGTATACCGTATTCACTACAACAACCACTGTATACTGTGTTCACTACAACAACCACTGTATACTGTGTTCACTACAACCACTGTATACTGTGTTCACTACAACAACCACTGTATACTGTGTTCACTACAACAACCACTGTATACTGTGTTCACTACAACAACCACTATATACTGTGTTCACTACAACAACTAGTGTATACTGTGTTCACTACAACAACCACTGTATACTGTGTTTACTACAACAACCACTATATACAGTGTTCACTACAACAACCACTGTATACTGTGTTCACTAAAACAACCACTGTATACTGTGTTCACTACAGCAACCACTGTATACTGTGTTCACTACAACAACCACTGTACACTGTGTTCACTACAACAACCACTGTATACTGTGTTCACTACAACAACCACTGTGAAATGTGTTCACAACAACCACACTATACTGTGTTCACTACAACAACCACTGTATACTGTGTTCACTACAACAACCACTGTATACTGTGTTCACTACAACAATCACTGTATACTGTGTTCACTACAACCACTGAATACTGTGTTCACTACAAAAACCACTGTATACTGTGTTCAATACAACAACCACTGTATAATGTGTTCACAACAACCACTGTATACTGTGTTGACTTCAACAACCACTGTATACTGTGTTGACTACAACAACCACTGTATACTGTGTTCACTACAACAACCACTGTATACTGTGTTCACTGCAACAACTAGTGTGTACTGTGTTCACTACAACAGCCCCTGTATACTGTATTTACTACAACAACCACTATATACTGTGTTCCCTACAACAACCACTGTATACTGTGTTCACTACAACATTCACTATATACTATGTTCACTACAACAACTACTGCATACTTTGTTCACTACAACAACCACTGTATAATGTGTTCACTACAACAACCACTGTATACAGTGTTCACTACAACAACCACTGTATACTGTGTTCACTAAAACAACAACTGTATACTGTGTTCACTACAGCAACCACTGTATACTGTGTTCACTACAACAACCACTGTATACTGTGTTCACTACAACAACCACTGTATACTGTGTTCACTACAACAACCACACTATACTGTGTTCACTACAACAACCACTATATACTGTGTTCACTACAACAACCACTGTATACTGTGTTCACTACAACAACCACTGTATACTGTGTTCACTACAACAACTAGTGTATACTGTGTTCACTACAACAACCACTGTATACTGTGTTTACTACAACAACCACTATATACAGTGTTCACTACAACAATCACTGCATAATGTGTTCACTACAACAACCACTGTATACAGAGTTCACTACAACAACCACTGTATACTGTGTTCACTAAAACAACCACTGTATATTGTGTTCACTACAGCAACCACTGTATACTGTGTTCACTACAACAACCACTGCACACTGTGTTCACTACAACAACCACTGTATACTGTGTTCACTACAGCAACCACTGTGAAATGTGTTCACAACAACCACACTATACTGTGTTCACTACAACAACCACTGTATACTGTGTTCACTACAACAACCACTGTATACTGTGTTCACTACAACAACTAGTGTATACTGTGTTCACTACAACAACCACTATATACTGTGTTCACTACAACAACCGCTGTATACTGTGTTCCCTACATCAACCACTGTATACTGTGCTCACTACAACATTCATTGTATACTGTGTTCACTACAACAACTACTGCATATTGTGTTCACTACAACAACCACTGTATACTGTGTTCACTTCAAACACCACTGTATACAGTGTTCACTACAACAATCACTGTATACTGTGTTCACTACAACAACCACTGTATACAGTGTTCACTACAACAACCACGGTATACTGTGTTCACTACAACAACCACTGTATACTGTGTTCACTACAGCAACCACTGTATACTGTGTTCACTACAACAATCACTGTATACTGTGTTCACTACAACAACCACTGCATACTGTGTTCACTACAACATCCACTGTATACTGTGTTCACTACAACCACTGTATACTGCGTTCACTACAACAACCACTGTATTCTGTGTTCACTACAACAACTATTGTATACTGTGATCACTACAACAACCACTGTATACTGTGTTCACTGCAACAACCACTGTATACTGTGTTCACTTCAACAACTATTGAATACTGTGTTTACTACAACAACCACTGTATTCTGTGTTCACTACAACAACCACTGTATACTGTGTTCACTACAACAACCACTGTATACTGTGTTCACTACAACAACCACTGTATACTGTGTTTACTACAACAACCTCTGTATACTGTGTTCACTACAACAACCACTGTTTTCTGTGTTCTCTACAACTATTGTATAATGTGTTCACTACAACAACCACTTTATACCGTGTTCAATACAACACTAAATATTTGTATCTAACCTTAATATATTATATTTCTTTGTTCCTTACAAACATTCAGATGTTTTTCTTACAAGTTATAAATAATTTTCTAAACATGGTTAGCCGTTAAATCACTAGACATGATGGTGACAGCGAGGAGACGTAGTCGGCGTTTATCAGTCCCATTGTAGATGACACTGTACCCGAGCCAGAAAATAATCACGGCATACCTATAGGGTTGAAAACTTTACGTGAGAGAGAGGAAGGAAGTGTAAAGAATGCTGAACGTTGGAAGTTTGAAAATATCAGTCCTGTACATAAGATAGAGACGGAGGACCAGAAAGGAAAACGGGGTGATGAAGAATGTGAAGGAGGGGGAAGTATGCAAATTGATAAACGTAAGAAACTGAGAGGAAAGAGGTAGCCGAGGGGTAAGAAAAGAAAATGGGACGATGTAAAATGTGAAGAAGAAGGCAGTTTGGAGAAGACCAAACGTAGGAAGGTTGAACATATCAGTCCTGTACATAAGATAGAGACGGAGGACAAGAAAGGAAAACGGGGTGCTGAAGAATGTGAAGGAGGGGGAAGTATGCAAATTGATAAACGTAAGAAACTGAGAGGAAAGAGGTAGCCGAGGGGTAAGAAAAGAAAATGGGACGATGTAAAATGTGAAGAAGAAGGCAGTTTGGAGAAGACCAAACGTAGGAAGGTTGAACATATCAGTCCTCAACACAAGATAGAGACGGAGGACAAGAAAGGAAAACGGGGTGATAAAGAATGTGAAGGAGGGGGAAGTATGCAAATTGATAAACGTAAGAAACTGAGAGGAAAGAGGTAGCCGAGGGGTAAGAAAAGAAAATGGGACGATGTAAAATGTGAAGAAGAAGGCAGTTTGGAGAAGACCAAACGTAGGAAGGTTGAACATATCAGTCCTCAACACAAGATAGAGACGGAGGACAAGAAAGGAAAACGGGGTGATAAAGAATGTGAAGGAGGGGGAAGTATGCAACTTGATAAACGTAAGAAACTGAGAGGTAGGAGGTAGCCGAGGGGTAAGAAAAGAAAATGGGACGATGTAAAATGTGAAGAAGAAGAAGGCAGTACATAGAAGACCAAACGTAGAAAGCTTGACTTCAGTATGATGGTAGATGATGTCACAATGATGGAAGTTGATGAGACGATGGAAGTTGATGAGGCGATGGAAGTTGATGAGACGATGGAAGTTGATGAGACGATGGAAGTTGATGAGATTACGAGCGAAGAATATATAAATATCCCGAATGGTATAGAGATCTTCAGATTTTGATAAATTTTGTTCTTCGAAGGTAAAATGGTTTTCTCTTGAAGGATTTTAGGGGCTACAGTTTCGAAGAAAATGAATTTTCACATTTTGTATATATATATACTAGCAGAATCGCCGCCGTCCGGGGGCTTAACCGCTAGGCCACGGTAGGACGCCACTCTCCGGGACGCTCCACATTGTCTCACTGTTCAGTCCCCAAATGTTCATTAACGGTGTATGTAAGTTCAACCATGTTTGTCACTACAAAGATACAGCATAGTATATTTTTTTAGCATTAAACTTATTATTTTCTTGTCAAATCATCACTACATATAACATTATCCATCATCACTACATATAACACCACCCATCATCACTACATATAACACCACCCATCATCACTACATATAACAACATCCATCATCACATATAACACCATCCATCTTCACTACATATAACACAATCTATCATCACTACATATAGCACCACCCATCATCACTACATATAACACCACCCATCATCACTACATATAACGACATCCATCATCACTACATATAACATCATCCATCATCACTACATATAACATCATCCATCATCACTACATATAACACCATCCATCATCACTACATATAACACCACCCATCATGACTACATATAACAACATCCATCATCACTACATATAACATCATCCGTCATCACTACATATAACACCATCCATCATCACTATATATAACACCATCACGAGATTCTCGTGCGGACACACAAACAAAAACACACACACACACACACACACACACACAAGCAGACATACTTCTTTGTTTTATATAGATAGACAATATATAGTAACACACTGTATAATGGTTACTTACTTATCTTGATTAAACTCGAAGCTTTTTTTGCTTGTCTCTTGTATTCAAGTTCTGGAGCATCTCTTTTTTAATGTCCAGCAGTAGGTTGCTAACATTGCCGGACTCCATTTTCCCTGGTAACGTTTCTCCATCGTTGATTTGTCCTGGTGGAAACCTTCACCACGTTCACCGCTGACTGCTTCGCAGTTGGCCGGAAAAAAAATCAGATGAGAATGGAAGAAATGTATCTTCAAAAACATATTGCAGCCCATTCTTTGATCGGACAACAGCAGGTTTTCCACCAGATCCCTGTAATTACAAGCTTTATTATTTCCGAGAAAATTGGTTGCCAATAACTGGAAAACATTCCATGCTGTGTTCTCCTCATCACTCAGGATTGGGTCAAACCCCTCATCTCTGAGGAGCTCGGGGATCTGTGGACCAACGAAAACACCCTCTATGATTTTTTGCATCACTGAGCTTTGGAAATTTACTACGGAGGTACTTAAAGGCTGCCCCCGTTTTATCTATTGCCTTTTATGTGTAAGGGTGGAAACAAAATCTTGCTCGATTTTACTGGTGGGGGATACTGAAATTTTTTTGCTCCAGGTTCCAATGAGCGATAGGAGCGGCCAATCCCTCTTGATGTAATGGAAAGTCCTTGCCCGACTATCCCATTCACACAGAAAACAACAATACTTAGTGTAGTCTGGCTACAGTCCAAGCAAGATGACAACAACCTTCAGGGCGCCACAAAGATACCACTGATGTTTATTATATTTTATACAGTTCAAAAGTTGCTTCATGTTACTATATGTTTCCTTCATGTGGACAGCATGACCAACTGGAGTTGATGGCAACACGTTGCCAACATGCAACAAAACCGCTTTTATACTCATCTTCGATGAATCAATGAACAGTCTCCACTCGTCAGGATTGCGAATAATGCTGAGGGCTGCCATCAAACCATCGATATCATTACAAGCTACAAGGTCAACTTCCATGATGAGGAATAGGGCAAAATCTTTTGACGGTCACGAAACTTACACACTCTTAACATTTTCTGCAAGGAGATTCCACTGCTGCAGTCTGGAGCTCAACATTTTTGCCTTACTCTTTGGCAATTCCAGGTCTCTGAGAATGTCGTTTAGTTCATTCTGAGTTATCTTGTGCGGTTCAGAAGATGTCAAGTTATGAACGAAATCAGGGTCTTGTGAAGTTGAAGTCTCGCAGGTTCCGTCATCCTCTAAGTCCACTGACTCCAGGGAGAATGAGTCTGGGGACTCAGAAATGGATAGTCCTTCGCCGTGAGGTACCGGACATAAACAGATGGTATATTCGGATATTGTAAAGTCTACCTTTTCTTCTTGCAAATACCTTTCTTAACTGGAGGCACCATGCAGTAGTAACAATTGCGTACGTGATCTGTAGGCTCCCTCCACATCATTACCCCTGCAAAAAGCATAGCTTTCCTTTTCCGATTCAACCACTGGCGAAGGTTCATTGCACAAGTATTGCAGCATATGTGATGGGCCCAGCTCTTGTCATGATCTCCAATCTTGCACTGTTCACGCAATTACGAAGCATCTTTGTTCAAATTAGGCTTACAATCGTCAGTGTCAAAAGCAAAAACTGAAAAGAGACTTTATGAAAGGAGTATGCCACGTATGCTTCCATACAATACATAGGAATGTCTGTATAGTAGGCGACTTTTACTTTAGCCAAATAGATTGGATTGACCTTATGGGTAACTCGAAACAATCCATGACTGTTTCCTAAGCCAACATATAACCGAACCCACCCGGGGTGATGATATACTCGATTTAGTTCTGTCAAGCATATAAAACCTCATTAGTAATGTCGAGGTAGGGAACGAACTTACGAACAGCGATCACAAAGAAATTAGATTCCAGTTATAATTTCAGGGCAGCCGCAAGGAAAATTCCACAAAAGTTCCAGATTTCAGAAGGGCAAACTTTGATAGTTTCAAGAGGCAGTTGAGAGAGGGGGGTATCTCGCTTGGGGGTGAACTACATGACCTCATATCATCACATGAGGTGACCTCTCACAATGTACCCACAGAGGGCGACCTCAACCTCATCGGGAGACCTGATAACGAGATCTGAGGTTGCCGAGTTCCACAACAATTTAAATAAAGAGTTACTTAATGCACAAAGGCAGAACATACCATACAGAAAACTCAGATCAAACAACAATGACCCTAAATGGATAAAAAATTATTTAAAGAATATAATTAGACAAAGGAAGGCTATAGGACAGGTACGAGAATAAATCGGGTTGAAGTCTACCTTCAAGATAATTATAATGTATTGGCAGGTAGGGTTAAGACCGAGATAAGAAAAGCAAAGAGGAATGATGAGCTGAAGATAGCAAGGGAGGCGAAGACAAACCCCAAGGGATTCTATCAAATGTATCAAACTAAAACACGAGAAAAGATTGGACCAATACAGTCAGATACCGGCGAGCTAACGGATAACGACGAAGAAATGAGCAATAATCTGAGTAAATATTTTTCAACAGTTTTCACCACCGAAATTTAAACATGATACCCGTGGCACCGACTCTATACAGAGATAGTAAAGAAAATAAATTAAGCGAGATAGTAGTGACTAATAATGATGTTAGTAAGCAAATAGACAAACTAAAGCCTAATAAGTCGGCAGGTCCCAAAGAGATATTTGCCAGAGTATTAAAGGAATGTAAGGAAGAGCTTAGTATGTCCTTAGCAAAATTGTTAACATGTCTTTAAAAACGGGTATAGTACCAGAATCCTGGAGGATAGTAAATGTAATATCGATTTTCAAGAAGGGAGATAGATCACTATCCTCTAACTACCGACCAAACATTCAAAATCAATTGAAGGCAAATTACTGGAAGCAATCATTTCAAACTCTATTCGAAATCACCTGGAGAAACACAAGTTGATCAATGATTCCCAACATGGCTTCACAAGCGGACGTTCATGCCTAAATACTCTATCAAAATTCTTTTCATCTGCTTTCGAATCAGTGGACGAGGGGCACAATTATAATGTGGTATATCTCGACTTTAGCAAAGCCTTCGACAGAGTCCCTCCAAAGACTTATAAGAAAATTAGAGGCTCACGGCATTAAAGGAGATATTCTAAAACTAGCAGAAACGCCGCCCGGAGCCACGGCAGGACGCCCCCCTCCGGGAGGCTCCACATTGTCTCACTGTTCAGTCCCCAAAACTTCTTCTTCCATCAATAGTTCATTAACGATGTATGTAAGTTCCATCATGTTTTTCACTACAACGGTACAGCAAAGTATATTTTTTTTAGCATTAAACTGTTATTATTTTATTGTCTAATCGTCACTAAATACAACACCACCCATCATCACTACATATAACATCATCCATCATCACTACATATAACACCATCCATCATCACTACATATAACACCACCCATCATCACTACATATAACATCATCTATCATCACTATATATGTTAGGTTCTGAATAATAAGTTCTATATACAGGAGAGAACACAAACACCTGTATAGCTTTGTAGGTTCGGTTTACTGGATAAGAGTATGTACACAGAGGAGAGCAGCGGTCTCCCTGGCTAGGCTCCTGCTGGTCAACTGCTATAGGCGACGTATGGCAAGTGATACATTAGCAGCTTCCATACGTCGCCAGGCACATTAATTAGGCATGTGGGATATGGTAATAACATTGCCACACGCTGCTAGCTACATAAATGGAGCACATACATAATATACATACATGACATATAATCCAGCATACATAATATACATACACCTCCCTCCCCCCTATACGCTCAAAGCAAAGTCTTGAGCGGACCTTTTCTTTTGGATCCGTTCTGAGCGTCGAGGGACTTCATCACTGGGAAGGGTATGGGACTCAACACTGGTGGCGGGGCCAGCAGAAGGCATTGTTACGGGTCGGAGAAAACGGCGGTTCCTCCACCACACACGACCACTGGGTAACCGCACCTGGTAGTCCCGTGACCTGCCGAGACCCATGACTACGCCTACTTTGTCCCAAAGTAGGGAGGTCGGGTCCTGAACACGGACCTGGGTGCCGACACTCAACCTGGGGAGAGAACGGGCGTGGTCATTGTAGCGGGCGACGACGTCCTGAACACGTTCGGCGGCTCGGCGATCACAATCCTCTGTCTTGGCCTGCCACTCCTTGGAGAAGGATTGAGGGTGAGCAGGGACACAAGAACGAAGGGGGCGTCCATACAAGACCTGGGCAGGGGAGCGTCCGGTGTAGTTAGGTGTGTTGCGGAGTTCAAGAAGACCCCTGTCGAAGGCCTCGCAGTCAATGTTCCCAGAAGGGGCCACCTTAAGGATGAGGTGCTTCAGGGATTTGACAGCAGCCTCAGCGTGGCCGTTGGACTGCGGGTAATGGGGCGATGACAACACATGCCGGACTCCCCATCGGTCAAGGAACACAGCAAAGTCCCAGCTTGTGAACTGAGGCCCTCCGTCGGTTCGCAGGCGTGCAGGAACGCCCACGTCACGGAAGTAGTGGCGGAACTTGCTGATGGTGGCGGCAGACGTCGTGTCATTACCGCACTTGATGACAACCGGCCAACCAGAGAGACGGTCGACGATAACGAGGAAGGACTTTCCTGACACACAGAAAAAGTCGGCCGACACAGACTCAAAGGGGCGGGTGGGGTTGTCGTCACTCATAAAGGATTCCTGCTGCTGGCTGGGTTGTAATACGCGGCGGGGCTTACACACCTGGACAGCATTGGAGATGTCGGGGTCGATGCCAGGCCGGAACACAGTCTGTCTTGCACACCGTTTGGTGGCCTCGGCTCCACAGTGACTGTCGTGGAGGCGAGCCAAGGCGTGGAGACTTGAAGCAGCAGGGACAACTACCGAAGGGGAGGTGTCACTGGCCAGAGGTAGGGGTAGGGCGGCAGCAGGGTAGTTGCTGCTCCCTTCGTGCACCCTGTTGGCGTGTTTTACCTCGAGAATCGGTGTTGGGAAGTCCTGGGAGATGATGGCCAACTCTTGGCAATGTCTGTAGGACAGCAAAGGAGTCGGGACGCCATTATGCACATCAATCCAGGCTTGACACGACCTGTTGCCAAAGGTGACGTGTGCATAGAGTGAACCTAGGGCCGGGGTCATCTGTGAACCATCTGCCATAAAGCGGAGATCCTTGGGGGGCGGTCCTAGATCACTTGGAGAGAGCCCCAAGCATTGCAAATGCTGGGGACCGATGACTGTAGCATCAGCGCCGGTGTCGGGCAACATCTGAAGACGGGATGACACACCGCCGTAGGTCACGATGACGCTGATGTACTGGGGGACTTTGGTCCTGGGACGCGGGGGGGAGCACACATTCCTAATGTGGCTCGAGCGTTGTCAGGAGTCGTCGTGCCTCTGATTGGAAGGCTGTGGGCGGCCCTCTCTGGTGGAGGGGGGCTGAAGCTTCCGCCGACGCGGTCCTTTGGGTATGTTGGAAGGGCAACACTTGTCATAGTGGCCCAGACGACCACACACATTGCACTGGACGCGTTTGGCTGGGCACCGTACTGTGAGTGACCAGTGGCCCTTACGGTCACAACTGTTGCAGGTAGACTGAGCAGCTGGACACACCTGTGTTCCGTGCTGCTTACCACAGTTGTTGCAAAATAAACCGGGCGTGGACGTGGTGGGCGAAGGCGTAGGAACAGACTTCTTGTCCTTCTTGTACCGGGACACAGCGCGTACAGCTGTAGGGGGAGCTCGGATGGCAGAGGTGGCACACCTGGCAGCCTCATAGGAGCGACATATCGTCAACACATCCTTAAGAGAAGAGGAAGAGTCGAGGGAGGTGAGGCGTTGGACAAGTTCCTCGTCCTTAACACCCATCAGGATCACCTGCTTCAACTGGGTCTCCTCGCACTGCTGGTGGTGGCCTGGACATATATCTACCTCTTCCGAGGCTCTCTTAAGACGCACGTAAAAGGCATCAAAAGACTCACCCTCCAACTGTCTGCAGCTAAACAATTCCCTCCTGCGCAGAGCTTCATTCTGCTGTCCTTTGATGTGCCGTTGTAGAACGTCCAGTACCTCCTCTACAGACAGCGAAGAGGTTGGGGGTACCTGCAACGTATGTTCCAAGACACGCTGAATTTCCAAGGACAGGCACATACGCAGCTGGATGAGTTGTTTAGGCTGTGACAAACTCTGGAGATCCACCATTGTAGAATAATCAGTCCACCGTCGCCGCCATTCACGAAAAGTCTGGAAAGTCTCATCAGGCTTCAAGATGGGCGGCGTTTGAGCTGCTGCTTTAGGTGGGGCTGGGGGGCGTGAAGGAAGCATGGATGAGGTATCTGAACCAGTCAGTACCGAGGCAGTGTTAGAGCCAGGGGCTTGGTTAACAGTGAGGCGAGATATCAAGGCTTCAAACCGTTCACTGTCTTCCAATCTCCGTTGGTTGTCTCGTTCTGCCTCTGCTTGCCTTCTGTGCTCATCCGCCAAACGTCTGTGGGCTTCATCCTCGCGTTTCTCATCTCTCATAAACTTCAGTAAAGCAATTATCTCTGGAGACAACGCTGAATATTGAGGTGAGGGACTGCGCGATGTGGGGGCTGGAGCGTCGTGGCCGGCCTGGTCATCCATCTCTGCGGGGCTATCACCCGCCTGAGTCATCCAGACGCTGGGTCCACGGCTACGTAAGGCGTGAGACATAACTACTTCCTCTGTGTACTATGTCTTAAATCAGTGTTGACCGGTCAGCCCGTCGTATCAACAAGATTTCAGACAAAAAATTAATTAAATACACAGATAAGTAGGTTATATATATAAAATATATATAAGGAAGCCGCGCGGTCAGCGAGTGTTAGTACGTGTATGTGTGTGAGTGTGTCCCGGGCCGGCAAAGCATCTCGCCCCAGCTGTGAGGGGGGGGGTGGAGGCGGCGCTGTGAGGGGGAGGAGGGAGAGGAGCGGCGACTCCCAGTCAGTCTAGTTACCCTCAGGACGCGGTCAGAGACGGGTGCACTGAACTTTACTCCTTACAAATGCCCAGAACGTGCCGTATACCTTGGGAATCCTTTAGAACAAGGTCACACATGAATGGCACGAACACACAATGCACTAAACACTTCACAGAAAATCACTGACACTGCTCAAAGTTGCTAAATTCTTCGAGGAGAGGTGACGCGCGCGGGAGTTGACCCAAGGCTTGACCCAAGACGGGAGGGGACCCTAGCCGGCTTTCTACAAACTTTGCACTATCACTCGTAATTATCCAGTAAGATCGGATCACTGCGCCATGTTAGGTTCTGAATAATAAGTTCTATATACAGGAGAGAACACAAACACCTGTATAGCTTTGTAGGTTCGGTTTACTGGATAAGAGTATGTACACAGAGGAGAGCAGCGGTCTCCCTGGCTAGGCTCCTGCTGGTCAACTGCTATAGGCGACGTATGGCAAGTGATACATTAGCAGCTTCCATACGTCGCCAGGCACATTAATTAGGCATGTGGGATATGGTAATAACATTGCCACACGCTGCTAGCTAGGCTGAATAAATAATACATAAATGGAGCACATACATAATATACATACATGATATATAATCCAGCATACATAATATACATACAATATATAACATCAGCCATCATCACTACATATAACACCATCCATCATCACTACAGATCGATAAAGTAGTTTCCGAGATTCTCGTGCGGACACACAAACAAACAGACAGACTTCTTTGTTTTATATAGATATATAGTTGGATCAGGGCGTGGTTACAGGACAGAAAACAAAGAGTGAGCATTAACAGCACTAAATCCCACTGGAGCAACGTCACTAGTGGAGTTCCCCAAGCCTCAGTACTCGGATCATTATTATTTATTATATACATAAAAGACATTGATATCGGCATAGACAGTAACATAAGTAAATTTGCTGATGACACTAAAATACGGAGTGTAATTAAATCTGACGATGACTCCGCAAAACTACAGGAAGATCTAAAAAAAATTTCGAATGGTCTGAAAAATGGCAGATGAAATTCAATGTGGACAAATGTAAAGTACTCAGTATAGGAGATGTAAACTGGGAAACCAGATACCAGATGAATAACGATGTTATTGAGAAATCCGACTGCGAGAAAGATTTAGGAATAATGATAAGTAGGAATCTTAAGCCAAGTAAACAATGTGTATTTGCTCGAAACAAGGCTAATAGGGTGCTTGGGTTCATACAAAGGAGTGTTAGTTACAAGACTAGCGAGGTCATCTTAAAACTATATCTTGCGCTTGTGAGACCCCACTTGGATTACGCCGTTCAATTCTCGTCACCGTATTACAGAATGGATATAGAATCCTTGGAAATATTTCAGAGGAGAATGACAAGACTAATCCCGGGCATTAGGAACCTTGAGTACAAAGACGGGTTAAAGCATCTTAATTTGCACTCGCTCGAGAGAAGTAGAGTGAGGGGCGATATGATCGAGGTGTATAAATGGAAGTCAGGGCTGAACAAAGGGGACATTACATAGGATCTCGAACTATCCAACCAGGAGCGAACTCGTAACAATGCTTTTAAACTAGACAAATTTAGTTTTAGGCGCGAAATAGGTAAACACTGGTTTGGAAATAGAGTAGTGGATGAGTGGAACAAGTTACCAAATATCATCATTAACTCGAATACGCTGGATAGCTTCAAACATAGGTTGGGTGGATATATGAGCAATAGGGGTTGGGTGTAAATGGAACTGCCCAGTATGGGCCAAGAGGCCCGCTGCAGTTTCCTCCATTCTTATGTTCTTATAACAAAGTTGTTCATCTCTTATCTGGTTTCTTTGTTTACATCTCCTTGACCAAGCACTTTACATTTGTCCACATAAATTTTCATGTCATTTTCGGATCATTCGAAAAATTTTTTAGGCCTACCTCTAGTTTTGCATAGTCCTCATCAGATTTAATTACACGCCCTATCTTAGTGTCATCAGCAAATTTACTTATGTTGCTGTCAACGCCTATATCTATGTTGTTTATGTATATGTTGGGCTCAATGGTCGAAAACAACCACAACGCGTTGTAGATGTTTTCAAAAGAACCAGCTGAAAAGAATGTTAATATATTAGTCAGACATGAACGCCCACTTGTGAAGCCATGTTGGGAATCATTGATCAATTTGTGCTTCTCCAGGTGATTTCGAATAGAGTTTGAAATTATTGCTTCCAGTAATTTGCCTGCAATTGATGTTAAACTGATTAGACGGTAGCTAGAGGATAGTGATCTATCTCCCTTCTTGAAAATCGGTATTATAATAGCTATCCTCCAGGATTCTGGTACTACACCCGTTTTAAATGACATGTTAAACAAATTTACGAAGGGAATACTAAGCTCTTCCATACATTCCTTTAATACTGTGCCAAATATCTCGTCAGGACTCGGTGACTTACAAGGTTTTAGCTTTACTAACATCGTTACTAGTCACTATTATGTCGCTCAATCTATTTTCTTCACTAACTCTGTATATAGTCGGTGCCTCGAGTATAATGTTTAAATTTTCGGTGGTGAAAACAACTGAATAATATCTATTGAGATTACTGCTCATTTCTTCGTCGTTATCAGTTTGCTCGCCGGTATCTGACTGTAGTTGTCCAATCTGGTCATGTTTTAATTTGATACGTTTGGAAGAATCCTTTGGGGTTTGACCTGGCCTCCCTTGCTGCCTTCAGTTCATTATTCCTCTTTGATTTTTTTATCTCGGTCTTCACCCTACTGGCCAATACATTATAATAATCTCGGAAGTAATCTTCATTATTCTTCTATCTATAGCCTTCCTTTTTCCAATAATATTCTTTAAGTAATTATATATCCATTTTGGGTCATTGTTGTTTGATCTGACTTTTCTGTATGGTATGTTCTGCCATTGTGCATTAAGTAACTCATTATTTAAATTGTTGTGGAACTCGTCAACCTCAGATCTCGTGATCAGGACATCCTCAGCCGTCATATTTTGCGAGGTTATCATTGCCAGGTCACCAGGTAAAGTGAGGTCGCCCTCTGTGGGTACATTGTGTGAGGTCACCTCACACGAGGTCATGTAATTCACCCCCAAACGTGATAACCCTTCTCTCAGCTGACTTTTCATACTATAAAAGTTTGTCCTTCCAAAATCTGGGACTTTAATGGAATTTTTCCTTGCAGCTGACATTAAGTTCAGCTAGGAATCTCACTTCTTTGTGATCGCTGTTAGTAAGTTCGTTCCCTACCTTGACATTACTAATGAGGTTTTCTCTGTTTCACAGAACTAAATCGAGTATATTATTACCTCGGGTGGGTTCGGTTATATGAAGACTTAGGAAACAGTCCTGGACTGTTTTAAGAAAATCCTCTGATTCTGAGTTACCCGTAAGGTCGGTCCAGTCTATTTGACTAAAGTTAAAGTCGCCTACTATAAAGACTTTTTGCTATGTATGGAAGCCCTGCGCATTTCATCCCAAATAAGTCGCTGATTAACTCTTATCAAGATTAGGAGGTCTATGTATTACTCCTGTGATTAATTTCCCCCTACCATAGGTTAATTCTATCCAATTTGTTTCTGTATTCAGTTCGATTTTATATCCTTAATTATTTCAGACCAGATTATCCCTGACATAGATTGCTACTTCGCCTCCTTTACTAATCTGCCTATCAGTATGGATTAATTTGGTATTTGATAAGTAACACACGTGAGTGTAAGTTTATCCAGGCTTCGGTGAATGCTATTATATCAACGTTTCGGTACATACCAATGCCTTGATTTCATCCATTTTGTTTCTCATACTTCTACTGTTTGTGTAGTAGACATTTTAGTCGTGATCGGAGTCCTCTCTTTGTTGCATTTAGGTGAAATTTATCCCACACGAGGTACAGTCTAGCATGGATAACGTGAAGGGTCAATAGTATGTGCTTTAAGGAGACTACAGAACGGTGGGGTGACGGGCCTCCGGTAATCGAGTTGATCTGGTTAAAAAAAAAAGGTGAAGACTTGTTGCTCACGTCATACTATACAACAGGAGAGTTATGAAACGTGCGTTGTGTTTGGTAGATAAGAATAATGAACTATGGCTAAAACTGTTCATGTCTGTGATCCTAGTCATGATTTAATAAACGGTTATGAGGTGAACAAGTGGACGGAAGATAGTAACTTGACTAGTCCATATATAACATTGAGTGAGGTATTGAACAGATTATATTGAGTGAATTAATGAGTAGATAGCGGTAAGTAAAATTAGTGAATACATAATATGAAGCTATGAAGAGGTGGTATTAAGTGAAGAATAGAGTGTAGAAAATATACTGTTGCGTCGATGTTAAGTGAATTGATTATGTGACGGTTGTTAGTGAATTATTGAGTGGATATTTGAGGTGAATTAAAGTTTGTTCATATATTCCTCCAGTGAACAAATTTTTGTGGTATAATATAAACATAGTCCAGAGCATCACCACCCCACCCCCCTCTACGACCCAAGTCACAAAACTGAGCGCCACTCCAAATAACGACTTCACTACCCTCCCCTCACCATCCTCCCCCCTCCCTCTAACTTACGACCTTGTTAGAGAAATTTCCTACTGTGTCAATAATTGGTTTAAAGAAAGATATGATCATCCTAGAACAGCTCAAAGGTCCTTCTCTCTCTCCTCCTCGGTGGGGTTATCACGTACACCCGTTGACTCAAGCGACGATGATTAGTAACGTTAGGTGAGTCGCCTCGTGGTCACAGATGCTGAGACACCTTTGACCCCAGGAAGAAGAAGAAGAAGGACTCGCTGACAAATTATCCAGTGAAGGAGCCAACTAGAAGGATACTCGAGACCTCCTTATATGTGGTGTGTGTGTGTGTCTAAGATCTAAACTCTGATCCACACTCTTATATCAGTGCTCTTAAAATCAACCAACATTATTGTAACTTGTGAATTATTATTTTTTCTTCTCTTATTTGGTGAGGGATTTTATTCAGGTGTGATTTCGTTTTATGTATCGAGTAGGTTGTCACGGTAACGAGGCGACAGTGTAGTCGTTCTCGGGTATATCTGTACGTATTAGTTATCCTGCTTCCTTCACACACCCTCTTACCCCGTCTCTCTCTTTCCTCACACCTCTCTCATCCACACACACACACACCCTCTCTCACTCTCTGCTACACACACACACACACACACACACACACACACACACACACACACTATGACCATCCTGGTTTTGAGTGGCAGGTCGCCAACATTATCACAACTGCCAGTGTAAACAAGAGACAGTTTCAATAGTAGACACACACTGTAGTTGATGTTATAATGTACGACTTCACTTAAAACAACTAAGGTCAGTTTAAGTGTGTATTCTAAGTGAGTATATACACCTGCCATCAATAATTAAGTGTTTAGAGAGAGATAGTATTGTATATATGATCCAAATACTGACTTACGTATGTTAATTATAAATCGTCCTGAAACAAGAATTCCTATTATAACCTGTACCCAAAAAATTTCCTCAGTTAATAAGTCAGTTAGTGAATAAGACCCGTGTGATTATCATTAACGTGAGAGAGAGTACAACAGACCAGGGACGAGTCATAAGTATGTGTGTACATTTATAACCCACCGTTCATAACTTACTGTTCCTTGACTATATCGTTCACAGGTTATAATAAGTAGACATATTCTGGTTGGGACATTCAGGGGTTAATTTGTTATCTCGTAAAACCGTAAATCACGTCACCCTGAATTAATTGAGTTTATTCTGTGTGGCATCTCGAGTTTATTCTGTTTGGCATCTCATTATTTCGGCCATCAAACATGAACGATCGATTCATTTTAACATTTGGAATACAGTACCGTTGTGTCTTATCTATTTATTTCAACATGCTGAGTATAGTAATCTGTAATATGGCCGTATATAATGGTGTATTAGCTTAGAGAGAGAGGGAGAGAGAGAGAGAGAGAGAGAGAGAGAGAGAGAGAGAGAGAGAGAGAGAGAGATCCACCTAACGGCGCGCCATCTAACTAACAGGCTCTAGGCTCAGACAACACACATTATACTTCAATTTTGTAATGAATTTTTTCCACAGTCTTATCTGGTGTGTACAGTATACATAACGGGGTGGGGTGGGGCGGGGCGGGGTGGGGAAGACACTACACATAACGAGGTGGGGGGGACACTACACATCACGGGGCGGAGGAGACACTATACACAACTGGGCGAGATGGAGCGGGGCAGGGTGGAGCGGGGCAGGGTGGAGCGGGGCAAGGCAGGACGTGCACTATACACCACGGCAGCTCAGAGATAATGATAAGGTCTACTCACACGCCACCCACTACTGTCTTGCCTGAGTCACTATTACGAGACGGTGCATAAAATTACCATAAGATAAAGTAATGAAGACTTTAAAGATGGCGTCCTTGTGCTATATATCTATCTTTCTATCTATCTATCTTTAATGTGCTATCTATCTATATGTAGTGTGTTCTATCTATCTATCAAATGTCTAATACCATCACTTAATGTAAGGAATTAATTAAATAAAAAATAATAATAGTATTTCAAGGATGTAAACAAAAAAAACGAAAAATATTGACATATCCAATCTTCATTTTTTTTTTACACAAGGGGAAAAAAATGCCATGAAACGATCACAAAAATGTAAGGAACAACACAATTCCTATAAAAATAAACTTACAATTTTATTTACGAGTTTCCTTAAAAAAAAAAATTCTCCAAGACGCCATTAAGTTAGTGTACTGTACAGTAGAAGTGTTAGAAAATAGCCATAAAAAAGTAATTATAATTGTAATCTTGAACTTATATAAAAAAAAATCTTCCGGGAGCCATTAAAATAATTAGAATACTTCAAAATATTCATAAAAAAGTGTAGTTACAGTTTTATAAGAGTACAGTACGTTGTAGAGTCAGACTTGGTGCCATCGCTACAAGACTAATAGTAACCCATTGATTCACATGTGTAGTACTGCGCCGCTGCCATATGTACAGTACTATATGCGGATGTCATCACAGGAGGTAAAGGAACTCTCTGAGGCAACTGTGCAGTACCTTTGAGATAAACTTTCAGAAGGTGACACCAAAGAGGGAGTATTCTGGGGGCGGCATTAGACCAGTTTATAACCCGGGTATAAAGTGGCCAGAGTGTATAATTTGACTTGTTACACCGACCAGTTCTTGCCAATATTTGCATTTATAAACACAGTAGTGTGCATTTGAATCATATTTGCATCTGTTTTTGTCACACATGCACAACATGTTAAAACTATTATCTAACCATCCAATTACATAAGTTAATCCTAATCTTAACCCTAAACATAATCTAGCCCTATTCTCTAACCTGGAAATAAATTAGACGATTAGATCAGGGTTAGGTTAGGTTACTTTCTATGCAACACATTGGATGTCACTATTGTATTGGCTAACCACAAAACCCGTACACCAAGTTCCCTTACGCCCAAAAGTGGACCTAATAACCTCATAAGCTCTACCTTATGTTGTGGCCGCTCATAAAAAAAAAATTAACCTTATCTAAACGAAATGATTGGTACGAGCTCTACAATATCAAAATACCCTCCGAGCTGAATGTTAGGGTCTGGTTAAGTTGCCTTCGTCTTGTTTGTACACAATCTTTCACTGTACAACTATTCTCGAGAAAAAAAAAACAGCAGCAAAAACAACAATCACAGCAGCAAAAAACAAAACCAAACAACAATCACAGGAGCAAAAAAACAAAACAAAAACAAAACAATCACAGAAGCAAAAAAAATAACAACAATAATAACAGTAGCAAAACCACCACCAACAACAAGAGCGATAGACAATATATACTATACAACAAAAGCATACTGACCAACGAGTGTTATACATATAAATGGAACTATAAATATAACAAGAGGAACACGTTGGAGGTCCGGGAGAAGTCGCGTCACAGGCAGCCTGCCGGTTCCGTATAAGGACACCCGCCCATTATTCATAGCCACCTGCAACGATTTGTCGCATCGATGTATGGCCGCCTGAACACACGACCTCGACGTGTAAAGTGATCTGCCCAAATAATTGATGGCTAAACTGACGTGTCCAAGTAAGGTTCAACCCCCTCCACCTCCCCCCTGTTAATGTGTTCCTACCTCCCCCTTGCACCCCTGTTAATGTGTTCCTACCTCCCCCTTGCACCCCTGTTAATGTGTTCCTACCTCCCCTTCCACCCCTGTTAATGTGTTCCTACCTCCCCCTTCCACCCCTGTTAATGTGTTCCTACCTCCCCTTCCACATCTGTTAATGTGTTCCGACCTCCCCCTTCCACCCCTGTTAATGTGTTCCTACCTCCCCCTTGCACCCCTGTTAATGTGTTCCTACCTCCCCCTTGCACCCCTGTTAATGTGTTCCTACCTCCCCTTCCACCCCTGTTAATGTGTTCCTACCTCCCCCTTCCACCCCTGTTAATGTGTTCCTACCTCCCCTTCCACCCCTGTTAATGTGTTCCGACCTCCCCCTTCCACCCCTGTTAATGTGTTCCTACCTCCCCCTTGCACCCCTGTTAATGTGTTCCTACCTCCCCCTTGCACCCCTGTTAATGTGTTCCTACCTCCCCTTCCACCCCTGTTAATGTGTTCCTACCTCCCCCTTGCACCCCTGTTAATGTGTTCCTACCTCCCCTTCCACCCCTGTTAATGTGTTCCTACCTCCCCCTTGCGCCCCTGTTAATGTGTTCCTACCTCCCCCTTGCACCCCTGTTAATGTGTTCCTACCTCCCCCTTGCACCCCTGTTAATGTGTTCCTACCTCCCCTTCCACCCCTGTTAATGTGTTCCTACCTCCCCTTCCACCCCTGTTAATGTGTTCCTACCTCCCCCTTGCACCCCTGTTAATGTGTTCCTACCTCCCCCTTGCACCCCTGTTAATGTGTTCCTACCTCCCCTTCCACCCCTGTTAATGTGTTCCTACCTCCCCTTCCACCCCTGTTAATGTGTTCCTACCTCCCCCTTGCACCCCTGTTAATGTGTTCCTACCTCCCCTTCCACCCCTGTTAATGTGTTCCTACCTCCCCCCTTGCACCCCTGTTAATGTGTTCCTACCTCCCCTTCCACCCCTGTTAATGTGTTCCTACCTTCCCCTTGCACCCCTGTTAATGTGTTCCTACCTCCCATTCCACCCCTGTTAATGTGTTCCTACCTCCCCCTTGCACCCCTGTTAATGTGTTCCTACCTCCCCTTCCACCCCTGTTAATGTGTTCCTACCTCCCCCCTTGCACCCCTGTTAATGTGTTCCTACCTCCCCCTCCACATAGGTGAAGTGACACAGGATCCTCAGTGGGTATTGCCACTAGTATACCCCTGTGGACATCCTCCTACCCCCACATACCATCCGTATTCATCATGGTAATTCTTGAGTCTGGTAAGTGATCGAACGGTGATTAATGAATGGTAATGGTCCTGGCCACTGATGCCGAGTTACACTGAATGCATCACAGCCATATGAATCTATCTACTGGTGCCGAGTTACACTGAATACATCACAGCAATATTAATCTATCTACTGATGCCGAGTTACACTGAATACATCACAGCAACATTAATCTATCAACCCAAATACGACACCGAGGACAAGTACAAAAGAACATAAGAATGGAGGAAACTGCAGCGGGCCTATTGGCCCATACTGGGCAGTCCCGTTTACACCCAACCCCTATTGCTCATATACTGTAAGCATCCAACCTATGTTTGAAGCTATCCAGCGTATTCGAGTTAATGATGATATTTGGTAACTTGTTCCATTCATCTTCTACTCTGTTTCCAAACCAATGTTTACCTATTTCACGCCTAAATCTAAAATTGTCCAATTTAAAACCATCGTTACGAGTTCGCTCCTGGTTGGATAGTTTGAGTACCTTTGTAATGTCCCCTTTGTTTAGCCCTGACTTCCACTTATACACCTCTATCAGGTCGCCCCTCGCTCTATGTCTCTCAAGGGAGTGTAAATTAAGATGCTTTAACCTGTCTCTATACTCAAGGTTCCTAATGCCCGGGATCAGTCTTGTCATTCTCCTCTGAATTCTTTCCAATGATTCTATATCCATTCTGTAATACGGTGACCAGAACTGAACTGCGTAATCCAAGTGAGGTCTCACAAGAGCAAGATACAGTTTTAGGATGACCTCGCTAGTCTTGTAACTAACACTCCTTTGTATGAACCCAAGTACTTTATGTGCCTTGTTACGAGCAAAACACATTGTTTACTTGGCTCAAGGTTCCTACTTATCATTACTCCTAAATCTCTCTCGCAGTCGGATTTATTCTATGGCATCGTTGTTCATCTAGTATCTGGTTTCCCTGTTTACATCTCCTACACTGAGTACTTTACATTTGTCCACATTGAATTTCATCTGCCATTTTTCAGACCATTCGAAAAATTTGTTTAGATCTTCCTGTTGTTTTGCTGAGTCCTCGTCAGATTTAATAACACGTCCTATTTTAGTGTCATCAGCAAATTTACTTATGTTGCTGTCTATGCCGATATCTATGTCGTTTATGTATATAATAAATAATAATGGTCCAAGTACTGAGCCTTGGGGAACTCCACTTGTGACGTTGCTCCAATGGGACTTAGTGCCGTTAATGCTCACTTGCTGTTTCCTGTCCTGTAACCATGCCCTAATCCATTTAAAGATGTTACATTTGATGCCATGAGCTTCTACCTTTCTAATTAGTCTTTAGTGGGGGACTCTGTCGCAGGCTTTGCTTAAGTCGAGATATACCACATCATAATTGTGCCCCTCGTCCACCGATTCGAAAACTGATGAAAAGAATGTTAATAGATTAGTTAGACAAGAACGTCCGCTTGTGAAGCCATGCTGGGAATCAATGATCAATGGGTGCTCCTCCATGTGATTTCGAATAGAGTTTGAAATGATTGCTTCCAGTAATTTGCCTACTATTGATGTAAGACTGATTGGGCGGTAGTTAGAGGATAGTGATCTATCCCCCTTCTTGAAAATCGGTATTACATTCGCTATCCTCCAGGATTCTGGTACTACACCTGTTTTTAAGGACATGTTAAACAACTTTGCTAAGGGCATACTAAGCTCTTCCTTACATTCCTTTAATACTCTGGCAAATATCTCATCGGGACCAGGTGACTTATTAGGCTTTAGTTTGTCTATTTGCTTACCAACATCGTTACTAGTCACTACTATCTCACTTAATTTGTTTTCTTCACTATCTCTGAATAGAGTCGGTGCCTCGGGTATCATGTTTAAATTTTCGGTGGTGAAAACTGTTGAAAAATATTTATTCAAATTATTGCTCATTTCTCCGTCGTTATCAGTGAGCTCGCCAGTATCTGGCCGTATTGGTCCAATCTTTTCTCGTGTTTTAGTTTGACACATTTGGTAGAATCCTTTGGGGTTTGTCTTCGCCTCCCTTGCTATCGTTACCTCAATATTCCTCTTGGCTTTTCTTATCTCGGTATTAACCCTACTCACCAATATCTTATAATAATCCTGGAGGTGAATTTCGCCACGCTTTATCCTTCTACCTATAGCCTTCCTTTGGCCAATGATGTTCTTTAAATAATTATTTATCCATTTAGGGTCATTGTTGTCTGATCTGAGTTTTTTGTATGGTATGTTCTGCCTCTGTGCATTAAGTAACTCATTATTTAAATTGACGTGGAACTCGGCAGTCTCAGATGTCGTTACCAGGTCGGAGTCCTCTGTCATGTTCACGGCCAGGCGCGACACCCCCTCTCCCAGCTGCCTCTTTAAACTGTCAAAGTTTGCCCTTCTGAAATCCTACTAACATTGCATATAACTCAGCTTGTGTTGATGAAATAAAACTGCTCAACCGAAGTCCAATTTTGATGTCATCACTTCCTTGTTCTGTGTACTGTCTTATAAGGATCCCACACCCTGCCCTGCCAATTGACATAACTGAACCGTCACAATATACATGCAATGTGTTTATTTTAGGCAAATTACTAATCTTATTCCCATATAAAGCCCTTAACTGTCCTGGTTCATGTAATGATTTCTTCATTGTGAGAGGCATTATGTCTAACTCTACTTTTCGTTCTTCCCAGGGTGGATTCTTACAACTTTTCTGAACAGCTGTACACCAGTCTGCCAGATTACATTTTTTAATAATATTTACTAATCCATTCATGTATCCTCTCTTGCCTTGCCTGCAGAAGGTCCTTTCATCTTTTAAACCATCATTTATATCTTGTACAAATTTACCCCCACTGTTCCCTCTCATTAATCGAACTGCTGCAACTGTACTAATTTCATTGACCCTCTGTGAAATGCTCTGTAACCCTAGTTCCATTTTCATTATCTCCATCATTGCATTCTTTTGACACCCTAAAATTATTTTCATTGCTTCATTTTGCATGATCTCAAGCTTCCGTAGCCTTCCTTCACCAGTACAAGAGAGGACAGGTGCTGCATAGTCTATAAGTGATCTGATGGTAGAAATATACATCATTCTCAGTATGGGTACCCCAGCACCTTTACCACAACATGCTAGAGCCTTCAAGGGCTGTAATCTTGCTCTACATTGAGCGAGGACATGATATATTTCTGCCTCTTTACTTTCACAAGTAAAGCCAATATACATTCCTAAATATTTATACTACGACACTTTCTCAACAATTTTTCCATTTAGAAAAATGGATTCAGTTCCTCTTCCTTTACATTCACACTTGGTTTTTTCTTCATTGATAACTAAGCCCATCTTTTGAGAAAGAACACTAAAATTATTATGCAATCTGCAAATTTTTGACAGAGTTTCCATGAAATATGATGTCATCTGCATAAATGATGGTTACAACTCCTTTGGGATATTTGTGTGAGGCTATCTTGTTCATTAACACATTAAATAACATTGTACTCAATACTCCCCCTTGGGGAGTGCCTAGTTCAAGTGCTCTTTTCTCAGACAAACATCCCTGATGCCATACACAGATTCTCCTTCCATGCAAGTAGTCACCTATCCAGTGTAACAACTCCCCTGATACCCCTAGGGCAGCCAGCTCATTCATAACTACTTCACCGTGAGCTTTATCAAATGCTCCTTATAAATCCACAAAAACTCTACATCTGTCTCCATCATTTGATAAACATTTTATAACACAGTCTGAAGTACATTTCCCTTCCAAAAAACCAAATACATTACAAGATAGATTTTCCCCCACAATATATACAAGCCTATTTAATAATACTCTCTCCATCATCTTGGAAAAACAACATGTTAAAGACACTGGCCTGTATCCACCAGTTGCCTTAGGGACAGGAATAACTATCGCTTTCTTCCATGCTGCCCCAGCGTGGTGACAGACCGATCACAGTAGACGAGGATAGGAGGGAGGGAGGTCGTAAGAGAAGAGGCGACATCATCAATCTGCTCAAGGCAGTTAAGTTTGGGCATATACCGCAGTTGGGTGGATTTACGACCAGGGAAGGTGTGGACGACAACATCAACACACGGGGAGGTCCACGGCGGTAGAGATGGATGAGTGTACTCGGGAGGGAGAGAGGTCGAGGGGGTGTAGAGGTGATAACGCAGCAAATGCCCTAATGAATGGAAAACCGAATTTGTCACCCCCATCCCAAAGGTCACCACCCCACAGTCCCCTAACGACCTCAAGCCAGTTGCCATTACCCCCATACCCAGTTTACTTTGTGAGGACTTTGTTTTTGAGTGGGCATTTGCCAGTATCTATCAGTCAATTGATTCACAGCAATTTGGCAATATGAGGACCTCCTCTACATCACACTGCTTGATGAGCTTTCTGGATTTTCTGCACAAAAACTTGCAGAAACGAAAGACATCACTGGCCGTTGCCCTTGTGGACTTCAGGGAGGCCTTTGACCTTGTTGATCACTGCACTGTTATCAACAAGGCTAATGCACAAGGGCTGCCCACCAACCTGGTCTCATGGCTCACTGATTTCTTGAGTGGACGTCGCCAAGCAGTGAGATATCAGGGCTTGGTCTCTACATTCCAACACCTCACCTGCGGTGTTCCCCAGGGGACCAAGATGGGACCACTGTGCTTCCTCATCCTGATCAACGACGCTCTATCAGACACTCCTCACAGGTGGAAGTACGTGGATGACTGCACTGTGGGGTTTCAGTGGACAACACCGCACCAGACTACTCATCGCTCCAAGGCACCCTGGACAGGCTACAGGCATGGACTACAGAGAACAAGGTCACCATCAACCACACCAAAACCGTAGTCATGCACATCAATACCGCCACCACTCCATTGCAAGCCCCAGCAGTCACAGTGGGTGCCCATCCTCTCCAGCTGGTGCAGTCTGCCAAACTCCTGGTTGTAACTATAGACCACAAACTTGACTGGAAGGCCCATGTAAATAACACAGTCAAGGCAGCCTCGTACCGTCTCTACATGCTATGAAGACTTAGGTCACTTGGGACACCGTCACCAGCCTGGTCGTCTTCTCTCAACTCCACCCAACAACGTCAGCTAGAGAAGGTACAGAAAAGGGCCTGCAGAATCATGCTCGGCGCAGAATACTCCGGCTACACCACCGCTCTCTCCACCCTGGAAATGCCATCCCTCAGTGACCTCCACCACCAAGCACTGGAAAGGTTTGGCCGTGGACTACTGCACCACCCTCGCCATCGCCACCTCCTGCAGCCCCCCTCCCAATTCGCACAGTCCGCCACTACAACAAAATTCAGCCCATAAGAGCCCGCACCGATAGATATAAGAACAGCACCATCCCATCTATTGTTAAAGTAATAAACAACTCCTGATTTATGTACTGTACAGCCCTGTAAATGTATTCAATGCATATTATATCATTATGTCTAAATCAAATGTAAGTGTATATTTTCAGCCACCGGCTGCAACTCTATTAATAAACCGTTTATTATTATTATTATTATTATTATTATTACTATTATTATTATTATTATTATTACACACAGTATATAAAACAGAACGATGATTATTATCACAGTCTCCGTCAATCGTACCAGCCAGCGGTATATGAAAACCTGTTTGAAAAAAAAGAAAGAAAGTGGAAGACATCGCTGCATTCCTTCGCTTAATAACCCAATTAAATATTTCGGTATTTCTTACATATATTTAAAAGTAGGGAAGGAAGAAAGGAAGATAAGACGGAAGGAAGGAAGGAAGTTAAAACGGAAGGAAGTTAAAACGGAACGAAGGGCGGAAGTTAAAACGGAAGGAAGGGAGGAAGTTAAAACGGAAGGAAGAAAGTTAAACGGAAGGAAGAATGGAAGTTAAAACGGAAGGAAGTTAAGACGGAAGGTAGGAAGGTAGTTAAAATGGAAGGAAGGAAGTTAAGAAGGAAGGAAGTTAAGAAGGAAGGAAGTTAAGAAGGAAGGAAGTTAAAACGAAAGAAAGAAAGAGAGAGAGAAGGAATATGAAAACTTAGGTAAATTTCCTTATTCGATCAGTAGGTCCTAAGGTCAATGGCTAAGACCTGTTGTATGTGAAGCAGACAATGGGGATACCAGCAGACACCATCACCACCACTACAGCAGACACCATCACTGCCACCACAGCAGACACCATCACCGCCACCACAGCAGACACCATAAACCACCACGGCAGACACCACAAACCACCACCACAGCAGACACCATAAACAAACCACAGCAGACACCATAAACCACCACCACAGCAGATACCATCAACCACCACCATCACAGCCACCATCACAGCCACCACAGCAGACACCATCACCGCCACCACAGCAGACACCATCTCCGCCACCACAGCAGACACCATCACCGCCACCACAGCAGACACCATCACCTCCACCACAGCAGACACCATCAACCACCACCACGGCAGACACCAACCACCACCACCACGGCAGACACCATCAACCACCACCACCATAGCAGACACCATCACCCATCATCACAGCAGACACCATCAACCACCACCACCACAACAGATACCATCATCCACCACAGCAGACACCATCACCTCCACCACAGCAGACACCATCAACCACCACCACGGCAGACACCAACCACCACCACCACAGCAGACACCATCAACCACCACCACCATAGCAGACACCATCACCCATCATCACAGCAGACACCATCAACCACCACCACCACAACAGATACCATCATCCACCACAGCAGACACCATCATCCACCACAGCAGACACCATTACCCGCCACAGCAGACACCATTGTAAATATTCACCATAACTTGATAGCAGACTCCTCTCTCTCTCTCTCTCTCTCTCTCTCTCTCATTAAGAGCCTGTCACTATAAATACAATTCCTTCACTATTTACTCCTCTCCTATTTCCACAACGAATCAACTTCCAAAAAATGAAAAAAAAATAAAAAATAAAAATATATCAAAATGGCTTCAATTTCATCCCAAACTCATGATATTTATAAAACTTTCCAGGTTATCATTCTCAGTCGAGTTACTTACGGGGGGGAGGTGGGGTGGGTATTGGTGGGTGTGGGGGTGGGTGGGTGTGGGGGTGGGTGGGTGTGGGTGTGTGTGTGTGGGGGGGTGGATGTGTGTGTGGGGGTGGGTGTGTGTGTGGGGGGTGGGTGTCTGTGTGTGGGGGGTGAGTGGGTGTGTGTGTGTGGGGGGGTGGGTGTGTGTGTGTGTGTGTGGGGGGGGGTGGGTGTGTGTGTGTGGGTGTGTGTGTGGGGGTGGGTGGGTGTGTGGGGTGGGTGTGTGTGTGGGGGTGGGTGTGTGTGTGGGGGGGTGGGTGTGTGTGTGGGGGTGGGTGGGTGTGTGTGGGGGTGGGTGTGTGTGGGGGTGGGTGTGTGTGTGTGGGGGTGGGTGGGTGTGTGTGGGGGTGGGTGTGTGTGTGTGGGGGTGGGTGTGTGTGTGTGGGGGTGGGTGTGTGGGGGTGGGTGTGTGTGTAGGGGGTGGGTTTGTGTGTGGGGGTGAGTGTGTGCGTGTGGGGGTTGGTGTGGGGGGTGTGTGTGGGGATTGGTGTGGGGGGTGTGTGTGGGGGGTGTGTGTGGGGGGGTGTGGGGGGTGTGTGTGGGGGGGTGTGTGTGGGGGGTGTGGGGGGTGTGTGTGGGGGGTGTGTGTGGGGGGTGTGTGTGGGGGGAGTGTGGGGGGTGTGGGGGTGGGTGTGTGGGGGTGGGGGTGGGTGTGTGGGGGTGGGGGTGGGGTGTGTGGGGGTGGGGTGTGTGGGGGTGGGGTGTGGGGGGTGTGTGTGGGGGGGTGTGTGTGGGGGGGTGTGTGTGTGGGGGGGTGTGTGTGTGGGGGGGTGTGTGTGTGGGGGGTGTGTGTGGGGGGGTGTGTGTGTGGGGGGTGTGTGTGGGGGGGTGTGTGTGGGGGGGTGTGTGGGGGTGTGTGTGTGGGGGGTGTGTGTGGGGTGTGTGTGTGGGGGGGTGTGTGTGTGGGGGGGTGTGTGTGTGGGGGGGTGTGTGTGTGGGGGGGTATGTGTGTGGGGGTGTGTGTGTGTGGGGGGTGTGTGTGTGTGGGGGTATGTGTGTGGGGGGTATGTGTGTGGGGGGTATGTGTGGGGGTGTGGTGTGTGTGGGGGTGGGTGTTGGTGGGTGTGTGGGCAAGGGCTGGAAGTCATCATTTCGTTTCTTGTGGGGTTGTAACCAATAGAGTGAAGGTGTCTGGTCCCATCGTTTCGTTTTTCTTATGGGAGAGGAATGGGTGGGGGGAGGGGGGAGGAGGCAGGGAAAGGGGGCAGGGGGAGGGTAAGGGGGCGGGAAGAGGGGAGCAAAAGGTGGAAGAGCCCAATTTCCCCTTCTGACGTCCTCCCACATTGCCACTACTCACGACCAGAACTGCCACGACGCTCAATTCATTCATGTCTCTGACCCTCAATTCATTCTATCTCGGATCCTCATTCATGTCTCGGACCCTCAATTCATTCACCTCTCCGCTCATTCAGTTATTTACATTCAGCTTCCCATTCACCTCAAGCGTCGTCTCTCCAGTTTACATCAATATCGAAAAGTTCACCCACGGGAAATATTTCGACGTGGGGTCAGTCATTCAGATAAGGAAAATATACTATTCTGCGCGTGTGTGTGTGTGTGTGTGTGTGTGTGTGTGTGTGTGATCAGTTGTAGTTTGTCCCGAGACGGATGTTATATATGGAAACATCATTTATCTGTTATCGTGAGGCAACGTTACAGCGGCGTCTCATGTGTCAAAAGTTATCTACCAATTTACGACGACACTGTACACTGCTTACCTATATATATTCATCATGAAGAGGTGGTGGTGGTGCTCTTCAAGTTATAATGTAAACATTGGACAGAACCCCACAATCATTTGACAGAACCGCACAATTATCATTCCCGTCGGCATAATATATAGCGATGGCTTTAATCAGACTTTGTTTTACTATTATTTATTTATTTGTTTGTGTGTCCGACTGAATATAAATGACGTGCTGGATGACGTGAATTAGCCCCCCCCCCCCAAAAAAAAACAGCTTCAGGTGGACGCCATGACACGACCCGAGGCGAATACAAATATCCGCTCTTTTGTTTACAGTCGTACCCCTGCCTTAGTGATGTCACAGATGCCAAGGCGACGTCATATATAGCTTGGTGACGTCATATATGCCTTGGTGACGTCATAGATCTCACAATACAAAGGATAAACACAAGAGAAAGTTAAAACTCTTCTAAGAGTATCGTAAGGAATATATATAACAGGTGACGTCATAGGTACCTTGGTGACGTCATAGATGCCTTGGTGACGTCATAGATCTCGCAATACGAGGGATGAATACAGATACATTTATGCCCTAAGACAATAGTAACACGACCATGCAGAAACAACAGTGACCTGGCTTTGTGTGGTGTCAGGTGGACAAGTGACCTTATGTGTTTCTGACCCAGTGACCTTGACCCTGACCTTTGAACTTATGAGAGGAGTGCCCAATAAAAAATAATAATAAATAAATAAATAAAAAAATAAAAATAAATGATCGCTCAGTAATTGTAAGTGAATCGATGACGTATAGAAAATATTAGTGTATAACAAATAAAGACAGACAGACAGACAGACAAAGACAGACAGACAGACAGAGACACAGACAGACACAGACAGACAGACAGACAGACACACACAAAAGTACAATTATACCCGGGCCATAAACCAAGCATTCCAAAACTCACTTAATTTACGATATCAAAAACTCATTAAATATGTCGCTTGTGGACTCTCTCCCACCGATACTCGTAAGTTAGTTCATATTCCGGTTAATATTGGTAACTCAGGCAGGGATGATATCTCTCTCTCTCTCTCTCTCTCTCTCTCTCTCTCTCTCTCTCTCTCTCTCCCACCTTATTTCAATATTTCTCTACACTTCCTATCTATTCTTCTGCTTCTCTCCATCTCTCACCTATTCCTCTGTTTCTCTTTATATTATTTACCTTTTTTTTTAACTCATCTCTTCTATTTTACCTCGTCTAATATGTCCTTACCTATTTATCAATTCCTCATCTCCCCACCTATCTCTTTACCTATTCCTCATCCCCTATCTATCTATCTATCTATCTATCTGTCTATCATCCTCCCTACCTACTCGTCATCCTCCCCTCCACCATACTCGGAAAAAATGGCACAACAAATTTCACTTCGAACTCACGAACCACAAACCTAGCTAACGAGTTAACGAACCTATGTTTGAAGCTATCCAGCGTGTTAGAGTTAATGATGAGGTTTGGTAACTTGTTATATCACCTTTGTTTAGCCCTGACTTCCATTTATACACCTCCATCATATCGCCCCTCACTCTGCGTCTCTCGAGGGAGTGCAGATTAAGGTGCTTTAACATGTCTCTGTATTCAAGGTTCCTAATGCCCAGGATTAGTCTCGCCATTCTCCTCTGAATTATTTCATGGGATTTTATATTCATTCTGTAGTACGGTGACCAGAACTGAACTGCGTAATCCAAGTGAGGTCTCACATGCGCAAGATATAGTTTTAGGATGACCTCGCTAGTCTTGTAACTAACACTCATTCCTTTCAATGCTTTCTTTAATTCCTCTACTACCAGGTTGGTTGGTCACGGCCACCCAACTATCTGGCGTTCCATCCAGTGGATCCAAGCTGACCATGCTGTTGTATCATCTCATATCATCAGAGAATCTCGTGGGCAGCCACCCAGGAAGAGCCAAAAACTTGTTTACAAGAACCTCCAGACAAGGCTGAAGACCCTCTGCCAGGACCGCCAAGCTGGTCGCCAGTCAGTCCAAGAGTTTGTGCAAGGCGCTGGCTATAACATTCGTTGGAAATCTTAAACAATAATATGCAGTGTGACATTTTTTATTTTGTAATTCATTTATGTATGAGTTTTCACTAACATATGGTAGAATGTTTCAGTTAAAGGTAATATTTATGTTTTATGTTATGACGTTGATATAACTCTTAAGTAAGTTTCAGTAACAAACGTTATAAAATTTTCGCAAAAACATGTCAATAAAAATTAATGTGCCATTTTTTCCGAGTCTGATGATTATGCCTTTTTTTTTCCAGTGCCATATTTTCCTATTGCCATTTTTCCTATGCCATTTTTTCCTTCATTCGATAGGTGTATGAATGGAAATCAGGGCTAAACAAATGTGACATTACCAAGGTACTCAAACTATCCAACCAGGTGTGATCTCGTAACAATGGTTTTAAATTAGACAAATTTAGATTTAGGCGTGAAATAGGTAAACATTGGTTTGGAAACAGAGTACTGGATGAGTGGAACAAGTTACCGAACATCATCATTAACTCGAATACGCTGGATAGCTTCAAACATAGGTTGGATGGATATATGAGCGATAGGGGTAGGGTGTAATGGGACTGCCCAGTAGGGGCCAATAGGTCCGCTGCAGTTCCCTCCATTCTTATGTCCATAAACACACACACAAGAATAAATAAAAGGACTTCACTCTCCCAGCAGTATATTGACCGCCAGTCAGGTGTCCTCAGGCGGGTCCAGGATTATATAAATTTTAGTATGTGGAGAAGCAGGACATGGAGGAATGCTTTGTGGTGGTGCTGCTGACCTTATAGTGCTTGTGTCTGCCCTCCGGAGATGACCAATGGGGGGGGGGGGGGTGACAAGGGCGGAGGGCATCTCGACCTTTGACCCGATCCCACCCGATTTCCCCCCCCCCCCCCCCCGCCCGATGCGCTTGGTTGGTTTTCACGGTTGGACGCATGTTGAGATAAATATATACTGTACATATATTTTGGTATTATTATTATTATTATTATTATTATTATTATTATTATTATTATTGTTTACGCTGGTGTGTCATGTAAGGAGATATGTATATTAAGTATAGTTACGGTAGCACAATCATATATATGTATATTAATATGTGTAAATATCATAATAAATACAACACACACACACACACACACACTATGATGTATGTTAAAATCACATGTCTAAACATCAGTGTGCACACCAGAGAGCGTGTTCAAAATACACACGTTAGCATCAATGTGCACACGGTGAGGCTCGTCTCCAGCGGTCATATCTTTATATCAATATATACAAGAATCTTCCATCAACTAACGTCTTAACTCTACAATGTTTCGTTTACTTTGACGATAAACGCAATTAAACGTACAGGGTGTCGCAAGATAAAGTGGCTCCATGTAATTAAAAATACTTTATTACGCCTGAACCCAAAAGAACACACACACACACACACACACACACTAACGCCTCAGTGCCCCCTCCACCACACACCTGTAATATGTATACTAAAAATATATCATTTCCATCAAACACTTAAGGGCTTCTTCACCTTGTTACTTTTAGGGTCAAACGCTTTCATTAAATATAAAATAATTAGTAAAAAATTTCTTTTAGGATCACACGAAATTTTAGGCAATAATCAGCAATTATTTTGAAACATATACGGGTAAATTTTTAATAATAATAATAATAATAATAATAATAATAATAATAATAATGGTTAACGTTCACTGTCAAAACAAAGACATTTCACAAGACACTAATACACTCCAGCTTGTTAAATACAACTACTGTTAATACCTACCTCAAATACTTACTTCACCTTAAGGTTAATTACCGTACTACTAACCTAACCTAACCAAACCCACCCCAATACTAACCCAACCCAACCCACCCCAATACTAACCTAACCCAACCCACCCCAATACTAACCTAACCCAACCCAATACGAACCCAACCCAACCCACCCCAATAAACTCAACCCAACCCACTCCAATACTAACCCAACCCAACCCACCCCAATACTAACCCAACCCAACCCACCCCAATAAACCCAACCCAACCCACCCCAATACTAACCTAACCTAACCCAACCCACCCCAATACTAACCTAACCTAACCCAACCCACCCCAATACTAACCCATCCCAACCCACCCCAATAAACCCAACCCAACCCACCCCAATACTAACCTAACCTAACCCAACCCACCCCAATACCAACCTAACCTAACCCAACCCACCCCAATACTAACCTAACCTAACCCAACCCACCCCAATACTAACCCCAACCAAACCCACCCCAATACTAACCCAACCCAACCCACCCCAATACTAACCCAATCCAACCCACCCCAATACTAACCCAACCCAACCCACCCCAATACTAACCCAACCCAACCCACCCCAATAAACCCAACCCAACCTAACCTAACCCAACCCACCCCAATACTAACCCAACCCAACCCACCCCAATACTTACCCAACCCAACCCACCCCAATACTAACCAAACCCACCCCAATACTAACCCAACCCAACCCACCCCAATACTAACCCAACCCAACCCACCCCAATAAACCCAACCCAACCTAACCTAACCCAACCCACCCCAATACTAACCCAACCCAACCCACCCCAATACTTACCCAACCCAACCCACCCCAATACTAACCCAACCCACCCCAATACTAACCAAACCCAACCCAACCCAACCCACCCCAATACTAACCTAACCTAACCCAACCCACCCCAATCCTAACCTAACCTAACCCACCCCAATACTAACCTAACCTAACCCAACCCACCCCAATACTAACCCCAACCAAACCCACCCCAATACTAACCCAACCCAACCCACCCCAATACTAACCCAACCCAACCCACCCCAATAAACCCAACCCAACCTAACCTAACCCAACCCACCCCAATACTAACCCAACCCAACCCACCCCAATACTTACCCAACCCAACCCACCCCAATACAAACCCAACCCACCCCTATACTAACCCAACCCACCCCAATAAACCCAACCCAACCCACCCCAATACTAACCTAACCTAACCCAACCCACCCCAATCCTAACCTAACCTAACCCACCCCAATACTAACCTAACCATTCATCCAGGTAACGTTAGGGTGTTTAATCAACAGGTGAACCGTTTTATGCTTCTAGTCTATTATTTACTTTTAATTCTCATTGTAAAAACATCGCTTGGTATTAAACTCAATCTTTGGTACTTATAAAAACTTATCTAGAAAATGGCTTTTATTTATCCGCTACTAATAAATGACTTTTTACTATATATCAATCACAAATAAAAGGCTTCACTTATTTATCCACCACATGTAAACAGTCTGTCTTGTTTATCTAATTATCTAAATTAAAGATCTACCACGTATGACCATTTGACCTTTGATTAAACTATCACCACACACACACAACTGACCACCTGCACCACCACCATACCTGCCTGGCTGCCAACAACACTAGTAGTGACACCTGCAGCACATAACACACCCACACGCACATACCTGTCTCCTCTTCAATATATGCTACTTCCTCTACACACCTATTACCTCCTCCAAACACCTGTCTCCTCTTCAATATATGCTACTTCCTCTACACACCTATTACCTCCTCCAAACACCTGTCTCCTCTTCAATATATGCTACTTCCTCTACACACCTATTACCTCCTCCAAACACCTGTCTCCTCTTCAATATATGCTACTTCCTCTACACACCTGTTACCTCCTCCAAACACCTGTTTCATCTTTAACTCGACTCCTTCATTTACACATGTGTATACTCCCCTACACGTCGATGTCCTTTGCCACACGTGTCTCACTCCACATACACCGTACACTAGTGTGATCTTATATCTTGTTGTAGGTCATCAAGACACTTACTGTAATTTAATATTTCTGGTCCTTCATAAAAACTGCTTATCCCAGAACAAAATTTCCTTCACTAACTGTCAATGGATAATTACAGTTCAATGTCTTACGGAGGAAAAATATGAACAAAATCCTAAAAAAGATTATTGTTAAAACCCAACATACACGAGTTTCAATCAATTTCAATTGTTTATTCCTTGATAGAGGAAGCGGGATCCTAGTGCTGTCACTAGGTACCCCTGTACAATGACACCAGAAGCATCTGGCAAGTGTGACAAGTATATACAGTATAAATATTATAAAGGGGCTTACTAAAGCCTAAGGAAGGAAGGATATTCCTTTAACACATAATCAATGTTATTTACAAAATATCTGGCCAGTATGGGGAGGATCATCGTGTCTCCGTCAGGGGGTCGTGGAGTGGTGGTCCAGCAGGCGTCACGGAAGCGTTGTGTGTGGGGACATCTTAGGAGGTAGTGGATAAGGGTGCGGCTGTCGGGTCTTCTGCATAATGCACAAGAGCGTTGCTCAGGGGATGCGGGGATACCAATCTCCCAAACAAAGTCATACCCAATGATGATACGTACACGAGTTAATATAATGTTATCTCAGGTGAGTGTTGATGTAGTCTGACTGACAATATGCCCGGGTGCTGGCCTCCCACAACGCACGTACTGTACAACCTCTGGCTCAAAATGGTGGTAATTGGACCCGGCCACAAAGACCCTCATGAAGGTTGCCGTCAGGAAATGTTCAACAGTGTAAATTTATTCTTTTTAAGCAAATGAATCCTTCACAGGGTGTTGACATGGGCGGCACCAACACCAGCGTAACGAACATCAACATATTTGGGTGTTCCTGCTGGTTCTCCTCAACCACGACCTTCCACCACTGTTGAGGAAGCCTCCGGTAGTGATGCTGTACATCTACCGCCATTACAACCTGATCTTTCCTTGCCTCTCGACCAAGAAGTTATGAGCCATCAATGTGTCTAAAAAATATCCCATCAGTGTCTAACACCTCTTCGCTACAGGCGCCTGGTTCCCCCCGGCTGTCGGGTCAGTGACTGAGTTAGACAATAGTCGGGCCGCCCCCACCACACCTCCCTCCTGATATACAAAATGTGTGTCCAAGAAAACTAGGAAGTGTGGGATGACACACTCCATCACTGTCTTCAGGACCTCCCTGTGTCTCCGTCGTGTCTGGTGAGGTTGACGCCTTTGTTCATGACACCACATAACACTGAAGCATTAGGTACGATATTAAGTGAGGAGTGTAAGTGATACAATCTGAGCCGTGACAAAAACAAGACGCTATATCATGAGTCAACTTGGTCCTGACGTTGGACTATACTGTGTAGTTGACAGCTGACCAGGTTTAACATTATACTACATTAGGCTGCCTCGTGTTAACTAAGTGCTTCAAACATCATAAACATATCATATATTAATAAAACACACACACACACACACACACACATCAATCATGGTCGTATCTCGTCAGCTCCAACATATATCACTTTAGCAGGTAACTCGCTCATACATTTGTTGATTTAAGTGTTTCAACCCCTGCCTCTTACATACCTGTCATCTTATCTACACCTGTCTCCTAACCTACCCCCGTCTTCATCTACACACCTGTCTATCCACACACTTGTTTCTATCCACACAACTGGCTCCATTTATTTGTCTCCATCCACACACCCGTCTCCTCACCTACACCTGTCTCCATACCTATACATGTCTTCATTCTCACACCTGACTCCACACCTACACAACTCCTCCTCCATCTCCTCCACCATCCCCCCCACCTCCCACACACACACACTTATGCTCACACACCACAACAATAAATTTACGCTTCATGATTAGTTTTTAGACAACTAAATCCCAGAGGGTGTAAGAGACTAGGGACCAGAGACAACACCTACCTCAAGCACCCCCACACCACCTGTTCCCGTTACATTTTCAAGACAACTTCGCCGAATTTTCAAATATTTTCACTTCAATAATTCTAAGATATTCTTTTGCAGTGTTTTTTCATAATTTTTCAATCTTCTTTGTAATATTTGGTCATACTTTTCAATATTCGAGGCGATAGTTTCGTAAATATTCACTTCAGTATTTTCTACAGAATATTTTTTATAAGATTTACACATCATGAATCTAAACATTACAGTATTTTCATAATTTTTCATACCCGTTTTCATAAGTTTTCAATAACATTCTGGAATATATTTTAATAAACTTTTACTTCAACACGCTCCATAGTTTCACCAATCTCTACATCTCTCGATCTTATCCATTACCTTCATAAAATGTTCACTAAAATCTGTAATACTAACACAACATTCCACTCACTCGCGGGTAATAACAAGACACTCGGGACGGTCTCACAACACGAAGCTGTAGCTGTCAACAAGAGATAATAGCCCCAAAGTTTAATGCGCGTTAACCTAACATACCTGGCGTGGCTTTACCTGAGTGCCGGACACCAGTTGCTTGGTAACACACCTTATCACCTTCACTCATTACCAACACAAAGCTAATTATACGTCTTTTTGTATCACCAACGATTAAAATGCCCTCCTCTTGAATAGATTTACATATATCATGGAATATATCCCTGGGGAGAGGTGAATACAAGCACATATATATATAGAGTATATCTTAAACTAGACTGTAGTAAATGACACAACACAGCCTTTGCCTCACGTATGCTAATAGCTTATTATCCAGGCTGAGTAAGCAATTTTCTTAACCTCACCCTCAAGAAAACTCGTCTTCAGGAGTGGCTAACTTTATTTTAGGGGAAGAACCAGTTTTGTGCATCAGATAGTGAGATGTGAAGATTTTGATATGTTAAATATTCGCACCACCACTACCACCAGCAGCACCACCACTACCTTCACCACTACCACAAGCATCATCACCACCACCACAACCACCACCACCACTACCTTCACCACTACCACCACCACCAACGGCACTACCATTACGACCAGCTGTGTGAGCGTGGCTGTGGGCGGTGACTCGTTCAAGGTGGATCATAACGTGTGATAACTGTGCCTGCCACCCACACACACACACACACACACACAAGCGCTATGTCAAAAGAGGATCAGCAAAGAGGTTGAGGTTCTAATCGATATATCAGACACATGTCAGTGGATAATCTAGACGGCAGCTGTGTCTACATGCCAGGCGCATGTCACAGGATGAGAAGCAAGGTAACCATGTCCACTTCTCAGGCCCATGTCACAGGGCAAGATGACAGGCACAGCAATAGTCCATTCCAGAGGCGGGGGGGCAAAAAGTGAGAGAGAAAGAAGGAAAGAAAGAAAGAAGGAAAGAAGGAAAGAAATTAAATAAATAAGTAAATTCTAATACTTTTGCAAACCAATAATGCAAATGCAGAGGTCGTGTGAGTCAATTAGCCGCACTTTACAGCACAGGTAATGAGGGATACACCTTGTTGACTCTCGCTGCATAATGATCACTAATACAAAACCATTATATAAACAGTATTTATCATTTACAACAACAATATGGTAGGTGTCTTAAGTGATGCCCACGAGTCTGATTATATCTGTTGATCGTAATGGGTCTTCAGGCTTAAAAAAACAAAACAAAACAAAAATCAAGTATGCAAGTTTTTCGGATTTTTAATGGAAAATTTAAGGTCCAACTATAAGATTCAGTGGCTGGATCATTTTATAATTTCAAATTCCATCCATTGAAAGACTAACATAACACTTACCTAAAATAAACAACATTTTAAAACAGTGTTACATTACAGATACGAATTATTGGGTTGGTAAGGTTAAGGGGGAGTTTACTATACTGGAAAAAATTTAACTCTAGGGAATTAACCCTCCCTCCATAAGGTCCCCCTTCTAGGTGTAGACTTCTTCCACAAGGTCCTCTCCCAGGGGTAGACTCCCTTCACGAGATCCTTTCCCAGGTGTAGACTCCCTTCACGAGATCCTCTCCCAGGTGTAGACTCCCTTCACGAGATCCTCTCCCAGGTGTAGACTCCCTTCACGAGGCCCTCTCCCAAGGGGTAGACTCCCTCCAACAAGGTCATCTTCCAGGTGTAGACTCTCTGTACAAGGTCCCCTCCCAAGTGTAGCCTCCCTCCACAAGATCCCCCTCCTAGGTGTACTCTCTCTCATCAAAGTCCCAGGTGTAGACTCCCTGTACAAGGTTCCCTCCCAGGCATAGACTCCCTCCACAAGGTCAGCAGGGAGTCAGGGCAGGAGGTTGAACCCGGCGATATTAACGCGAGACTCTGAGCCTCCCCGTGTTAAAAGTCTCTCATGAGGAGAAAAACGGGAGTATTATGAAGGTTATCAATTTATACTTTGAAATTCACGGCTTCGTATTCAACCTGGGAATTTGTATGCCGTCTCCTACGTCACTTTATACGGATTTACACACACGTACCAATATAACTCAAGACCCTCTTACCATTTGTGACGGAAGGGGGAAAAGGGAAGGGGGGAAGAGAGAAAAGGTGGAAGGGGGAAAGAGGGAAAAGGTGGAAGGGGGAAAGAGGGAAAAGGTGGAAGGGGGAAAGGTGAGGTGGGGAAAGGTGAGGTAGGGAAAGGGGGAGGTGGGACAAGGAGGGAGGTGGGGCGGGGGGGAAGGTGGGGCGGGAGAAAAGGGGGGTAAGTTAGGGTGAGGGGGTGAGGTGGGGGCGAGAAGGAAGGAGAGAACTGGATACCTATGAAAGATCCCCCCCCCCCCCAACCCGTATACCTCAACACAACTAGTCTTAAGTTGTAATAATTCCTTAACATGACTCATACAACACCTACCCCCCCCCCTCCCCCCTCCCCCCGCCCCCCCCTGTAATATCTGCGTCAAGTTTCGGAGTGTTTCCCGTGAAGCTGTGTACTGTGGGGAGGAGTTAGAGGCTGAAATCGTGTGCCACAATGGGTTAAGTAAGAGGCGGACAGAAAGATGGATGAACAAGCAGGACAATACACTATGCCTTTGGTCTATAACGAGGAAGTACAACTAAATAAATAAAAGATAAAAGGTTATATAGTCTTGGTGAAATTCCTACAGTGGGATGGTCTGAGGAACAGTCCTAAGATAAATTACGACACGACCATGAAATATTGCCAGATGAAATATGGTTCTTCGTGGGGACGACTGACTGGCCACAGCACTACAGGGTGAGCAAAAAGTAAAGTCAGTGACCTTTGTTATTGAGGAGTACCAACCCGGATGATGTACCACGACACTACTCATCTCAAAATCATGAATATGTGAATAAATATGAAAGGGTTTACTGTGGCCAGGAATACTTCACACACAGACTACGGCACCTGGTCACCACCACACGTGTAGAAATTCTCCTTCCACGAGATAATAATAAAACAATGGTAAAATATCAAGATCCATCAGAATTAATTTTTAAGTCTTTGCAAAACAGTCTTGTGAAAATAAAGGTAAATAATAGAAGAGGATTGAGGAAAGACCATCTTATCTTCTCTCTCTCTCTCTCACACACACAACAGTAAGTGCTTCCTCAAGGTCCTACACCTTACAAAATAATGGTCCCCGAAATATGCTGAAGGTAATCTTAAATCTCAATCTGATCTTTAGTACATCCTCGACCGTTCCCTAAGTAATGAACCACACACACACACACACACACACCTCACCCTGCCTGTCAGATTCCCCTTAATACTTATAAAACTTCTACCGCTACTGACTACTTCCAAAAACATTATCCTACCGACCAAAAATAGCAAAATAAATATCTTTACCCTTTCAGATAAGAGCGAGGAGAGGGCCATCAGGGTCCCCCAAAACTTTTAAAGGGTATTCTTTTGGGAGATAAATGCACCTGGAAAGTGGATGAAAACTGCGGAAACTCTTCATCGTGGCCACAATACGGAGGGAGCCCGGGCCTGACCGTTCATAACCCACCCCGAGAGAAACGTCCTCCCGGGGTCCACCACTCTCGCCCTCACACCGGAAACTCAAACCCGAATTCGAGAATCACACTTTTATCTGCGACAGCTTCAAGGGAGATGGCGAGGAGCTGTGGGTTTAGCCTAAGTCTTACCTACACCAGTAATTTTTAATCTTTTAATACTATCTCCAGTATCTTAAAACCTTACTAACAAAAAATTTTCCCGAACATTAAATCATTTTTTTTATTGTTTACAGTTTCTTCACCAAATTGTTATTCTCCTATTGTCTTCACCATTACACCATACATTACACCAGCTAGCCAACACTATAAGACAAAAGAAGTGAAATGCATCATCACCTTCTCCTCCCTCTACCACTAGAAACCTTTCCAAGAAGCCTTCATAATTTTCACTACAACACAAAGTCATTCAAAATGTAACATCACAGGTCAATGTTTCCTTCTGGTTTGTGTGCAGTTGGTTGCCTCACTCACCACATACAATGGCTTTATAGTGTAGTGTTAAAACACTGTTATTGTTCTATGTATCAAAGTTGTCAAGAGAAATAAGTGGACACCAGAGAGTTATCGCTAGAACAGCCTCAAGATTTCTGACTGACCACACGGGGACAGTGCACTCGGGGCGTCAAAACACAACACATTAAACCTAACCATTAATTAAAACTCACACACTATTGATAATTACTAAACCAAACCCAGCATGGAAAAACAAGACCAAAATAATCAGTAAATAGTTGGGGTATAGTAGAAGACCTGATAATTCACACTTCAGAAACAACAATTATCTTTACACAGAATACAACCTTGGATACTCCCCCCTCCATCATTAACTTATAATTCATCTCAAAACAACAGTCCTAGTTCCATCTTACTGTGTCTTGTTCTCAGGCAGACTTCACCTTCACCAAGGACGCAGGAGGCAAAATAGTGCTAAATTAGTAGGGTTAGTTTACGCTGAAACTCACCTGTGGAGTAACTTGTTTGGACTTTACGATAATTGAGTTTTTTTTTTAAGGGGGTGGTGGTGGTGGTTAGGTTAGACGCAGGTAAGACCTCTAGTGTTATAATTAATCTGATTTAATAATAATAAGTACTGGAGGAATGAGGAGTGAACTGTATATGTTATCGCTGTCCATACACACACACACACACAAACACACACACACACACACAAAGATGGATTTACTGAATCTAGAACCCAGTCTCGAGCGGGCGGCGTGAAACTGAGTACATCCTTAACTGTAAACTCATTTGTTCATCTCAGTCCGTGTTGCTATGTGAGTACGTGAGCCTTTGTTTACATCCTGTGTGTTGAGGCCGCTTACACACAGGATGCAACAAATATAGTAATTTCTCCCTATTAAATGAGGGAAATTTGTTGGTGTCGGACGGAGGGGGTTTTGTGTGTGTGTGTGTGTGTGTGTGTGTGTGTGTGTGTGTGTGTGTGTCATCCATCACCCTTCTTGAAAATACACCCCCCCCCCCCCCGGACCTTCTTCATGCAACACACCATTGCACACTGCTCCACCTGCATGGCCACGTCAAACTACACCTGGTCAAACACATTCCACTATATCACACATTCCACAACACACCTGGCCATACACTACACAACACACCTGGCCATACACTACATAACACACGTGGCTAAACACACTCCACTACATAACACACCTGGTCAAACACACCCCACTACACCACACTCCACATGCTGGTCAGAGTCGCAGTAACTGACCACCACACCCACCAGTACAACACCCACCAGTACATCACCCACCAGTACAACACCCACCAGTACAACACCCACCAGTACATCACCCACCAGTACATCACCCACCAGTACAACACCCACCAGTACATCACCCACCAGTACATCACCCACCAGTACAACACCCACCAGTACATCACCCACCAGTACAACACCCACCAGTACAACACCCACCAGTACAACACCCACCAGTACAACACCCACCAGTACATCACCCACCAGTACATCACCCACCAGTACAACAAAGTTCACTCTATCCCTGTAGTACTTCTTTTGACCTTAAACTTGTAACCTATGACCTCCTCCTGTATTGTATCTGTAGTTGTAAAGGTCACTGATCATAATACATAACAAAGGACTGTCTTGTAATCTTACTGTATTCGTATTTCTTTCTTCGCCTGTATTTTATTCTGTACCTGTAGTGTTTATGACGTGACTTATTAAATGAATGTGAAATAGTCAGAATAATCATGTTTAAAAGTGGTTCAAGAAATATCAATAATAATAATAATAATAATAATAATAATAATATTAATACAACGCCAATAGAGTTACGTTCCTATCTAAAATCATCCAACTTTACCCAAAATGTAAATTCGCCTCAGAGCATAATTTAAACTTTACTGTAAAAATTCACACAAACTTACAATTTTCATTCTTACAACATTTATTTATGGTTTGTGGCTGTCACGTACTTCTTCCTGCATGTAACTTGAAATCTACCTAAGTTGTGTGAGCATCAATTTTTTCCCCCATATTTTATTGTTTTTCTCCCTAGTTTTTATTTTTTCTCCCTTGTTTTCATTTTGTCCTCCCTAGTTTGTCTTTTTTTTCTCCCTAGTGTGTATATAATCGAACATATAAAAGTTACATCATGGAAATTTAAAAAGAAGAGATCTATCACCAGGGTAATTATGAACTCCAATCCAACCATAATTACGGGTCGTTTGGCTAATAACATACATACATACGTACATACATACATACAACCTTATGTACGCCGTGTTCCATACAGTTCCAAAGTTATTTTATGATGTTTCCCTCAAAATTTCCATCTGGGATTTAATAATAATAATATAATAGTAACGATGATGATAAATAATAATAATAATAATAATAATAATAATAATAATAATAATAATAATAATAATGTCCCACGAGAGGTGTTCATGATACAGGGTGTTCCAAAAAGTGTTCATGATACAGTGTTCCAAAAAAGTGTTCATGATACAGAGTGTTCCAAAAAGAGTGTCCACAGTGCAGGTCACAGCCAGAACAAGCGGCAGTACACAGGGTCGATTTGTCGGTGCCGAGGAGTTGGCCTTGTGTGTGTGTGGCGAAGCAGCAGGTGGTGGACGGCTCACAACACCCACCTCAGCCTCTCAATCACCGGGTTATCATGACGGAGTGTCGCCCCCTCCTCAGGTCGTCTACATGACCCCCTCACACAAGGTCATTCACCAGGGAGGCAGGTAAGGAGTTTCTTACACAGGTGATTGGGATATGTGTCTCACTGTCCCCCTAAAGACGGTACCCAGTCAATAAAGGCGTTAAATACAAATGGGAATCTGAATAAATGCACATGCGTTAATATTTCAAATTAACTTCAATCGGTACACGTGATATAACTTTAATCTCGCCATCAAACAGACGCACATAACCGCCGAGATGAACATACACACACACACTATCACCATCATGCACACGAACGCAGCGACCCACAAGGAATGCGCCAGTTCACTAACTCAACGTCATGCAGCAGGGAACACACACACACACACACACACACACACACACCACCCAGCAGCGCCTTCTTCTTAATTCAGGTGAGGTGCTCCATTCTGCTCTGAGGGAACGGCGGATGAATACTCCTACTTAGAGAAGCAAGAAACAGAGAAAAATATATATCAGATACACGGAGATCTCAGTAGTTGTAAATATATAAAAAACTCATAAGAAAATTAAGATTACTACTATTATTACTACGACAATAACTATATCACTGCTATTAGAACAGCTACTATAGTGAAACTTGTATATAACGAACTATATGGCAAGAAAAGTCCGTTATAGAGAGGGTTCGTTAGATGTGAACACCCCTATCTAACGTATGATATGGAGAGGTAATAATAATAATAATAATAATAATAATAATAATAATAATAATAATAGTGAGAAAATATTCAATACAAAAATCATCTCTGTACGCGGTATGAATCCCTAGGTGGTTGGAACCCCATAGTGAGAACACAGTTTAAAATTCAAATAAAAACACGATACGTCTCTTAATGCTTCCTTTCTCTATTACCGGGACTATCCACCACCCCCGTGTACTAAAACTGACTGCAAGCACGAGGCCAATTTGTTTATTGTGTGCATGTGCAAGACAACGTGTGACTTAGAATATGAATATGAGAGAGGAAAGGTGGAAAGGCAGACGTGAATACACTAAAGCCATGTGTTTTTAAGTCTGCTCAGGGATGGTCGCGGTGGTGTCAAAAGACGAGTTATGTGGTCTATGATTCCTCACTATTTATGACAACACACACACACACAAACACACACACCCACACACATTTCCTCACCAAAAATATACTTAAGTACTATTAACCACGTCACCACGAAGAGAGATGATGACAAAACACTTTAGGCCTCTGAAAAAAAAAGTGGTCCGTTGTCTCCAAGTAGATATCACCACCCCGTAAAAAGCACAAAAAAATACAATAAAAGTTACTCCGCAATCCTCTCTTTTATATGCCAGGCTACAAGCTTAACTATACCCTAGGTCCTTACTGTGTCCACAAAGAGAATCACAATAAAATAATAATAATAATCTTCGTGCCTAGAATGTGAGAGACTACGACTCATATACCTCACACGCCCATAAACCCCTGAAGGAGTGAGTGAGTAAACGGATCCAGAGACTCCCCCCAGACGCTACCAACAGGGACACGGGCACCTCACTGTGAACTCTTTAGGAAGGTTACCTAGCCAGTCTTACTGTTAACATCACCTTCAGGATTCAAAAGCCCTGGAGTTTGATGATTTTGTGTAATAAATAAAATAAATAAATAAATAAAAGCCAAACTAGATGGATTTTTTTTTCAGGAATACATAGCAGCAGAGTAAGAGTTATGTTGATGTATCTTTATGTTCCTACACACCAATGACAAGTTTTATTAAAAATACCGAGAATGTCATCTTACCCAGAAAGGACAAGCCTAATATTATGCACCTACCTGCCTGCCTGTCTTTTGTATACGTGCTTCTCTGCATACCTGTCTGCTTACCTCCCGTATCTCTCTCATTGTCTGCTTATCTACCTGTCAGCCAATCAGCCCACGTGTTCATTAGTCACCCCTCCCCCACCAAACCACCGCATCACTGTGTAAACAAACACCTCAAACACCAAGAACAAACAGAAATACACGATTATTTACTATATATAAACACAAACCACAAAACACGGGACGGAACATTACCCAGTAGCCAGAGAATCGTCAGTTGATGCATAATACATCATTGTTTACATACAAGCTGGCCTGGTGAGGGAGACGAGACACGAATACCAAGGTAGAGACTGAGGAGAAAATGAAGGTGAAACGAGAAGAGAAGAAAAAGGAAGCTCAGTTAAAGACGAAAATAGAGAACAAAACGAAAATAAAAGAAAAAAACGTACAGATAAGGACGAAAATATTTAGAAAAATTAATGAAAATAAAGGAAAAAGGAGCTAATTTAAGGAAGAAAATAGAGAAATCTGAAATATGTCGACGAGAAACAGAAAAGAAAAAAAACGAAGAAAGGTGATAAAAAAAATAGGGAATGAAGGTCCAGATAAACAGGGGGAAGGAGGAAGAGGAGGAAGAAATATATATATATATATATATATATATATATATATATATATATATATATATATATATATATATATATATATATATATAACAGAGAGAGAGAAACAGTTGATAATAGCGGTCACTAAATCACGGTAAAAATTTATCTTCTTAACTCTCTCTCTCCCCCCCCCCCCTCACCCCCCTATTACTTTCCCCCCCTCACCCCCTTATTACTCTCCCCCATCACTCTTCCCCCCTCACCCTTCTATTACTCTCCCCCATCACTCTTCCCTCCTCACCCCCCTATTACTCTCCCCTCATCACTCTTCCCCCCTCACCCCCCTATTACTCTCCCCCCATCACTCTTCCCCCCTCACCCCCCTATTACTCTCCCCCCATCACTCTTCCCCCTCACCTCCCTATCTCTCTTCCTCCCTCTCTCTTTCCCCTTCCCTCCCTACCCCTCTCCCCTACGATCAGTGAATCACAATTTACACTAATGTCTCAACTCTCAGTCCATCGTTTATTCGTCTCCAGTAAGTGGCAAACCAAATTTATAGCGTCAACCTGTCTTGTATGCAAATGACCCTATAAACAACAAGAATTTCCTCGGATTATTATTTCCTTGGCTGATAAATTTGTGTAAAATAATATTATCACATGAGGGATAAAAGGCACTCTCTTCTGTGGGGTATTGTATGTCTAATAGTATCAGTACATACATGGATATACCTACAGTGACGGACAGTGACGAACAGACACCATCGTCGTTAGGTATACAGTATTCCCAAGAACTACTTCCCGGAGATAATAAAACACCCTAGACATATTCAAGAGATATAAATGACTTCGTAAAATATGAAAAAAAAAACATTAAAAGCTGAATAAAATATAAATTGGTTCCAAAGACGAAATCTACACACACTCCCATAATGCCTTGAGTCAGATGCAAACACAGTTGAGGAGATAGAGTGGAACTTTTGCAATGTTAAAACACCTTCGGGGAGTTAAATTGGAAAAAAGGACTCGAGAAAAACACAACAGGATCTGGTCGGCGGTGAGATTGTTTTGTCTGTCTAAGGGACGTGCCGACACCTGCTGCATTATTCACCCCCACACAGGTGCTTCGGCTCTAAACCCACGTACGGCTGCAGTGTTCCTCCCAATACCTACCAGAGAGAGAGAGAGAGAGAGAGAGAGAGAGAGAGAGTGTGTGTGTGTGTATTATCCCCATAACAATAGCTTCGTTTATCAATATTCAACCAATCGGCTACGAGGACACGACCATTTTACGCTGCTTAGGTGAAACACACACACACACACACACACACACAGTGAAATACACATAGTTATAATTAAAGGTCATTGTTACAAGCGTTCTCCACCTAGGGCGTGATTCTACCCCCGCCGTTTTTTGTACCACAATATCAAGACCAATTTCCCGTCGGTAACGAAAAGAAAACGCAGAGACACCATACTCTTGAGACACCACTGATATTATCGACTTCCCTGTACCAAAATTCAAGTCAATATTTTTAACAACCAATTTAAGATAATTCATTTATAAAACTTTCAATCACACGTATTTTTACACAACAGTTTAAGGAAGAGATTTTAAGAGCTCATGATTAGGAAGATCCAATTCTACAGTAGTTTTATCAGTGATACTTGGGGTCTCTCTCACACAGCTAAGAACTCCGGGTGTCCACTTGGTTACAGCTGCCAGTTATAAGCGCCGGTCTAAGCTGATTACGACTGACAACGATATATGAGAAAAAAAAGTGGAGGATTTTCTCACTATATAGGAAACCATTTCTTTGCTGGTTATTAGATAGAATTTTATATTTATAAGGGAAACAGTTATAACCCCCTCTTGTGTAACGCTGCGTTTGTCACACTTACTGTATGTAACGCTTATGTCACACTCCTCCTACTATACCATGACATACTTGTACATGGTTATATTACCTTCACACCACACTCAACACTGACAAACACTAATAAACTCTAGGGAAGTTTCTCAACACTCCACCAGGCCACTACAACGGGAAATACATCAGGCTGTGTGTGTGTGTGTTATATTACAAATTGACTTCACCTCTCACACCCTAACTCACTTGGAGATGTTTTGTGAGTCATATAGTCAGTTACACACACACACACACACACACACACACACACACACACACACACACACCTTCCCCCACAACCGCGACTGATTAGCCATTACATTTCGTTCGTTCCAGACTTCATGCCGGGGATGTCACCCCCCATTATAACGATTAACCTGTCTGTGTTCTTATTCATTCATCATAATAAATAATAAAACAAAAAGCAACAACAACACTGGCTCTCAGACTCGACTAAGACACTGCATCACCCAACTTCCTCCTAATGTTCACTCATCAATGCCCTAATCACAACCAGTAAATAATTGATCCAAACAAAAAGATATAATCGAGTTTTTGCAATGGGTAATAACAGTCACGTTTCCACAGTCACCTACGGCGTAATTCCACCAGAGGTTTCCGGCATCTGGTGTTACGCCCGTGAGAGTTGTGTCATTATATGCCAATTACGTTCACCGCAAAATATTAAATAAAAATGGTGGTGGTGGTGAAGGTTGTGGGGATAGTGAAGGAAGTTGTTGTGGTGGTGGTGGTAGTGAAAGTGGTGATAGTGAAGGTGGTGGGTGTGGTGGTGGTGGTGGTGATGGAGGTGCAACAAGAGTGATGATATTAATAGGGTTATCTGCCCCCCCCCCCCCCCCCCAGGAAAAAATATTGTCATTATCCCGCTAGATTTTTTTTACGCAGAAAAATAAATGCATTTGTCTGTCTGTCTGTCTGTCTGTCTGTCTCAAAGGAAGAGTACCTACTATCCTCCACATCCAACTAAGGCAAAAAAAAATACACTACATTTCTTAACAGTGAGCAATTTACATATCGAGGCAGGAAGCAAAACCCATCCACAAAAATGATTCTCCTCTGCAACAACAAGACACATGCGGAGGTTTTATTTAGTCACAACACACCGCTCTTGCCTGGGGTGAGTGCTGGGGCGTGTAGCTGAACTCTACCAACATACGGTACGGCCCACGCCTAAATCAGCACTTTTTATAAGGGCAGGATATGTGATTGAAGTTTGCCAGTTAGCACTCAACACCGTGTGGTAGAATAACAATTGATTTGTGTGTATGCAACGTGTTATAACGGGGGTGTGTGGGGGAGGGGTGTGTGGGGGAGGGGTGTGGGGGGGAGGGGTGTGGGGGGGAGGGGTGTGGGGGGAGAGGGTGTGGGGGGAGGGGGTGTGGGGGGAGGGGTGTGGGGAGAGGGGTGTGGGGGGAGAGGGGTGTGGGGGGAGGGGTGTGGGGGGAGGGGTGTGGGGGAGGGGTGTGTGGGGAGAGGGGTGTGTGGGGAGGGGTGTTTGGGGAGAGGGGTGTGTGGGGGGAGGGGTGTGGGGGAGGGGTGTGGGGGGAGGGGGTGTGGGGGGAGAGGGGTGTGGGGGGAGGGGTGTGGAGGAAGGGGTGTGGGGGAGGGGTGTGGGGGAGGGGTGTGCGGGGAGAGGGGTGTGGGGGGAGGGGTGTGGAGGAAGGGGTGTGGGGGGAGGGGTGTGCGGGGAGGGGTGTGTGGGGAGAGGGGTGTGGGGGGAGGAGGGGAGGGAAGGAGAGGGATGAGGAGGAAAGGGAGTGAAGGAGGGGGGGAGGCGAAAGGGAGTGAAGGAGGGGGGGGGAGGCGAAAGGGAGGAAGGGGATATGGGAAGAAGGAAGGGTAATGGAGGGAAGGAAGGGAAAGGAAGGAATGAGACGAAAGAGTAAGGAGAAAGGGGATGGAAGGAAGGAAAGGGAAGGGCTATATACATGAGAGAAAACCCAAAACAAACTAACATATAACAGCTGATCTCTTGTGCCCATAATGAGATGAACAATCGAGGAGTATTATAAATAACACCAAACTAAATGAACCAAAGGCACGTCTCCCTCCCCAACACCACCAGGACCCCATTGAAGAAAATATACCAGTAGCACGTACAATAATATTAAAGTTACACCACATTTTAGGAGTCTCAATTTTCTTCATATTTATGTAAACTGTGACAGAGTAATTGACGTATACAAGACCATGAGCCCCACTGATGGACACTTACTGACAAGGGATGTGTTTCAGAAAGGCTTCTGTAGTACAACATGAGCAAGACAGCACTTATGTTTAGTTGTGTGATAAGGGAGTCACTGACGCTTGAGTGAGAAGGAAATTCCCTAGTGAAGAAGTGTGAAGGATGAGGGATAAGAGGGTCACCACATCACGGTGTACGGCCGTTGGTGTGAGATATCGTACTGTAATAAAACAACGAGTAACGGCCGGCGTCCTCAAATCACTGCCTGTAAACAACGTGATCTGGTTGTTAAGGAACTACCTTATGGTCATCATCTATCGAATAAATCTCAGTAAAATAAGCTGGGTCCTGAGATGTGTAATTCATTTGTTGTTATTATTTACAAAGATTATGAACTAAATTGGAAACATTCTCTACCATGCCATGTGATATATTGTACACGAGAAGTTAATATCTAACTTTAATCCACAACCAGTAGGAAAAATAAGAGGATAACTATTTAATTAACCTTATACGAGTTACCTGAGCATCTCCTTTACTAACTAACCAAAGATGAGACAGACGAGCTCCTCCCTCCGGCAGCCTCCCGAACACTACACACAGTAATAAAAGCAGCCAATCTCCATCTAACACAACAAAAATTGCTTGTACAATCAACCCTTAAGAACAGGTTTAACACGCAGATGGAACAGCGACAAGACCTGACCTCAACACCTGGGTCATGACCTTTCAACCCCTGGATAGTTGCTCCCCTCCCCTCCGGCACCCACACGTTTAAATAACATCATTACAACTAGTGCTTTTACCTGCGTTAGTCAGCAATGTATTACCTCATCCTGAAAGACTGACTGACAGAATGACTTGAAACGACTTGTAGCTAAACAGAATTGACTAGCGACTAATAGACCATGGAGTTAATTAAGGTTAAGTTAGCGTCAGGATGGTTAATCTGGCAAAACAGGGAAATACAACAACGATAAATAGTAAGTCGAATCAACCAACAACGCTGTTAAAAGTTTATCTCCTGACCCCAAGTTACAACGTCTTTTACTGTCCACTTTATACTACTGAAGAGCAAGAGGCTATTAACTCATGTATATAAACACCTGACAGGGAACAACACAAGTCATATATACACTTAATGGAATCATCTGACGCCCAAGTGGGAAAGATGATAAAAGTAATTGTGAACTCTATTACTTTATCCTCTTCACTACAGCACTGACCGGCCTGTGTAACCTTCTTGACACGAGCGCACCTTCCAAGCCCATACAGTGGGTGAAAATCCGAGAAGTGACGAAGGTAATAATAACAGGAGAAAGAAATAAAAAAGAAAGAGAGCGCGATATCATCATGAGAGAGAGTTATAATAGTATCCCCGGCAATAATCCATATCGTTCTCTGTAGCCTTCACTGGTCTCGTAGAAAATGGACACTTGGAAGGAGAACTTATGAAAATTGCTTAAATAGTTCTTGTATGAACCTTTTCAAAAACGTACGTTAGAACACCTTCATTTATGACAGTATTATCTACATTTTAACAGAAAACCGATAAAATATTAATAGTAACAGGAAGACAGCCGTAACCCAATAAACACTCATTCCAGGTTTTTAGTTGTAAAGGAATTTGAGAGAATTTTTTTGTGAAATGGTAATACTATGAGATTCTTATGGTCATGGGCGGGCTTGAGATCGGTTTCATAGAAAGATTTCTTAGTCATGTTCAGGCATTTGTCTACAAAAGATCTAGGGTACTTAAGGTTCAAGCCAATATTATAGATATATTTATATTCCTCATCAATGAATTCCGGACTGCAAATTCTCAAAGCACGTAAAAACATTGATGAAAATACTGACTGTTTGACTCTATTGTGGTGGGCAGAATAATAATGAATGTATGAACACACATTAGTAGGTTTTCTATAAATACTGAACTTAAAGGTGTTACCTATTCTGTGGATCAGACAGTCTAGGAATGGCAATTTACAGTCATGTTCTAATTCCACAGTGAATTTGATCGAGGGGGCTAAGTTATTAAGTTGTGGCAGGAAAGCTTTTAGGTCCTCATTACATGGCCAGAGACATAATACATCATCAACATATCTAAACCTGTATTAAGCAACCTATATATGGAATTATTTGAAAAGAAACTATTAAGTAATATTTTACCACCCTCAGCAGTCTGGTTTAGATATGTTGATGATGTATTATATAATATAATATAATATAATATAATGTACATGTAATATATAATATAATGTAGTATAATATAATAGAAAATAATATAATATAATATATATCAAGTTTCAAAAGGGTGTGCGAGTTTGACTTTATTCTATCGGGGTTATTCATACATGCATACATATACATATTCAGGGACGATAAGATGGCTTTACATATTATTGTTACTAGCCCTGAATATACTGCTAGTAATAATCCACAAAGACACCATAACTTACAGGTAAACACAAGGTAATGGTTTAACTCAGCCAGGTGTCACGACCCAGGTGAGGAGCGACCTTTTATTTGTCATTTATGAATTAGTGTGTTGGTGGTGCTGACGTCACGGGTAAAGCCTCTATACACAGTTAACGTTTTCTTTACACCTCCTCCTCCTACACCTCTTAAAGTTTACCTCTTCTCTTTTTTTCTATTCCTCTCCATCTCCTCCACCTACCTACTCCATTCTTCCGTCCCCAACTCCTCACATTCCCCGGCACTTTCTCCAATAGTCCTCCTGGGTACATTATTCACTTCACACCTTCCCTCTATCCCAGGTCACCGTCCTTGACCACGGGGGCAGCGTGTTGGGTGCCTGAGGGTCCTGGAGGGCGGGCCACATTAGTCACATAGTCAGGGTGTCAACACCAGGCAAGATTAATGCTCGCCTCACGCCCCATCATTACTCGCCTGCCCACCAAGCATGCTGGACACGATAGTCTTGCTCATTTCCTCTCCTCAACTTACAAAAATATATTTAGTTTGTTCTCACACTAAAATTCCTGCAACTTTTCCCACAGATGGAATTCAAAAAGACTGCATTTCTTATTACAAATGTCTAACATCTTTCTTCATTTCCTGCACAACACTCCAGCACATTTCTCTCACCTCTTGTAGTCAGGGTTGGTGGTTGTTGCCTGTAGGACCTTACACCCACACAACTACGAGCAGGCACACCTTACTTTACAGGTGGGGAATTTAAGACAGACGAGCACGATACTTGAATTCCTTGAGCACGATACTTGAATTCCACGAGCACGATACTTGAATTCCACTATAACATATCATCCTTCTACCACCCCTCAACAACATGCTCTTACCTTACAGCTCACTTAATATTCCCTGACACAGTAGCCCTGAAACTCTTGGTGACCTAACAACTCACTATAGCCTATGCCCCCTCTCCGCCATAGAGTACTCTCACACAGCCGCGTATACACCAACAACATTAATATCATAAGCACACGTCACGCTGAAGTTGGTAAGGGAAGTTATTACTCACTGCTAGCACACTGTCACAAGGTCCCTGCCTCCCTGATCAACGAGATACCCGTCATAATCCCTCTTAATGTCTTATCAATGTGAGGTAATGATGAACTTCTAACTAACTTTTCTGATGAATTTAGAATAAAACAAAAAACACAATATCTCATGAGACTATACCTTAATACTGAGATATTTGCTATACTTTAAATGTCTGTCTGTGTTTTCTTATTAAATCAAAACTCACCTGGCAAACCTGATTAATTTTTTTAGGTAATACTCAGTTATGTGTACTTTACCTACCACAGTGTGTGGAGTAGGTTCAAAACACACACACACACACACACACACACACACACACACACACTATTGCCAGGATAAATTTGTCTCTGCGTCAACTCCATTTACTCATCAGTTTCCTCATAAATATAATTGAGGATGAGAGCAGCTTGAGACGTCAGCCAACTATTGGATATTCTCTACCAGGAAAATTACCACCACAAAGACCAGACTGAAATATATGTATGGTACTGAGTATTCATTATAGGTTGTACATATTGTCAGGTGAATCTTATATTGAAGTTGATAGGTCTTACTACAGACCCTATCTACTGCGTGAAGTCAAAATATTGATTCGGCATCGTGTAAATCGAAATAGTGTAAATCGCAATCATGTAAATAAAAATCGCGTAAATCATACCTATCTACTGAAGGAAAAATTAATTATACCTCTATGTCATCCGCCTGTATATATTTATGACCTTGATATAACAGCCGTGTGTATATTATAAACACCACTATACACTGTACATTAACCTTGACCTAAGACTCAAGAATAATGGTTGTGTTTATAACCTGTTTACATAATTAGTGTTTACAGGTGGGAGTTTGTTATCTTTCGTGAGGTCAGACGCCATAATTAGTGACATACGGCCTACTATACCTTAATTCCTCTAATACAACACACTATATCAACACAACACAACACTACAACATATAATGCACCAACACCATACAACACACTTACGTATCACATCTTGGTAACACACCAACATAACAGAACTTCACATCAACACAACATAACACACCAACACAACACAATGAATTAATACACCAATACAACACACTATCACAACACACCCGTACCCGTACATCACAATGCACCACCACAACGCAACATTACACAGCATCACAACACAATACACTGACATATCATCACAACACAATACATAAACACACCACACCCTCACACCATCCAACACACCCTCACACCTCACACCACACCCTCACACCATCCAACACACCCTCACACCTCACACTTCAACAACATCCACACCAAAACAAAGAATAAAAACACATAAACAATAACAAAACTAAAAACAGATTACATTCAACTGATTACACTACTATTATCACCCCTCATATAGTGAACCTGAAAAACAACATTTTACCAACAACTTATATATATACAACCCTGAAACTAATTTATCATCGTGATATATAACTCCTAATATATAATTCACACAACTCTCACAATATCAAGATTAATAAACAGGTAAAAAGATATATATGCATCTATCATAATCTAATATATTTCGCCTGTTTCAATATATTCAATTCTGTCTAATTATCTAATTGTTGGAGGAAATTGATGTACACTCACACCAAAAACTTCCCGAACGCTATAAATACTAAGCAATTCTGAAAAGGGAACCAAGAATCTGAAACCATACCGAGATGACCAGTCCCATTCTGCTCATTCTCACATCCATCGTGGCCAGGTGTTCAAGAGGTTTTGTTGAGTATGTACCTCGTGGGAGGGGTGGAGAGTAGGTCTTAATGTAGTAGGAGCAAAAGGACAGTAAAATATAAATAGCCCAAAACAAAGGGAAAATATTGCACACAAACTGGAAATTTCTCTAAATAAGTTAAAATTATTGACAAATGTACGAATAAAGTTAACCTGTACTAAAACCAACAACAACACAAGCTGATAGTCATTCCACCACAGTTAGGGTGTGTCAGCAGTTCTATACATGACTGTCGAGGTATGTCACACACACTCATAGACGGAGAAAAATCACTTCATACACCGGTACAGCAATATACGTGTACCTTGTGAAGTATACAGGGCGTCCACAATGTGATATATAAAAGAAGGGCGACAGGACATTCAGTAAGGACAGTATAGGCCAAACAATAGATGAATCATACACTCTATATCCATGAAATGTTGTATACAAGTCCTCCGAAGGTTTCTCTTTACTTTGTGATCAGAAAACAAATTACCCGAACAATATGAAATGTTAGAGTGGGTCTCATAGGCATGACGGCCCATTAGAGAGCGTGGAGAGCTTGGAGTACAAGGCTTTCTGTATACAAGGGCGTAGTATACTCGACCTTCTTCACTTCCCCATCTAAAATGTTAGGCGTCTATTTAATGCAGGGTGGACTGAGCCTGGGAGTGTCCGCGGAGAGAACCAGGGAACCTTAGGACAGGAAGTGACCAGTATCCACACGGCCACCGCACACCACATAACCTTTATAACGTAATAAGCAACACTTGTCCACCGAGGTATGAGAAATGTGAGAATGGCGGAGGTAAACTTTGAAAAATAAGGTCCATTACGAATCTTTTACTACAGTAACTTGTCGTAATTAACCCACACAAGGGAACTGGCCATAAGGCGTGTAGTAACTTAACCTTTACTTTATACTTGGCGAGGATGTTGTTTGGGGGAAACGGCAGCCACACTAACAGGTTTTACAATTAACTTTCTCAATGAATGTTTACGAAACCTCTAACTCAGACATATCACTTGTGGCCAAATGGTGGTGATGTGTCTTCCAACACACACACACACACACACACACACAGCACTATTGTCGTGGAGTGGAAGACTTATCTCATTATGCCCTGTCGTGGACACCCAACTGTCTGAGGGATGACACCGCAGGAGGGTGTGAGGAGCTGTTTTACTGCTGAAGGAGCCGTCACTTGTCTCTGGAGAGGAGCTGTTTCTTGCCTGTTAGTGAGGCTGTCACCCACCAGGAGAGAGAAATGTTACTCTGCGTGGGGGGGGCGAGGGGGGAGGGGGGCGAGGGGGGAGGGGGCGAGGGGGGAGAGGGGCGAGGGGGGAGGGGGCGAGGGGGGCAGGGGGAGCGAGGTGTAAGGCAGTCTATAATTAAGAGCTAGGCATCCATACAATACAACGAGTTATCAGCGATGAGGTAAGATGAGGATAAGGGAAGGGGTAAGGGGAGGAGGAGAGGGTAGGTGAGGAGGAGGAGGATGGGATAGGTGATGGGGTGAGGGGAGGAAGAGGAGGTGGGGGCAGGTAATGAGGGAGATGTGAGGAGGTGGGGTTAGGTAATGGGGTGAGGGGAGGTGGGGGTAGGTGATGAGTGAGGGAAGTCGGAGAGGGGAGGAGGTAATGGGGTGAAGGGAGGAAGGGGTAGGTGATGGGGATGAGGGGGGTAGGGGGGGGTCGGTAACTGGTGTAGGCTCAGGAGGACGGGCAGTCGGTCAGTTGTTTACAGTATAGGGTCGACCACAATAGTCTGGAAGTAATGGGGACTCAGCCGACCTCTCTCTATTTTTGTTCAGCCGGGTAGAATGGCAGCCGTTTGTCTGGCTAACTTGTGCTCACAGCCTCTACCCCCATACACCAGAGACAGCTGTGAGCCAACCAGGGAGTGAGGCTTTTGTTGTGTGTCTGTTCATGGTCACCTCTTACGTAATTACGATGTTTATACACAAATTATATCACGTGAAAATCAGACCCCCAGATTATTTCACCTTAAAATCAAATATCCTAACGCTAACCAAATTAACTTAACCTAACCTAACTGAGCCAAACCTAACCTAACCGAACCCAGCCTAAACGAGCCTAGCCTAACCGAGCCAAGCTGAGCCTAGCCTAGCCTAACCTAACCGAACCTAACCTAAAACCACCTACCCTAACCTAACCTAACCTAATCTAACCTACCCCCCCCCCCCCCCCAGGTAGTTAGGACGTTTAATCAACAGGTAAAATAAGCCGAGGGAACTAATCTACATGTGCTCCAACAAAGAAAAAGTATAGCAATATGGTACTTTTAATCGTGTAAATATTTATAAATTAAAAAGTTACTCGGTTAATCAAGTTTACATAAGGCGTCACAACACAACGACATGATGTAAACAAAACAGTGTCCCTCTCTCTACCTTGATGTTACGTGGGGCGTGTCAAGGTGAGGCGAGGAGCGGGAGCGTGTCAAGGTGAGGTGAGGAGCGGGAGCGTGTCAAGGTGAAGTGAACAGCAGGAGCGTGTCAAGATGAAATAAGCAGCAGGAGCGTGTCAAGGTGAAGTGAGCAGCAGGAGCGTGTCAAGGTGAAGTGAGCAGTAGGAGCGTGTCAAGGTGAAGTGAGCAGCAGGAGCGTGTCAAGGTGATGTGAGCAGTAGGAGCGTGTCAAGATGAAGTGAGCAGCAGGAGCGTGTCAAGGTGAAGTGAGCATCAGGAGTGTGTCAAGGTGAAGTGAACAGCAGGAGCGTGTCAAGATGAAGTGAGCAGCAAGAGCGTGTCAAGGTGAAGTGAGCAGCAGGAGTGAATCAAGGTGAGGTGAACAGCAGGAGCGTGTCAAGGTGAAGTGAGCAGCAGGAGCGTGTCAAGGTGAAGTGAGCAGCAGGAGCGTGTCAAGGTGAAATAAGCAGGAGCGTGTCAAGATAACGCTGCTCTGGTGGGGTGTAAAGTGAACCCTGCATGACAAAACCGTAGACTTATTTAACTCGAACACTGGAGGTGGAAAAAAATAATAAGCTCTCCTTTTAGACGTTTAATCTCATTTTTATGTAAGGATTCTATTTAAATCATCCTTAGATATAATTAATTTCAGGATTATAAGTCAGCGTCAGATCATCGTCCTTGGTAATGGCTGTCATTGTGAGGTGATCAGTATTTACCATCATCACTTTCTCTACTATAGTCTTCACCTCTTCTGCGCCTTCTTCGCCCCACTTCATCCCTCCTACGCTGTTTCTATGTCATGTTATTTCGTCTGGGTCATATTTATCATATTTTTTGTCACTTCTCTCTTCTTCTCACCTTGTGTTTATCACGATTACTACTCTCTCTCTCTCTCTCTCTCTCTCTTGGGTACAGTGCCATCCTTCACACACCGGACCTTCATACCAGTACCACAAAACAGTACCTGTCCTGGAGAGCGGTGACTGATGGTGTACTTAACTGATAATACTTTCTGATGGATGGCTATTCCTATCTCTGGTTTTGCTGGACAGTCTCTCACAGACGACAGTGGGTGGGGGTGAGGGGGGGTGGGGGGGTGAGAGGGTAGAGGTGAGACGGGTAGAGATGAGAGAGGTAGAGGTGAGAGGGTAGTGGTGGTGAGAGGGGAGGGGTGGGGTGGAGGTGAGAGGGGAGGGGTGGAGGTGAGAGGGGAGGGTAAGGTGGAGGTGAGAGGGGAGGGGTGGAGGTGGTAGGGGTGGAGATGGGAAGGGTGGAGATGAAATGAGAGGGGAGGGGTGGAGATGAGAGGGTAGGGTAGGGGAGGTGAGAGGGGAGGAGGAGGGGGGGGGTAATGTTATCCCCAGAAGTTAACCTAAAATACAAGTTAATAATTAATAAACATAACGTGATCTGGACCCGAGATTCCCCCCCCCCCCCCACTTCCCCTTCAGAGAATTAAAGTCAAAAGCGTAGAAAATCAAATCATGCCGTGGCTTGTAAGGGTGTTTAAGCGTCCTCATTGCGTAGCTATCATGTTCACAATATTTTACAGTATAAGAGATGAACTAAAAAAATATTCTTGGTATCCTTGGCTGTAGAGAATAGACCAAGAACTTCCAATGGTGATAACATTCGTGGTACAGAAATTGTATTGTGCCCTTAATCGCATGTTTACTAAAGTACTCCAGTGTATGAGTCGTTTATCGTCGAAATAGCCTGTATAGCCTCCAGTGGTGGGAGTGAAAATGGTGAAAGTTCTGTAAAGGCAAGCAATGAAGTCCCTCACCTCAACACACACAGACTCCCCGCTTGAGGCATTTAAGGTGAGGGGGAGCCATCACCACACCCCGCCCCCAAGACTCCCCCGCTCACCCAACTCTTCCTAAATGTTTTACGGAAATCTAGTGTTTTGAAACTGTCCTCCTCTGATGTTAGTTTTAAAATAATACTGAGTGCGACGAGAGAAAATAATGCTCACCACTCATCCATTCTCCCTAACTTTGTATCCCTCCATCCCTCCCTCCATCTCCCCCTTTTCTCCCTCACTACCCTCCTTTCCCTCCATTTCTCCCTCACTACCCTCCTTTCCCCCCCATTTCTCCCTCACTACCTTCCTTTCCCCCCCATTTCTCCCTCACTACCTTCCTTTCCCCTCCATTTCTCCCTCACCACCTTCCTTTCCCCTCCATTTCTCCCTCACTACCCTCCTTTCCCCTCCATTTCTCCCTCACTATCTTCCTTCCCCTCCATTTCTCCGTCACTACCCCCCCCCCCACAATTCATACCTAACCCAAGATTATAAACAAAATAGTTAATGCTTTATCGTCCATAACCCACCAATTAACGTATTTTATATTTCTCATAACAAAAACCATCTCCCTCTTTATATTTCTAAGTATAAAAAAGTTATCGTATTTTCCATTACTTTTACAAACTTTTTTTTTTTAATTTCAATGCTAAATAAATCGCATCTTAGTTCAATAACACTTAAGTCTATCCTAAATTTAAAATAAATCGTATCTTGGTTCAAAAACACATAAGTATTTTCCAATATTACTATGAACCAATATTTTCTCGGTTCCGGTTCACTAACTCTCTCGCCCCCATCTCACCATGATGAACCAACAGAGTCTTGGTTCTACATATTACCCGAGTGTATAAGACATAGGTTGATCTTCGTCGTAACTTATGGCCCGGAAACTAAGCTGAAAATATGTATTGGAAAACTGATATATATATGTATGTGTGTGTGTGTGTGTGTGTGTGTGTGTGTGTGTGTGTGTGTGTGTGTGTGTGTGTGACCATTTTTTTTTGTCAACAATTTCCTGTCCATTATCAATAAGGGAAGATCATATTGTACAGGAACACATAAGAATTACCATTATCCCTCTCTCTCTCTCTCTCTCTCTCTCTCTCTGGTAAGGCTAGGCAAGGCTACGTAACATTACAATGAGTTTAGTTTTAATCACAATATCAGCCAATACGTAGCCACCTTT
>CAUDMG010003610.1:847500-857500 GCA_958450375.1 Homarus gammarus
AATGTGGGGAGAGGCTATTGGGAGAGAGGAGGAGAGGAGGAGGAAGGGAAAGGGGAAAAGAGAGGAGGGAGGAAAGCAAAAGGAGAAGGGAGAAGGAAAAAGGAGAAGGGAGGAAGGAAAAAGGAGAGAGGATGATAGAAAGAGGGTGGAGGAAAAGAGAGGAGTGGGAGGAAGGAGGAAAATGGAAGAGTAGGAGGAAGGAGAAGAGGGGGAAAGGCGGGAGCAGGAAAAAATGTAAAAAGAAGTGTGAGAAAGAAGTGTGGGGGAAAAAAAGAAGGAATAGGGAGGAGGAAATAGAGCAAGGAAAAAAGTAAAGGGGATAAAAGGAAGAAGAGAGAATAACAGGGAGAAAGAGAAGGAAAGAGGGAGAATCACAATTAATGCAACACAAAAACAACCACGGGAAAAGTAAACACAAGAACAATCACCTAAAGTACACAGTGTTACATATTTTAGTCACACATTTGATCCCATTCTTACATATTTGTCTTATTTATACATTCTCCTGGAAGCTGATCAACCACCACAAGCGTTATCACGTTGTCCACAGCTGCCTCTAATGATTCCTGAATTGTTAGTTCGATACTTATTTACTTTTCGTTTCTTACCTCCACTCTCACCTTATCGTTGTATCGCTAATGTAAACAATGATCAGCTGATGTAAACAATGATCAGCTGATGTAAACAATAACCAGCTGATGTAAACAATAACCAGCTGATGTAAACAATAACCAGCTGATGTAAACAATGATCAGCTGATGTAAACAATGATCAGCTGATGTAAACAATAACCAGCTGATATAAACAGTATTATATTATCCCGATCACAGCATACGAACACCTAGAACTGACCTATTCATAGAAAACCATATCGTATCGTGTAGGGCAGCAGCCAGCGTTCCCTCACACGACGGAACGGAAGAAGTTTGTCCCCTTCAAGGCACAAGTTGGCAGCTCCCGACGCGGCGGCAGTAGAGCGGATCTTTTCCTTACCATCCGTGTAACTTCCTGCCTCTAACAACTATTTTTGTTTTCTCCTCCAGAAGGGAAGATCTTGGCCCGTAGCCACGTATGGTACGGTGTCTTGAAGGTCCTCATCCACCGAAGTTGTTCCGTACAGATGATTCGTATTCAGATCTTTCTCTCGTGGTGCGGCAGATAGGTAGTCTTCTGTAACTGTTGACTCACACCTAACCAAATCTAACCTAACCCCTTACAAGATTCCTCTATAACTGCTGACTCACACTAATCTAACCTAACCTAACCTAACGCCTCACAAGATTCCACTATAACTGTTGTCTCACACCTAACCTAACGCCTCACAAGATACCTCTATAACTGCTGTCTCACACTTAACCTAACCTAAACTAACCTAACGCCTCACAAGATTCCTCTATAACTGCTGACTCACACTAATCTAACCTAACCTAACGCCTCACAAGATTCCACTATAACTGCTGACTCACACCTAACCTAACGCCTCACAAGATTCCTCTATAACTGCTAACTCACACCTAACCTAACTTAAACTATTGCCTCACACAAAGTACAGACGGAAACAATAAAAAAATAATAAGATAACAAAGTGAAAACAACAAATTAGACAATTACGAACAGGGGAAGGGAGAAACTTGGATAATCGACGCGAATGAGAGGAACAAGACAAGAAAAGTGAATGAGAGGGAATATGCAACACGGGGAAGAGGAGGATCATGATGGTGAACAAACTAATACAAAGAAGAACAAGAACACTAGGGGGAGGACCTACACTATAACAAGAACAACAAGAACACTGGGGGTGAGGACCAACACCATAACAAGAACAACAAGAACACTGAGGAGGGACCGACACCATAACAATATCTTCTAAACACCATACAGATGATTAATTAGCATTCATAAAGCTAACTGACGCAACTAAAAATCATCAACACACACACACGTTTTTTTTATGGCAGAATACGACCGTCATATTGTCAGTGTAAAGGTCATGTTTACATTACTCATACACAGAGCATTAACGAGAGAGAGAGAGAGAGAGAGAGAGAGAGAGAGAGAGAGAGAGAGAGAGAGAGAGAGAGAGAGAGAGAGAGATAGACTTTCTTCAAACTACCACAACTATATAACACCATACATGCATCTGGATCTTAATTATCTTAAGTTCTTAGCTCCTTCCTACAACCTCCTCCATCGTCTTGTTTGCCTCTCACAGTTTCTTCATTAGATGTCACAGTATCACGAGAGTAAAATATATATATATATAGAAATTCGCTTGAGAATATGTGAATTACAGTAGATTATAAAAGTATATATATACAGTTATGTGCTTTCAATTTTTCCAAATTTTCATATAACGAAAATTATCACTGAAGGAAGGAAGGAAGGAAGGAAGGAAGGAAGTAAGAAGAGAAAATATCGCATGATCCTGACGAAGGAAAATTCTGACAGTAAAAAGGCTAATAAAAATTTCTGATGGTGACGGAAGTAATAAAATTATGATAAATGACACGTAAGGAAGCGGACATGCACGGGATAATATATATATAAGTGTGTGTGTGTGTGTGTGTGTGTGTGTGTGAGTGTGTGTGTGTGTGAGTGTGTGTGAGTGTGTGTATATGTGTGTGTGTGAGTGTGTGTATGTGTGTATGTGAGTGTATGTATGTGTGTATGTGTGTGTGTGTGTGTGTGTGTGTGTGTGTGAAGTGTGTGAATGTGTGTGTGCGTGTGTGTAACGGGGTGCGTGTGTGTAACGGGGTGCGTGTGTGTAACGGGGTGTGTGCGTGTGTGTAACGGGGTGTGTGTGTGTGTGTAACGGGGTGCGTGTGTGTAACGGGGTGCGTGTGTGTAACGGGGTGTGTGTGTGTGTGTGTAACGGGGTGCGTGTGTGTAACGGGGTGTGTGTGTGTGTGTGTGTGTGTGTAACGGTGTGCGAATGTATGTGTTTTTCTAGGGATAAATTTCCATTTTAAAAACATACAACAGAACTAATATTATAATCCAACGGGAATAACTCTTTGTGTTTATTGATATACCATAACAGAAATTCATCCAAATATATAATAAAAAGTGTTGTCTTAAGTAAGTGATCGTTTAACATCGTTCACTACCACAACCCGACGTAACTTTACCATAATTCAGCCAGGTCAATAAAGGTTATGTTGGTAATGAAGCCAAATTATCTACCACCCGTATTACCACCGTTTATATTAGCACCACTAAACACACACACACACACACACACACACACACACACACACACACACACACCAGTTTCATCCCCAGAGAGAAAAAAAAAATTATTATATTTCTCCCCAAAACGTAGGAACATATTCACAAAATAAACTTGTTGTACATCTACGTTTTCAAGCAAGTTATTAAACAACTATTATGTTCCTCCTTTAAGAAGAACGATTAACCTCCTGATTCACTGTTATCTCTCTCTCCCTCCCATAGAGCTCTCGTTACTTACAATACTTAAACACAGACAACAGTATATAAGGTTCACTCCGTATCAGGTGGTAAAGCCTCGCTGAGAGTTAATGTACATAAAGTAAGAGAGAGAGAGAGTTTGTCGGGATGGTTGTTGTTATATTATTACTGATGAGGAAGTAAAAGTTCCATATTATGAGAGTTTCTGAAAAAAAATTGTGATATAATGTGCCACCTTTACACACACACACACACACACACGTACGTCCAAATATCTCCTCAACAATTTCAACATTCATCAAGTATTCCAATAACCTTACCTTAACAGTTAAAACACCTCTTGCTTTTATCTGGGCAATAAACAACTTACACAGCGATAATGTACCACCAACACTCGACAGAGACTCATGTGTGTCAGCCATCACTTGAGACACAAGCTAAGAGTTACGTGAGGATTGGAACTGAGTGACATAGGATTAGGGGCCCGTTAAGATACAGTACACTGCAGATTAACCCTTCGACACCTCCACTCCCCTCTAGTAGTTACGTTTGGTACCCATCCACAGCTGGGTGGACTGTGAGGGTGTGAACCTGTGACCCTTAGGATAGGAGGAGAATACCGTAACCACTCAGCCGCCGCACCTTTATGGAAGAATAAATATAACGTGAAGTAAAAGGGAAGCAAACGATAGAGCAATTAACTTACAGATCCTTCCACTATAGCCCAGGATTATCAGCACCTCCTCCCCTCCCCCCTCCCTCCCATGGCGGTATGTAAGGATACAGCTCCTCCTCCTCCAGGGATCAACACCGCCATCAACGTCCTCCTGTTAAGACCTCAAGATTAGGCTGACCGAGCAGGTACAACACGTTAGCCCAGGGAGGTGGAGGAGGTGTCTTCACTCTATGTATTATACCTTCACGATATAACTCAGTGATGACCTCTTGTGTCGCCCATCTTCACCTCACACACACCTATGACGATGATGGTTTAACACTTTGATAATGATGGTTTAAACCTATGACGATGATGGTTTAACACTTTGATAATGATGGTTTAAACCTATGACGATGATGGTTTAACCCTTTGATAATGATGGTTTAAACCTATGACGATGATGGTTTAACCCTTTGATAGTGATGGTTTAAACCTATGACGATGATGGTTTAACCCTTTGATAGTGATGGTTTAAACCTATGACGATGATGGTTTAACCCTTTGATAGTGATGGTTTAAACCTATGACGATGATGGTTTAACCCTTTGATAATGATGGTTTAAACCTATGACGATGATGGTTTAACCCTTTGATAGTGATGGTTTAAACCTATGACGATGATGATTTAACCCTTTGATAATGATGGTTTAAACCTATGACGATGATGGTTTAACCCTTTGATAGTGATGGTTTAAACCTATGACGATGATGGTTTAACCCTTTGATAATGATGATTTAAACCTATGACGATGATGATTTAACCCTTTGATAATGATGGTTTAAACCTATAACGATGATGGTTTAACCCTTTGATAGTGATGGTTTAAACCTTTGATAATGATGGTTTAACCCTTTGATAATGATGGTTTAAACCTATGACGATGATGGTTTAACCCTTTGATAGTGATGGTTTAAACCTTTGATAATGATGGTTTAACCCTTTGATAATGATGGTTTAAACCTATGACGATGATGGTTTAACCCTTTGATAGTGATGGTTTAAACCTATGACGATGATGGTTTAACCCTTTGATAATGATGGTTTAAACCTATGACGATGATGGTTTAACCCTTTGATAGTGATGGTTTAAACCTTTGAGGATGATGGTTTAACCCTTTGATAGTGATGGTTTAAACCTTTGAGGATGATGGTTTAACCCTTTGATAGTGATGGTTTAAACCTATGACGATGATGGTTTAACCCTTTGATAGTGATGGTTTAAACCTTTGAGGATGATGGTTTAACCCTTTGTTGATGATGGTTTAACCCTTCGACGACGATGATTTAACCCTTTGAATATGCTTATTTAACCCCTTCATGATGATGTTGAGGAATTAACCCTTTACCGATGATTTTTAACCCATTACCCATAATAATTTAACCCTTCAGAACTCAAAGGGCTAAGAACCAGTACTATTTCACGTCAGGAAACAGCTGAACTAACATAAGGCGATATTTACTTCCAAAGTCCACAGTTGAGTATAAACGTTCTCTGAGTGGTCGACAGTGTAGCCAGACGGGACAACTCCAATATTTCCCCACCACTACAAACAATTATTACCACCACCAGACACGACCCAACTTCCACGGTGGTAAAGCTGTGTTGTGATAAACATTTTGCACACTAACTCTTCTTTCACCCCTTCATGGTAAAACTCCTCAGGAAGCCATATCAACAGAGACCACACACACACACACACACACAGACACACACACAGTTACCTAATGTTATAAATGTGATTTCAGATTAGGCAGTACCATTACTTATGACTAATTTGCATAAGAAAAACTATATAATTCTAATGCTGTTTTTTTTTCAGCCTCTTAATACAAACATGCAAAAAAATATATATATAAAATTAAAACGAGACAAGTATAAAAAATAAAACTGCTTAGACTGAGAAAATTTTTTAGTTGAAGATAAATGAATAAATTTAGTCGTACAGTTCTTCAAATAACATTAAGGTAAATATTAATCATCTGGTGAAACTAATTACACCACAAAACTAAACTCTGGTGAAATTAACACCACCACAAACGTCAACACATCTTACACACAACAGAAGACGTGAGTTGAGGTCAGCCACACTTTTTAACACACACCTGAAAACGTATTTAAGAAAAAATGACTCAGGTAAGTTCCCATCCAAAATTCAGGTAAGTTCCCATCCAAAATTCAGGTAAGTTCCCAACCAAAATTCAGGTAAGTTCCCATCCAAAATACAGGTAAGTTCCCATCCAAAATTCAGGTAAGTTCCCATCCAAAATACAGGTAAGTTCCCAACCAAAATTCAGGTAAGTTCCCATCCAAAATACAGGTAAGTTCCCATCCAAAATACAGGTAAGTTCCCATCCAAAATACAGGTAAGTTCCCACCCAAAATACAGGTAAGTTCCCATCCAAAATACAGGTAAGTTCCCATCCAAAATACAGGTAAGTTCCCATCCAAAACACAGGTAAGTTTCCAATCAAAAAAAAAAAAATACCATAAAGGGAAAGCAAAACAAATGAACACATGTAAATACTTGACAGTGACAAACTTATGATATGTAAATAACCGAGGATGCTAATGATAGTGTGGATGATAATGATAGTGTGGATGATAATGATTCTGTGGATGATTCATAGTGATGATCAAAACGTAGAGGTGGACGTTATAAAACCAAACACAAAAAGAACAAAAAAGGACAAAAAGAGAAATGTTTACTATGAACAAGGACAAATTAGCATAACTTTTTACCAAGAACAAGGACAAAAAATATCAAGAAAATAGCTTATACCTAAAGGACAACACACCTGGACAGTAATATAACAAGACACTGGACAAAACACCTGGACAATATCACACCAAAACACCTGGACAAAACACACTAAAAATCCTGGACAAGAACACACCACAACATATTATACAGACCACCACCCACACAGCCAACAGTGACCAGCTCAGAACTCGGGTGTTAAATCATGAGATCTGTTACCAGGCAGACACACCATCACACGCTGTCACTGTTAACTGTAGGTGTACCTGAAGGAGGTGTACGGTGGTGTAAGAAACACTACTGAGAACAGGGTTTTTGTTTCCTGCTGAGAACAAAGAGAGAAAGAGAAGAGAGGGGGACATGGGAGAGAGACAGAGGAAAGGAGAAAGAGGAAATGAGGAAATGAGAGAAGATACCGTTGCAAGGACAGATAAAACACACGAACATCACCACCACCACACACACACAAAGGCTACACCTACGTCCAAACAGGATATGTGAGGGCGGGGGACCTGTTGTACCCCAGGTAAGATTCGATCACTTGACGACCTGATATGCCGAGAGTGTCAACAGAGGGGTCAGGAAGGGTCACCTGATAATCCCACACATCTCACAGGGTCCATCTCACAGGGTTCATCTCACAGGGTTTTATTTGGTCTGGTGCTGGTCTAGTTCCCTATGACAAGTGACAACCAGGAACACGATGATGGATTAACCCTGGGATGATAGCCACTCGTTCCAACTGACGTACAGACAGACAGACAGACAGCGAGATACAGGTGGATGTGGATGGTGCTGTATTAAAAAAAAAATAAGTAAACAGACTTAATGTAAACAAGAGCTACAAGATAAGTCTGAGGTGTTTGCTGAGTTATCTAATGTTTATACTCAGACGTGATCACTCATACTGTCAAGCACAATTTCGTAAACATTGAGACATGTACAGAAGACTTGCTCTATACAGCTAAGAAAAAAAGTCCTCCAGCCCTCAACGATAGCACGAACATCCCTCGCACACATACACCCCCACACACGCACCCACACACACAGTGAAGACGCAGCATGACGTTACACTGACCCACGCCCCCACCCAACACCACCCACGCCCCCACCCAACACCACCCAAGTATTCATCACTGGTCGTACCCTACACGCGACTAGACAAATTATTTCTCATTAAAAGCCACATGACAGAGGGCAGTTAAGGCTGGGTCAATTGGGTCATCCATCAGGAGCAACATTGTAAATAAAGAGGTTATGTGAATCTATCGCCGACCTTTTATAATAGAGACCTTAGACCTTAGATGTTATGTTATGGGAAGGGAGTTGGCGACGTTTAGTGTGTGTCTGGTTCACAGGAGGAGGAGGAGGAGGGGGGAAGGTAGGGGGAGGGGGAGGTAGGGGGAGGGGGAGGGAGGGGGAGGTTGGGGGAGGTAGGGGGAGGGGAAGGTAGGGGGAGGGGGAGGGGGAGGTAGGGGGAGGGGAGGGGGAGGGGGAGGGAGAGGGGGAGGTAGGGGGAGGTGGAGGTAGGGGAAGGTAGGGGAGGTAGGGGGTAGGGGAGGTAGGGGAGGGGGGTAGGGGAGGGGGAGGTAGGAGGAGGTTGGGGAAGGTAGGGGGAGGGGAAGGGAGGGGGAGGGGGAGGTAGGGGGAGGGGGAGGGGGAGGGAGGGGGAGGGGGAGGTAGGGGGAGGTAGGGGAAGGTAGGGGGAGGGGGAGGTAGGGGGTGGGGGAGGTAGGAGGAGGTTGGGGAAGGTAGGGGGAGGGGGAGGGAGGGGGGAGGGGGAGGTAGGGGGGGAGGGGGAGGTAGGAGGAGGTTGGGGAAGGTAGGGGGAGGGGGAGGTAGGGGGAGGGGAAGGTTGGGGAAGGTAGGGGGAGGGGGAGGTAAGGGGAGGGGGAGGGAGGAGGAGGTAGAGGAAGGTAGGGGGAGGTAGAGAAAGGTAGGGGGAGGTAAGGGGGAGGTAGAGGGAGGGGGAGGTAGAGGGAGGGGGAGGTAGGGGGAGTGGGAGGTAGGGGAAGGTTGGGGAAGGTAGGGGGAGGGGGAGGTACGGGGAGGGGGAGGTAGGAGGAGGTTGGGGAAGGTAGGGGGAGGTAGAGGAAGGTAGGGGAAGGAGGGGGAGGTAGGGGAGATTGGGAGAGGAGGTTGAGGGAGGCTGGGGGGGGGGAGGAGGAGGAGGAAGAGAAAGTCACGGGAGGGGGATGGGTAGGGAGGAGGAACGGGTAAGAAGAATTAAGAGGAAGAGGAACGAGGAAGAACGAAGAAGACGAAGGAGGAATAGGAACGGGGGGGAAGGAAGGAAGGAAGGAAGGAAATGAAAATAGCTCACCCTCCCTGTACTTTCCAGGAGGTAATTTAGTTTTACCCTTCCCTTGATGACCCAACACAAGGCTGGGCAGTGGGCAGCCCGAGGGACAACCACACAGCCACTAAGACTAACCAAACACGTCACTTATCTATCATTTCTCAACAGCTGGGACTCTCTCTCTCTCTCTCTCTCTCTCTCTCAACAACTGGGACTCTCTCTCTCTCTCTCTCTCTCTCTCTCTCTCTCTCTCTACAGCTGGGACTCTCTTTCTCACTCTCTCAACAGCTGGGACTCTCTCTCTCTCTCTCTCTCTCTCTCTCTCTCAACAACTGGGACCCTCTCTCAACAACTGGGACCCTCTTTCAACAACAGGGACCCTCTCTCAACAACTGGGACCCTCTCTCAACAACTGGGACCCTCTCTCAATAACTGGGACCCTCAACAACTGGGACCCTCTCTCAACAACTGGGACCCTCTCTCAACAACTGGGACCCTCTCTCAACAACTGGGACCCTCTCTCAACAACTGGGACCCTCTCTCAACAACTGGGACCCTCTCTCAACAACTGGGACCCTCTCTCAACAACTGGGACCCTCTCTCAACAACTGGGACCCTCAACAACAACTGAACGTAATGATGTTGACCGAAGTAGTCAAGACGAGGTCATTTATTCACTACTGTATAAAGAAGACCCATAAATCCCATTAAGTAAAATTCATGGGATCTTGTGTCAGGGGTTTTGTTTAGTAACCTCCTTGATACAACGACTCTGCACTCTGGACAGATGGTCG
>CAUDMG010003610.1:860000-1032500 GCA_958450375.1 Homarus gammarus
AGAAGAGAGAGAGAGAGAGAGAGAGAAGGGGAGGGGGGGGGGGGACTACTATATAAATACATCGCTTATACACTTCTACAGTATAGTGACAACAGCATAGTGAAAAAAAGACAACAGCTAAATAAATGACAGCCATTGACAGTAACCCCGACCAAGAGAGGCTGGGAACGGTATACTGGCCAGGTAAAAATCAATGGTGGTCGTGTTTACAGTGTGAGGCGAGGGATGATCCTAACACCTTCTCTGTTCACATCGCCTGGACGACGGCAAACAGGTCATAACACGCTACTATACCCATCAGTGTCACACGGCAGTAAACAGAGGGACCACACGGCAGTAAACAGAGGGACCACACGACAGTAAACAGAATGACCACACGAGAGTAAACAGAGGGACCACACGGCAGTAAACAGAGGGACCACAACAGTAAACAGAGGGACCACACAACATTTTACTCATTTACTAAGAATATTAAATATACCGTAAACAATATATTATTTTAAAAAGTTTGTAGACTTTTTACTCTTGAAAAAAATATTACGTTGAGGGAAAATATTTTGCCTCTTTGTATAAACAGGATTTTTTTTTTTTTAAATTTTTTTTTTTTACATAGAATGAATTATGGGATAAATGTAGTGTGAATAATGATGAAAGCTTTTATTGTGAGCATTTACCCCCCCCCCCCCTCGCCCGTGTTACTGTGTCATGTTGACCACACCACCTCACCTCTTACAGGGACCACCTATCCGACCAGCACGACCCCGAAATACCACATCCTAGAATGACACTGTAGTACGACGACCACATCCTAAGACGATCCAAACGACCACATCCTAGAATGATAACCCCAATTAGGACGACCATATTCCAAGACGATCCAAACGACCACATCCTAGAATGATAACCTAGTAGAACGCCCACAACCTAAGACGATCCAAACGACCACATCCCCTTATTAAGACGACAACATCCCAGAGCGACCCCCCTATTAGGAAGACCACATCCCAAAACGACACCTCCCAGGACGACCCCAACGACCACATCCCACTGGCCAAATAGTAAATCAAGCGAGTAAATAAACAAAACGAAGCGAGTGAGTAAACAAACAAACAAAAATCAGGTGAGTAAACAAACAAAGTGATGTAAACAAAAAAATAATTAAGGTAACATCAATTGAGGTAATAATCGTGGTGCCTTAATGATACCTGCCTTAATTAATGATACCTGCCTTAATTAATGATACCTGCCCTAATTAATGATACCTGCCCTAATTAATGATACCTGCCCTAATTAATGATACCTGCCCTAATTAATGATACCTGCCCTAATTAATGATACCTGCCCTAATTAATGATACCTGCCTTAATTAATGATACCTGCCCTAATTAATGATACCTGCCCTAATTGGGTCATATGATATTAAAGCACAGGATCACATGAGGTGGGTGTCTGATTTTCCTTCAAGACTAATGGTTGTGTTTGACCTGAACGACGACACGTTTTATTAAAGCTTCATGGTACAAGTTTTAAAGCTTCATGGTACAAGTTTTAAAGCTTCATGGTACAAGTTTTAAAGCTTCATGGTACAAGTTTTAAAGCTTCATGGTACAAGTTTTAAAGCTTCATGGTACAAACTAGACGTAACACTGTGTCTTGTACCACGTCACGGCCACCACAATCTACAGATCAGACTGAGTGGCTGAGTGGATACAACATCGGCTTCCTGTTCTACGGGTCGCTGGTTCGCTACCGGTGCACCCCTATCTAACCCCAGTGTAAAATTGTACCTAACTTTACACTTGGGTAAATAAAGGTGGACGAGTGCAGTGCCGGCCACGATGTCTGTGCACTGGTAGCTAAGGAATACGATACCCGTCTATACTGTATCCATACTGTCCCTAAAGGGCTGCTAGGCCTATGGGACCCAATTTTCACAGGAAATAGATCCGTTGGTCTCAGGTAGCCTAGAGAAGTATTACCACATGACAACTGTACACACACACACACACACACACAGTCTCTCCCGCCCCCCGCACCCCAAGGGCGTGGTATGAAACACTCGAATAACTCAGAATATTAAGCATCAGACACAAGCTGAGACGTTCCTGACTGGCAAATCTTACACTACCGAGGAGTTTCAAATAACATCAACGCTGACAATGAGATTAAATTCTATAACACGAGAGAAACGCCCCCCCCCCCCCCCCCCACCACTGCTGGAGCTGGGGGAATATACTGTCATCCCTCACACTGTCGCAATATTTGTATCTGATGTGACGACCTAAACACGACACGAAACTGCTTGGGGTTAGAGATCTTGTTTAGTAAGCTGGGGTAGTGAGACGGGTATGCCCTAAGTTTTGAGAGTGAGAGAGAGAGAGAGAAAGAGAGAGAGAGAGAGAGAGAGAGAGAGAGAGAGAGAGAGAGAGAGAGAGAGCGAGAGAGAGAGCGAGAGAGAGAGAGAGAGAGAGAGAGAGAGAGAGAGAGAGAGAGAGAGAGAGAGAGTACAGTCCCCTTCACTAGTGCGTTTACAGGGGCTCGTCAGGTTTTGTGCAGTGTGGCAGCCCTGTGTTTGTTTACATTCGACAGAAGGAAACTCACACTAGTAAACACACTATGGAATCAAATTAAACCAATATTAAAACAAATATCTCAATGTAATGATTTGTGGAATATTTATATGACGAGCCCCTGTAAACGCACAAGTGAAGGGGACTGTATGCTTATACTGTACAGCACATACAATGCAAAACACAAACAACAATTACAAACACATACTACAGTAAAACGTCTCCACAACAAACACACACACACACACACACACACACAGGGTGATGATAGCCCTTACCTTTAACACAGATTGATATTGCATTTCTATCTGGACTTACAGGATAGGTGTCACCGCCCCAGGTAACACATGTGAGGCAAGAGTGTTTGATGACACACTACAGTATATCCTCTGATAACTCTGTGTATTGCAAGAGAGTGAGTCAACTTTAGATCTGGTGATTTGATGAATTGTCTTAACTGCCTGAACCTGCAAGTGTTACGGTGTATTTATATGGCTCTGCTTAAAATGGCTCTGCTTAAAATGGCTCTGCTTAATATGGCTCTGCTTAATATGGCTCTGCTTAATGTGTATGTGTGTGTGCGTGTAAGCAGCACACCAGCATCCAAATGACCAAGACCAGATATTACATAGTTTACACGAAGAGAGAGAGAGAGAGAGAGAGAGAGAGAGAGAGAGAGAGAGAGAGGAAGGGTGGGACCATCAGCTGCACCTTGTTAACCCTTCCTTCACCACTATCATATTTCCCTCTACATATTATCTCCAGCTCTCTCTCTCTCTCTCCTCCTCTTCCATCTATTCCTCTTCCACTACTTCTCCTTTCCCCTGTCTCTCCCTATTTTATTGCCCTTGCCCTAATTCCCCGTCGTCTCGTCTTTTCAACTTTTCCTTCCACTAATTACCACTTCCTTTTTACTCACCCTAAAAGTGTCTCATTACTTATATATTTTTATCTTCTCTTTACGCTTCTTCATAACCCAATTTATTTTAATCGTCTTTTTTTATATTTTTAAACATTTTATTTTTATTTTTACATATATATAATTTATCTATCTCTCTTACTTTCTTTTCTTCTTCCCTTTGTTCTTCCATCAGCTCTCTCTCTCTCTCTCTCTCTCTCTCTCTCGTAAAATATAGGAATCACTCACCACTAACAGCACATTCAGTGTGGTCTTTTAACACTGTTTTGGCAAGGTAAACGACGTCTACTAATTACCCATTAGCGCGACACCTGTAGCGACATCAAAGTGAGATTTACTGATATAGAGAGAGAGAGAGAGAGAGAGAGAGAGAGAGAGAGAGTAATGTTTCCACCGATGTATTAAGGGAACATGGCCATAACCTGAACTCTCGACACTAATACCCAATAATTATCAAAGCAAACGCGGTGCCTACTTCACCTCAGGCATTAATTAGGGTACACACACACGCGCGCACACACGTACACCGAGTACTTCATGTATGTGTACCCAATGACAAGAGCTTCAGGCACCGGCGCGGCAACTTGTCTGTGGTAGTCAATAAATAATGTTAATGTTACACGTAATTTACATTAAACCTTTCTGAGATCCCCTGACAAACGAACCAGCCTCACCTTCGCTGTGATAACCTGGCTGCGTCTTGCCACCTCACCCCACATACCCCGAAGATTTTAACATTCGGGGGGCCCTACCGGTGGGATCATAGAGACCCTACCGGTGGTTTCATGAAGACCCTACCGGTGGGTTCACGAAGACCCTACTAGACGAGTTTACGAGGACCAAACCCACTCCTCTCCGCCACTACCAACAAAAAGACCCCAGAGCAGCACTTTCAATTCCCAAGTCTTGAGTTACTGCAGCCATAAACATCAGACAAGAGTACAGTAGTTGAGGACGAAAACGTAGACCATCAATTGGCAGAGGTTTAGTCGGTGCGGTGCGGTGCGGTGTGGTGCGGTGCGGTGCGGTGCGATGTGGTGTGGTGTGGTACAGTTAAAGGCTCTTACGTAATCTGGCAGGTGTTTTAAGGTACCTGGTGGAGCCGAAAGCAGTAATTATGATATAGGGAGGACTCTTAAACACACCTTATTTAATACCTGGGGGATCACTGTCTCTCTCTCTCTCTCACACACACACACACACACACACACACACACATTAAACTTACCAGATGTTTAATTATATCTCTAATCACCTTGACCTACACCAGTAACCACAAGGAGAGTATTGCTGACCTGCGAAACTAACTTGACAGATTCATCACCATTCCTCATAAACGATATAACTCCACTACCACGATGCAAAAAACGGGAGAAGGACATTTAAAATAACCTTCCCATTAATATATCACTATTATTCTCTACCTCATTTTGAAGTGACATAAGCATGAATTCCTATACGAGTATATTATAATTAAACAAACATTATAACGAAGGAGACTCAACTGTGACAATGCGCACCGATACGAACACAAATTACCTGGGGTGACCTTCTCCCGTTCCCTGACCTGAGGATTGACTGTGCTGCGGCAAGGTCTACTGGGTTGGTTCCTCGCTACTCCAGGATAGATTAATGCGAAGGTTGGGTGGATAATGACCACGAGGAAGCAGTATATAGTTGGATCCTGGATGGTGTACGCATGACCCCAGTTGGATTTGTACCTTAGAGAGAGGTAGACTCGCAAACACATGTGTACAAATAATGGCCAAAAGTATTACTTGTATAGTGAATTCAATGTAATGATTATACCAGTTTGATAATAACTATACATACCAATAATTATAGATTAAATTACATTGTTCTTGGTACAAACTAATGTACACTGATCATGAGTGGTGTTAATGTACAGTGATGGTATAATTTGTGCACCTGTAACAATGTGTGCTCCTGTAACAATGTGTGCACAAGTAACAATTTGCGCACAAGTAGCAACACGAAGACTGTGTGTATATACCATTATCTATATATCATTCCTCACAAAATAACAACTGAACCACACCTTCACGAAACAAGTACAAACAAGTAAAAACAAACAACCAAAAACAAAGCATAAACACTGGACTTTTATTTACAGCCGGGAACACACAGCGACCACCCTGACTCATAGAGGCATCAAGGGTCTCACAAATGACGAGACACACCTCACCTTATCTCTCGTCTCTTCTCAATCATTATACCATAGTGATAAACGATGAACCCAGCTGCCGATACCTGCCACCAGGGTGTAGAGGATGAGCTAAGTGAAGTGGTGGTGACGGTGGTGTTGTTGGTGACGGTGGTGTTGCTGGTGACGATGGTGTTGCTGGTGACGTAGGGTGTAGATGGTGGAGAACTAAGTGGTGGTGACGGTGGTGTTGACGTAGGGTGTATTAGATGAGCTAGGTGAAGTGGGTGGTGTTTGTTGGTGGTTAGGTCAGGTCAAGTGGTGGGTGTTGACGCATCATATCCCATTAATCTTAATTACCGTTTATCAGGCCACTTGTTCACGAGTATTTCAAAATCTGTTATTATCGAGGATTAGAAGAAAAAAAATTATATATATAAAATTCCAAATATCGTCTCTTAACCACACACGGGTTTGAAAATATGATATATAGCGACGATTAATATTTTAGGGGTGAGGGAAGAAGGGGAGAAGGGGGGAGGAAGGGTGGTAGGAAGGGGACTAGGGGGGAGGGAGGAAGGGGGAGGGGGAAAGGAGGAAGGGGGAAGGAGTAGGGGGAGGGGAAAGGGGGCAAGAAGAGGTGAGGGGGAGGGAGACGGGGTAGGGGAGGGGAGGGGAGAGGAGAGAGGCAGTGGTACGGGTATGGGGGAAGGAGTTAAAGGGAAATATTTTGACGTATTTAAAGAAGGGAAGAAGGGAGGGGGGGGGGTGTATCCGTGGTGTAAGCGGTGTGGGCTAAAATTAATGGTTTTTCTCATGGTGGAATTTATCACAGCTTATCTCACCGCCACAACACGCTTCAAACACCTCACCAGGGGGACTACCTCACACCTCCCAGCTTATCAGGGCCCTTTTCAAAGACCCTGATAAGGTGGGAGGGGTGAGATAGTCCCCTACAGGTCTCTGATAAGGTGGGAAGGTGAAGATAGTCCCCTACAGGTCTTTGATAAGGTAGGTGGGAGGGGTCGAGAGACAGTCCCCTACACTCCCCAGTTTGACGGGACTAACAAACACACTCATGAGTCACCCGAGAGGACACAGTTTATGAGGAACATTTAACAGGCAGACACACACACAGGTACCAAGTAAAGAATCCCTGTGGTGTATGGCATTATTATCCTTTACATAAGAACATAAGAATGGAGGAAACTGCAGCGGGCCTATTGGCCCATACTGGGCAGTCCCGTTTACACCCAACCCCTATTGCTCATATGAGCATCCAACCTATGTTTGAAGCAATTCAGCGTATTCGAGTTAATGATGATATTTGGTAACTTGTTCCATTCATCCACTACTCTGTTTCCAAACCAGTGTTTACCTATTTCACGCCTAAATCTAAATTTGTCCAATTTAAAACCATTGTTACGAGTTCGCTCCTGGTTGGATAATTTGAGTACCTTTGTAATGTCCCCTTTGTTTAGCCCTGCCTTCCATTTATACACCTCTATCAGGTCGCCCCTCGCTCTACGTCTCTCAAGGGAGTGCAAATTAAGATGCTTTAACCTGTCTCTATACTCAAGGTTCCTGATACCCGGGATTAGTCTTGTCATTCTCCTCTGAATTCTTTCCAAGGATTCTATATCCATTCTGTAATACGGTGACCAGAACTGGACTGCGTAATCCAGGTGTGGTCTCACAAGAGCAAGATACAGTTTTAGGATGACCTCGCTAGTCTTGTAACTAACACTCCTTTGTATGAACCCAAGTACTTTATTAGCCTTGTTACGAGCAAAAACACATTGTTTACTTGGCTTAAGGTTCCTACTTATCATTACTCCTAAATCTCTCTCGCAGTCGGATTTCTCTATGGCATCGTTGTTCATCTGGTATCTGGTTTCCCTGTTTACATCTCCTATACTGAGTACTTTACATTTGTCGAAGTTGAATTTCATCTGCCATTTTTCAGACCATTCGAAAAATTTGTTTAGATCCTCCTGTAGTTTTGCCGAGTCCTCGTCAGATTTGATAACACGTCCTATTTTAGTATCATCAGCAAATTTACTTATGTTGCTGTCTATGCCGATATCTATGTCGTTTATGTATATAATAAACAATAATGGTCCAAGTACTGAGCCTTGGGGAACTCCACTTGTGACGTTGCTCCAATGGGACTTAGTGCCGTTAATGCTCACTCGCTGTTTCCTGTCCTGTAACCACGCCCTAATCCATTTAAGGATGTCACCTTTGATGCCATGAGCTTCTACCTTTCTAATTAGTCTTTCGTGGGGTACTCTGTCGAAGGCTTTGCTAAAGTCGAGATATACCACATCATAATTGTGCCCCTCGTCCACTGATTCGAAAACTGATGAAAAGAATGTTAATAGATTAGTTAGGCAAGAACGTCCGCTTGTGAAGCCATGCTGGGAATCATTGATCAATCTGTGCTTCTCCAGGTGATTTCGAATAGAGTTTGAAATGATTGCTTCCAGTAATTTGCCTACTATTGATGTTAGACTGATTGGGCGGTAGTTAGAGGATAGTGATCTATCCCCCTTCTTGAAGATCGGTATTACATTCGCTATCCTCCAGGATTCTGGTACTACACCTGTTTTTAAGGACATGTTAAACAACTTTGCTAAGGGCATACTAAGCTCTTCCTTACATTCCTTTAATACTCTGGCAAATATCTCATCGGGACCAGGTGACTTATTAGGCTTTAGTTTGTCTATTTGCTTACTAACATCGTTACTAGTCACTACTATCTCACTTAATTTGTTTTCTTCACTATCTCTGAATAGAGTCGGTGCCTCGGGTATCATGTTTAAATTTTCGCTGGTGAAAACTGTTGAAAAATATTTATTCAAATTATTGCTCATTTCTCCGTCGTTATCAGTGAGCTCGCCGGAGTCTGACCGTATTGGTCCAATCTTTTCTCGTGTTTTAGTTTGGTACATTTGGTAGAATCCTTTGGGGTTTGTCTTTGCCTCCCTTGCTATCCTTACCTCATTATTCCTCTTTGCTTTCCTTATCTCGGTTTTAACCCTACTCGCCAATACCCTATAATAGTCCCGGAGGTGAATTTCGCCACGATTTATCCTTCTACCTATAGCCTTCCTTTGGCCAATGATGTTCTTTAAATAATTATTTATCCATTTAGGGTCATTGTTGTTTGATCTGAGTTTTTTGTATGGTATGTTCTGCCTTTGTGCATTAAGTAACTCACTATTTAAATTGTCGTGGAACTCGGCAATCTCAGATCTCGTTATCAGGTCGGTGTCATCTGTCAGGTTCACGGCCAAGCGCGACACCCCCTCTCTCAGCTGCCTCTTTAAACTGTCAAAGTTTGCCCTTCTGAAATCTGGTACTTTAGTGGAATTTTCCTTACGTCTGCCCTGAAAATCTAACTGGAATCGAATTTCTTTGTGATCGCTGTTTGCAAGTTCGTTCCCTACCTCGACATTGCTAATGAGGTTTTCTCTGTTTGACAAAACTAAATCCAATATATTATTACCCCGTGTGGGTTCGGTTATATGTTGACTTAGGAAACAGTCCTGGATCGTCTCGAGAAAATCCTCTGATTCTGAGTTTCCCGTAAGGTCGGTCCAATCTATTTGGCCAAGGTTAAAGTCGCCTACTATACAGACTTTGTTGTGTATGGAAGCCCTGCGCATTTCATCCCAGATAAGTCGCTCATTGACTCTGTCAAGATTGGGGGGTCTATATATTACTCCTGTGATTAATTTTTCCCGACCGTCGCTTAATTCTATCCAAATTGTTTCTGTATTCCTCTCAGTTTTTATTTCCTTATTTATTTCACACTTCAGATTATCCCTAACATAGATTGCTACTCCGCCTCCTTTCCTGGTCTGCCTATCGGTATGGAACAGTTTGTAACCCGCAATTTGGTATTCGACTGGTAATTCACGTGTGTCTAGGTTGATCCATGTTTCAGTGAATGCAATTATATCGATTTCTTCGGTACATACCAAGGCCCTAATATCATCCATTTTGTTTCTCATACTTCTACTGTTCGCGTAATATACATTTAAGTTAGTCGTGTTCTGAGTCCTTCCCTTACCGCGTTTAGTTTTAAACTCCCTGTCTAATTTAGTTATGTCATCATTCCTAACACTATTTCCCTGTAATCTTTCGCCTTGTTTACCCGCTCCCACTGCAGTCTCCTCCACCCCCGTGCCCCTATGTTCTCTTAGCAGTTTAAAGACTTCGATATCTTTTGAACTGCCCCCTCTAGAGCCCCAGCCAGGGTTGCTACTCCATCCCTAGACAGGTGCACCCCATCCCTAGCATAAAGGTCCCTTCTGCCATAGAAGTTGTCCCAGTTGTCAATGAATGGGACTGATATTGACTTGCAATATCTGTCAAGACGGTCGTTAACACCAACTGCCCTTGACAACCATTCACTGCCAACTCTCCTTCTAGGCAGGACACCGCATATGATAGGGATCCCTCCCTTAGTCCTAATACGATCTATGGCTGCCTTGAACTTATCAAGAAGTTCCTCGCTCCTACACCGGCCAATATCATTGCCTCCTGCACTGAGGCAGATAATGGGTTTGTTCCCATTACCAGACAAGATATTGTCCATCCTGTCAATTATATCCCCCACCCCAGCTCCTGGCAAACACACCCTCATCCTATTTTTGTTTTTACCACAAAAGGCCCTGTCCATGTACCTTACCTGTGAGTCACCAACAATTAAAGTTTTTATACCTTCCTTGTCATCCCTGCCCCTGACTGTACTAACGTCCAATTCGTCTATCAAGGGACTGAACGGGTTGGTGCACTTAGCTGTTGTTGTCGTTGTTGTCGTATCCTTCGTACATACATACATACACACGTTAATATAGATGGACAACATACACCGTCATGATCTTGTAAGGAATTGGGTCGTAGAGATGTAAGTTGGTCGTGTTGTTGTGATCATCTGTTTGTTAAATTTTCGCAACGTAAAGTAATGTAATATTATCCTCGGTCAGCGTGGTGGTGGTGGAGGAGGAGGTTACGTTAATGGAACCGGTGGTGATGGTAGTGGTGACAGTGGTGGTGGCAGTGGTAAGAATGGTATTAGTGGTAAGGATGGTGGTAGTGGTGAGGATGATGGTGATGGTTACGATGGTGGTGGTGGTAGTGGGGAGTTGGTGACGGTAGTGGTGGTGGTGGTAGTGGTGATGGTGGTGGTAGTGGTGACGGTGGTGGTAGTGGTGACGGTGGTGGTGGTGTGACGGTGGTGATAGTGCTGACGGTTGTGATAGTGTGACGGTGGTGGTGGTAGTGGTGACGGTGGTGGTGGTAGTGGTGACGGTGGTGGTGGTAGTGGGGACGGTGGTGGTAGTGGTGACGGTGGTGGTAGTGGTGACGGTGGTGATAGTGGTGACGGTGGTGATAGTGCTGACGGTGGTGATAGTGTGACGGTGGTGGTGGTAGTGCTGACGGTGGTGATAGTGTGACGGTGGTGGTGATAGTGGTGACGGTGGTGGTGATAGTGGTGACGGTGGTGGTGGTAGTGGTGACGGTGGTGGTGATAGTGGTGACGGTGGTGGTGGTAGTGGTGACGGTGGTGGTGATAGTGGTGACGGTGGTGATAGTGATGGAGGTGGCGGTACATCTCTCGTAAACCAACAGTATAATCATAAAACACATATGAACCCATTTTCCTTCATCACTGCCAAGGTTTTCCGTGTCTGCAAATTTCCAAGACATGAAGCATTAGTCAGTGTGTGTGTGTGTGTGTGTGTGTGTCTATCTGGTACATATCTCTTGTCTGTCTGTATCTAACAATGCTTGTTCGTAAATTATAATGAAAACACAAGATTCAATTAATTTATTGTAAGTCAAAATAGTGAATATACAAAACACTATCACAAACTACAACAGATTCATTTTTTTATAACTAACCAGACGAATCAATTGTAAATATAATCCCAGATGTTTGATATGTAAATACAGAGATGATTACAGTCAATCCTTCCAGTCACAACAACAGTTCAGTGTAGGCCAGATGGTAAACTGCTCTCTCTCTCTCTCTCTCTCTCTCTCTCTCTCTCTCACAACACTTACACCGTTACCCCCTGATGTGTCCTAACAAATACACTACACTACATAAGCCAAACACAAAAATATACCCCATGTGTAACTACAGAACCCTCTTATCTCATATATTTTTCCTCACTATAGTAACGCATATACACAGCCAACTACGGTCAAACATCTGAAGATAAACTTTAATCTTTCCACTTCATTATTTACCTTACGTCTAGCTAGAATATATATCGCTTTATCCTACATCGTGAGAGTGTAATGCATACCTGCCCCCTTCTCCATCACTTGTCCATCATATTAAGACAAAAAATAATACAGAGATGGAGTGTGTGAAGGGTGAAAGAGGATACAAACAGAGGATTATCTTTCTTTTTTTTTAATGCTGAAGTGTAAGTGTCAGAGGTTACCATCATTGTTGTTGTAGTGGGCTGTCAAGACCTGAGAACTGAAACTCTGCAGTGTGGTATTATAGAAGGGAACTGTGTGTCGGGTAAGTATAGAGAGATAAAATTGTAGGTGAATAAGTATAGTGTGTGTGTGTGTGTGTGTGTGTGTGTGTGTGTAGTGAAGCGTAACACTGAGCACAACACCGTGGACGATAGATCAACACAGGCTTCCAAGTTGCCCTGACCTCAACTCCTGCATGTTGATCTATGAGAAACAGCTAACAAGACAACACTCCATTGAGGTATCGCAAAGCTAAAACAATCACAGCTATTCTATAACAACATCAAACAACAACAACCATACATACACACCTGTATATGTTAACCCTTAGGAGTATAGTAACTTTTTTAATGTAAATATATGATGCCTTCGTCTCAGTGGGGTTAATAAACTTACCCTCACTACAGGTAAATAGGCCAGGTACGGTAAGTCTTCCATCAGGTGGTGTTGAACAATATCGCCACACACAATGTTCTTACTATAACATTTACCACACACACACACACGCACACGGGAGTAACGAGGAGAGAGAGAGAGAGAGAGAGAGAGAGATAACAGGGAAGTGATGAAATGGGAATAGTAATACGTAAAAGAAATAGAGGGACTAAAAAGAACTAAACAAATACAAAAAAAAGACAGATGATATTTGAACTAAAAAAAGGAACAAAAAATAGGAGAAATAAAGCAAAACTAAACAAAAACAAGAGAAATATAAAACAAAAACAAGATAAAGTGTAAAAACAAAAACTAGAGAAATAATATAAAACAAAACAAAAAACAAGAAAAATAATGCAAAACAAAAACAATCAGGGTGATGAGGATGACAGGAGAGAGGACTTTTAGTTTAATTAGTTTAACAAATTTATTGGCAGAGCTTGCAGTACAGTTTGCCTATTCTGAGTAATTCAGTCAGGTCTTGACACTGAGGGTGGTATCACTTCTCACTGTCACGCAGGACAGAGGTTCACACACAAAGAAATACATCATATTCATTAACAACTATAAATGTATATAGGTCAGGTTCAAATGGATAATGTCACTGTTCACTGCCATGCAGGACAGAGGTTCGTACACAAAGAGTTGCATCATATTCATTGACAGTACATATACATATATGTAAACACACACACACACATATACATACGTATATACGTATATACATACACATATACATGTACACGTACATATACATGCACACACGCACACATACATACATATACGTCGGTCAGATTCATGTGGGTAATGTCACTTTTCACTGCCATACAGGACAGAGGTTCGTACACAAAGAATGCATCATATTCATTGACACTATATATAGGTCAGATTCATGTGGGTAATGCCACTGTTCACTGCCACGCAGGACAGAGGTTCGTACACAAAGAAGGAAATACATCACATTCACCAGCAGCATATATAGGTCAGTGGATCACATACATTGGAGTCATATTCTAATTGAAGACTAATCAGTGTGGGCTAGCAAATTTGGGATAAACAGCAAGAATGTCCTCAAGCACACCTGATTCAATGAAGTAATTACATAGTTCAAGATACAGTAAGTCAGGTGGCCTGAAGTCTTTGACAGTGTCACATTCAATAATATAGTGTTCAAGTGTATGCTTCAAAGGTTTATCACAAAGTTTACATGCTGAGTGTTCCGGTATGGGTACAGCGTTACTAACTTGCCAGATGTGTCTGTATCCTAGCCTAATTCTGGCCACGACTACATCACATTGTCTGGTTCTGTCCTTATGCTGGCCATACCGGTACCTCTTGTTACAAAATTTGTCATATTTACTAATGCTACAACTGTCAGGTCTCTCTGCATTTCTCACTTCTTCTAGATCAGAGTTCATGATTCTGACTTGAATGTTTTTAATTACAGCATTGGACAGACCAAGGTCGCGGTCAACATTTTCTTTCTTACAAAGAGGACAATAGAATACAAAACACCTGGTGGGAGAAAGGTGTGCCAATTAAGGGCTGTAGGTGAGACAGTTATCACGGCGGGAGGTCAGTGAGGGGGTCGACCACACCCTAGACAAGCTGTGGGCTCGTCACTTTGTCCAGGTAGAGTGTGTGGATTTGTGTGGGTGGGGATGGGTGTGGGTGGTGATTATCGCAATATTGTGTGGATCAGGAGAAGGTTAAACGGTCAGTCACAATAAGGTACAAGTTAAATACTCTCTCTCTCTCTCTCTCTCTCTCTCTCTCTCTCTCTCTCTCTCTGATCATTAAACCTTGGAATAAAAGGTACAAATTTAGCCTCAATACTGAAGGTACAATTAAATCCCATGAAGGGAACTACAGTAGGAGTCAACTGTATGATCTAGACTATACAGTAGGTCATGTTTACGTGGGGGCTCAACCTACACCCCCCCCCCCCCCCACCATTCATGCGTAGGCGTTGTCTGGTACTTTACTGTAAACATTTGGTACAGCTTAACACTTTACTGTAAACATTTGGTACAGCTGATCACTTTACTGTAAACATTTGGTACAGCTGAACACTTTACTGTAAACAACAGCATCATCACCACCCAAGCCTCTCCATCACCTCTCCTCCAACATCATCACCTCTCCTCCATCATCACCACCACCACTACCCAGGCCTCTCCATCATCTCTCCTCCATCATCATCACCACCACTACCCAGGCCTCTCCATCACCTCTCCTCCATCATCATCACCACCACTACCCAGGCCTCTCCATCACCTCTCCTCCAACATCATCACCTCTCCTCCATCATCACCACCACCACTACCCAGGCCTCTCCATCACCTCTCCTCCAACAGCATCATTACTACCCAAGCCTCTCCACCACCTCTCCTCCAACATCATCACCACTACCCAGGCCTCTCCACCACCTCTCCTCCAACAGCATCATCACCACCACCCCAAGCCTCTCCACCACCTCTCCTCCAACAGCATCATCACCACCCAAGCCTCTCCACCACCTCTCCTCCAACATCATCACCACTACCCAGGCCTCTCCACCACCTCTCCTCCAACATCATCACCACCACTACCCAGGCCTCTCCATCACCTCTCCTCCATCATCATCACCACCACTACCCAGGCCTCTCCACCACCTCTCCTCCAACATCATCACCTCTCCTCCATCATCACCACCACCACTACCCAGGCCTCTCCATCACCTCTCCTCCAACAGCATCATTACTACCCAAGCCTCTCCACCACCTCTCCTCCAACAGCATCATCACCACCACCCCAAGCCTCTCCACCACCTCTCCTCCAACAGCATCATCACCACCTAAGCCTCTCCACCACCTCTCCTCCAACATCATCACCACTACCCAGGCCTCTCCACCACCTCTCCTCCATCATCATCACCACCACTTCCCAGGCCTCTCCATCACCTCTCCTCCATCATCATCACCACCACTACCCAGGCCTCTCCATCACCTCTCCTCCATCATCATCACCACCACTACCCAGGCCTCTCCACCACCTCTCCTCCAACATAATCTCCATCACCTCTCCAACAACGCCATCTGGACTAGAAGTTAAATATGGTCAGTTTTCTCAATAAGGAATAACCAAATTGTCAGTTTCTTCAATAACAATCTCAAGCTAATTACTAACTCTATTAAACTAAATCACCATCAACCTTACCCTGACAGCCTCATTTAATTGCCTTTAATTAATATCACCTACCCATAAAAAGGGACCCACCCCCCTCCCCCCACCCACCACACACAATGTTACGTCACAAAAAAACTCAAAGCAAAAACAGAGCCAAATAAAGTGTTCTGAATACAACATTAAGTTAACATTTTGTCATCACGTTCTTTAGTTAATTCTGGTGTATATAAACTAAGTGTCTTGAGAGGTCGGTGTTAACAGAGAGGGACGAGATATATTCTTATTAATTTATCGCTGAAAAAAAAGGTTAACAAAAAAATATCCATGAATAATTTTCCAGTGAGTATGCATAGTGAGGCAGGCCAGTGTGTGTGTGTGTGTGTGTGTGTGTTCCTAAGCTGCTGCCATTCATTTTTCTCTATTTATCTCTCACCTCTTCTTATTCTCTCATCTTCTCCTTCTCCTGTTACATCACCACCTCATTATTTCTCTCTTCCTCCTCCTCCTCTCTGCTGTTACGTCATCTATCACACATTATATCTTTCTCCTAATTCATCTCCCCCTTATCTAAAACATCCGTCTCTGCCTCCTCCTCCTCCTCCTCCTCCAGTTCCATATCCTACGTCGAGGTGAGTTCTGTCTCTCCTTCACGTTCCTTTGACTGTTCTCTCAGTAGCCTCCACCACCATCACCACTATCATCACCACCACAACCTGATTACCAGAGTAGTCACCACCATTACAGTAGCCCCTCCACCACCACAGTAGCTATCACCACCACCACACCAACCATAGTAGCCCCATCACCACCATTACAGTAGCCCCTCCACCACCACAGTAGCTATCACCACCACCACACCAACCATAGTAGCCCCATCACCACCATTGCAGTAACCCCTCCACCACCACAGTAGCTATCACCACCAACCATAGTAGCCTCACCACCACCATTACAGTAGCCCCTCCACCACCACCACAGTAGCCCCTCCACCACCACCACAGTAGCCCCACCACCACAGTAACCTCTGACAGGAAGATGATCAAGTAGTGTCTGGTGGATAAGTTTGGTCGTTAATATTGGTGAGTGGCTGTGTGACTGTACTGTCTCACCACCACCGACTCACCACCACCACCACTACACTCTCACCACCACCAGGCAGACTCACCACCACCACACACTGACCACCACCAGGCAGACTCACCACCACCACACACTCACCACAACTCTCTCGTTACCATTACATACGTCGTTGGACCTCTGTTAGTCTTAAAATCTTCAAAAATAATAAAATTTTTACTCATATATCTGCGTCGACCTTCAGTTCCCCGTCATGTGGTGGAACTAGTAATCTCTCTCACTGTATCGCTGTTCCCTGGGCTGGCAACACTGCGAAATATTAATTGGAGGTACTGATGAAACCTATCCGTCAGGGCCCCTATTTTCTTTGACTTATGTCCCCTTGTAGGAGTACGGCAGCTGAACGGTAACGATACTCGCCTCCTGTCCTAAGGGTCAGTAGTTCGAGCCTAGGACAACACCCCCCCCCCCTAATTGACCAAAACTGTGAATGGATACCTAATTAAGTTGGGTAAGTGAAGGCGATCGAGTACAGTGTCCGATACAGTCTCGTCAGGTAACCAAGGTTTATTATGCAGTGTGTTGTGTCCAGTCAGCCTTTGATGGGTCGTGTGGCCTTTGTAACTCACCTCCACTATACCTAACACATACGGGAGACGATAATATTAGACAGTTAATTGATAGTTTTGTTTACATGGCCCAATCATTTTATATTCAATTAAAATCATTCCATAACCTGACTTAAAGAAACAATGTCACCCTGGATCATAACGACACACCATCACGAGAGCCAATTTATACACCAGTAAATCCAATATTTTTCCTCACCTATTTCCTACATGACCCTCCTAGTGGATCATAACAAGTATCAGGCATCATAACAGAAGGCTGCTAAGGTAAAAAAAAAAAAACACCAATATCCAAAGTTTTATAATCTGGTGCCCGTGGTCTCAGAGTGGTCACGTTTCATGGTGTTGAGTGAGCGAACTCCAATGTGTCCAGTGCCCGTTCATACTACAGACTTAAGGTCGGGGAGAAGTACTGTGTTGAGACGGGTGCTACTATGACTCGGGGGGGGGGGGGGAGCAAGTAGAAAGGAAACAGTGATTAACATGAGGTGAAATGTGGTGAAGTGAAGTGAAAGGGCGAAAAGAGAGGAAAGGAGAGGCGAAGTGAGATGAGGCGTGATGTGGTGAGGTGATATAACGTGGGGGGGGGGGGGGTAGGAGATAAGGACCATCAGTTGTGGCAGAGACGACACCGCCACAACACACTTCCCTCCTTCACTATTTGTACAGCTTAACTTTTTTTATTTATTTATTTATTCATTATCTTTTTAACTTTTTGTATTATCAATTTTTTAAAGGGATTAACCCATCCAGGTACAGGTCACTTACTCACTTCAGGGCCTGGGGGGGGGGGGGAGGGGTGTATACTGCCTTTTTTAATAACCAAGTAAAAAAAAAACGGAATGTATGCATGTAAACAAAACAAACCAAACAAACAACCAATATTTAACACAACAAAACAAACTAGACATAAACAACAAGTTCCTTCATCAACAGTCAGGTGAGCAAACGTTATGTACAAGGTAAATAAAAACAGCAACAAACACAGTCTACGTTTAATTGGTGGCGGTTCTCTCCCTCCCCCCTTGATGGTGACCTATTCTGATCCTCCACCAGGCAACATACCAAGCAGGCAACATACCAAGCAGGCAATATACCAAGCAGGCAACATACCAAGCAGGCAATATACTAAGCAGGCAATATACCAAGCAGGCAACATACCAAGCAGGCAATATACCAAGCAGGCAACATACTAAGCAGGCAACATACCAAGCAGGCAACATACCAAGCAGGCAACATACTAAGCAGGCAATATACCAAGCAGGCAACATACCAAGCAGGCAACATACCAAGCAGGCAACATACCAAGCAGGCAACATACCAAGCAGGCAACATACCAAGCAGGCAACATGCCAAGCAGGCAACATACCAAGCAGGCAACATACCAAGCAGGCAACATACCAAGCAGGCAATACGTACTGTATATCAGGCAACATAAACAGTCGGCAACACACAGCAGGTCGCACACACAGTAGGTAGCATACACAGCAGGTAACACACACAGTAGGTAGCATATAAAACAAGTAGCACAGCAATAGGTAGCACACGCAGTAGGTAGCATACACAGCAGGTAACACACAGTAGGTAGCATGCACAGCAGGTAGCACACGCAGTAGGTAGCATACACAGCAGGTAACACACAGTAGGTAGCATACACAGCAGGTAACACGCAGTAAGTAGCATACACAGCAGGTAACACACAGTAGGTAGCATACACAGCAGGTAACACGCAGTAAGTAGCATACACAGCAGGTAGCACACGCAGTAAGTAGAACACAGTGGGTAGCATACGCAGCAAGTAGCACACACAGCAAGTAGCACACGCAGTAGGTAGCATACACAGCAGGTAACACACAGTAGGTAGCATACGCAGCAAGTAGCACACGCAGTAGGTAGCACACACAGCAAGTAGCATACACAGCAGGTAGCACACGCAGTAGGTAGTATACACAGCAGGTAACACAAAAAAATAATGGTTGCCCCTCGTGTAACGAGGATGGCCGGCCCTGGGGCCACCTAGGGGTGAATTTGTTTAAGGTGTAGAAGCTGTCGCCAACACAACAACCACACCCAAAGTTAACGAGTTGTATGACCCAGTGTTAGGAATAGTCCGAGAAGACCGGACAACTGGCCAACTGCACTGGCTAACCATTACCCCGGAATACGATCCGCAAATCGATTGACATCCAGGTCCCCAATTACTGCTGGGTAGACAGAGGCACATACATCAGGCATCATAAACAGCAGGTAACACACAGAGTAGGTAGCGTACACAGAGGCAACACATCAGGTAACATAAGGCAGTATACGCAGCAAGTAACACACAGCAGGCAACACACACAGCAAGCAACATACAGCAGGCAACATACACAGCAGGCAACACACACAGCAAGCAACATACACAGCAGGCAACACACGGCAGGCAACACACACAGCAAGCAACATACAGCAGGCAACATACACAGCAGGCAACACACGGCAGGCAACATACACAGCAGGCAACACACGGCAGGCAACATACACAGCAGGCAACATACACAGCAGGCAACATACACGGCAGGCAGCACATACATCAGGCAACACACACAGCAAGCAATACACAACAGGCAACACACACAGCAGGCAACACACAGCAGGCAACATACACAGCAGGCAACATACACGGCAGGTAGCACATACGGCAGGTAACACACAGCAGGCAACATACCAGCAGGTAACACACAGCAGGTAACGCGTCTACCATTTATATTATTATTAATTTGACAAACAAAATCCCACACATCATTCCTAGCACTCGATAATAAACCTCTTCATTAAATCCTTCAAAATTGGTAAAAATTCTTCTCGTTCAACAAATCCCAACTACATAATGGTTTATTTTTAACACTGCCAAGCTGATACTTATGATCAGGGAGGGGGTGGGGGAGGGGGGGGTAGGGGAGTGGGGGGGGAGGGGGGGTAGGGGAGTGGGGGGGAGGAGGGGTAGGGGAGTGGGGTGGGGGGAGAAATGGTATGGGAGACTTAACATGTAAACTGAGAAACAAAATAAGAAATAAAAAACACGTCTGGTGAGAAATAAATAATAAAATACAGCAAATACAAAGAACAGAAACACAACAACAATACATAACTAATCTATTAATTCCCAACATGGCCGCTGCGGTAAACAACTGGCTGTATTACTAAGAACTTTAGGTAGACTACAATACCTCCCTAGCATGTGTGACCACCAGCAAATACTCTACTCTCCCCCTCCCTTTACTCACCTTAATGAACCCAAGGGACTTACCTGCGTGTTACACTAGGCGGCGTAACACACAACGAGGGCGGGACACCCCTTACCTAAACAGAAAACAAAACATGGAGGTGTGTAATATGACCACCACGTACTGTACACTGACTCCTACGCCTCCTCTCCATAGCTAGATAGTCTCTGGTAGCGTTGGTGCGTTATGAAAGACACAATAACGTTTTGTTATAATAAGCATTGACCAATCAGAACACGTGAATTCTACCAAAAATAAAAGTATTATGGTATTTAAGTGATCCTAAGACCTCCATCCCCGAGTCTCCACACACACACACACACACACACACCATCGGGGTGATAAAACACTCAAGGACTTCACTTATTGGTTATCGGTGGACAATGACAACCATACATCCAGGACGAGGCCAAAGTGTGACCTTGACCTTGTATTGACCACTAGCACACTGCACGACCTTTACCAGTATTGATCCACCAGCTTCGGAGTAAATATATATCAACACATCTTCTGGGGTGTTAGTGGAAGCTTTTGTTTGTGTTGGTGTTGGTGTTAACCCCTCGAGTACAATAAACTACCCCACTGAGTACGATCAACTCACCCCTGAGTACGATGACTTTTTATCCCCTTGAGTAGGATTAATTTTTTTTAGCCATTTGAGTACGACGATATACAAGAGGATTAAGTCATCGTACTCTAGTGGGTTAGCTCATCGTACTCAGGAGGAATATCATCGTCCAGGAAGGGTTAAAAGTTGAATAGGTGTGTCCCTCCAGGCTGGTGTCATCTGCTGGTGAGGTATGCGGTCATGCTACTCACCACCGCCTCTCCCCAACACCGGGATAAAAGTCTTACAGCCAACAGTTATCTGTCCCCGACGCCCCGAGAAGTAACAAACGCCTTTAGTGACAGTTTAACACATTATATCGTTCATCGGTAATTCAACGCAGGTGAAGCATCCAATATAAATTGTCCTAAAAAAATTACCTGCCACGAGCGGAGGATTTACTGCCATTTATATTTAGACGAATAACAGGTGCATTCTTTAAATAGGTGGGCGGTACTTGGCAGCGGTGACGTCACGGGGCCAGCTGGCACTAGTGGGTTGGCACTCGGCTCAGGCGCTGTGTTAACACATTACACGTATTACATAGTGATGCAAGTGTTGCTGCCGAGACCAGATGTATTACACTGTATTATGTTTGTGTTACGGTGATGTGACGAACACTACACCTTCCTTCACGTGTTACAATACCCTCCCTTAAGTGTCTACAGCTACAACACCTTCGGCTCAGGGAAGCATTACAACCAACCTGGCCCTCAAGAATGGTCCAGTGGTCCACTCATACAGATAATCTCTCTGTACTCAGCCTCCTACACAACACGACACCATTAACCCGTTTCTCCCGGAGGTCTGGCAAACAAACAGAACTGAGAAGTGCAACAAAGAGAATAATTAAGAGTTAAACACGGAATTGGGAGATAAAACAGACATACTAGAGTAAAACTGACGTAGTTGTACCTTGACAGTCACAAAACCCTGGGTAGTTTAAGCTCTATAAAGAGGTAGTCTGTCAGAGTAAGTAAATGTTTACAAACAGTATGTGAGGCAGAGATATATTACCTGGAAAGTGCTAAGAGAGTTGAACAAAATGATGATATTATATATTTTGTTTTAACATGAAAAATTATTGAGATATACGACAGATATTATGGAAGGTAAGAAAGTAAATAAACAATGAAAAGTGTGTGTGTGTGTGTGTGTGTGTGTGTGTGTGTGTGTGTGTGTGCGTGTGTGTGTGTGTGTGACCAAAGACAACACTGACACTACCTGGTAAGAGTCACGTGTTTGGTGGAGTGTGATGCCTCTTACCTGTCTTATATCACAGTACAGGTGAGGAAAGATGACCCCTCCCTGCCTTACCGTGTTGTGTTGACTATTACTCCCATGACTTAAAGATGAATAATCTCTCTCTCTCTCTCTCTCTCTCTCTCTCTCTCTCTCTCTCTCTCTCTCATCCCCTAACCTCCATCACCCATTTCTCTCCTTCCCACATTCCCACCTTTTTCCTTTCCTTCTTACTTCTCCTTCCTTTCCCACTTCCTCTTCTCTCTACCTTCCCTTCCTCACATCTTCTACTTCCTCTCCCCAACTTCTCTTCCCTCCATCACCCACATCCTCCTCCTCTTCCTCTCCTTCCCTCACCCACTTCTTCCTCTCTCCATCATCCTCTTCTCTCCAACTCCCCTTCCCTCCATCATCCACTCCCCCCTCCCTCTTCCACATCCGCCAACTCCTCCATAAATACCATGCAGTATTATCCCCCGCCTCTCCCGAGAAGTTTGTCACGAACAACTGGTGTCCATGTGTGTTTGTTTGTCTGTGGCTGTATGTTATCCGTCTACACTACACTACACTATAGATCTGGTCCAAACTTTGTGGGTTTGGGTATATCACAGCGAGATATACAACACGCTGAGGCCGAAATTCAAGTGTATATCACCTAATTGCTGTGTAAAGTCAAATCACTTGTCCTATTTATTAGAAAAGTTCGTTTAAGGAGTCACATAGAACATAAGAATGGAGGAAACTGCAGCTGGTTTATTGGCCCATACTAGGCAGCCCCGTTTCCACCCAACCCCTATAGCTCATATATCCATCCAACCTATGTTTGAAGTTATCCAGCGTGTTCGAGTTAATGATGATGTTTGGTAACCTGTTCTATTCATCCACTACTCTATTTCCAAACCAGTGTTTACCTATCTCGAGCCTAAATCTAAATTTGTCTAATTTAAAACCATTGCTACGAGTTCGCTCCTGGTTGGATAGTTTGAGTACCTTTGTTATATCACCTTTGTTCAGTCCAGACTTCCATTTATACACCTCGATCATATCGCCCCTCACTTTACGTCTCTCGAGGGAGTGTAAATTCTGATGCTTCAACCTGTCTCTGTACTGAAGGTTCCCCGTCATGATCACAAACCATTTTAGTGTCAATAATACCAATCTAACCTAACCCTGACTTATCCCCCTGCTTCTGAAATCAAACTACCAGAGTGCGGTGATATCTCTCGGAATATCTGGGACTAATTCCGCTTTATATAATGGAGGAGGTTATGGAAGTTGTGGAGAGGCGGACACTGATGAGAGGGGAGAGGGAGAGGAGGAGAGGGGAGTGGGTAGGAGGAGAGGCTTGAGAGGGGGAGGGGAGAAAGGTGGAGAGGGAAAGGGGTGGAGGAAAGGGGGAGGTAAGAGAGGAGAAGAAGGGAGAGGAGGGGAAGGGAGAGGAGGGGAAGGGGGAGGAGTGGAAGGTAAAGGGAAGGGAGAGGAGGGGAAGGGAGAGGAGGGGAAGGTAGAGGAGGGGAAGGTAGAGGAGGGGAAGGGAGAGGAGGGGAAGGTAAAGGGGGGAGGAGGGAAGGGAGAGGAGGGGAAGGGAGAGGAGGGGAAGGGAGAGGAGGGGAAGGGAGAGGAGGGAGGGGAGGGGAAGAGAGAGGGAAGAAGGGAAGGGGGGGGGGGCTTTCCCTTTAACATTGTAACCATTTGAGAACAATGTCTGAGCCCTTTTAGCATGAACTCTTCCCTTGAATAAGATGATTATTGTACTCAGGGTTAACCTTTGAGTACAGTATCTTACTCAAGGGATAGTGTAATACCTTCCCTTAACATTAACCACCTCACTACATAAAGCTACAATACCTTCCCTTAACATTAACCACCTCACTACATAAAGCTACAATACCTTCCCTTAACATTAACTAACCTCACTACATAAAGCTACAATACATTCCCTTAACATTAACTAACCTCACTACATAAAGCTAACAATACCTTCCCTTAACATTAACCACCTCACTACATAAAGCTACAATACCTTCCCTTAACATTAACTAACCTCACTACATAAAGCTACAATACCTTCCCTTAACATTAACCACCTCACTACATAAAGCTAACAATACCTTCCCTTAACATTAACTACCTCACTATTTATACAGTATCAATAAAAACAAAAACAAAACAATGTCTCCTCCTGGTGGCCCCGTTCACTACCTCATCAATATTAGTCAGCCAAATGAACACCGCTAAGCAACTGATAAAAGAGAATCCAATGTGGCGGAAACCCTGTATAAAGGGATTGAACACTGTGTAAAGCGTCTTGGATGACACTATCAATGTCCTAATATATTGCCTGGTACAACCTCACGTCAAGGAAGGGAGGTAGGAAGGGGGGAGTAGGGAGGGAAGGGAAGGGAGGGGAGGGAAGGAAAGGGGGGGGGGGAGGGAGAAACTACGACAAGAAAATGATGGGAGAGGAGAGGTATAGGCAAAAGAAGCGATGGATAGGGAAGAAGAAATAGTGTGGACAATGGTGGAAGGTAAATAGGACGGGGTGCGGGAGGAGGAAGAGGAGGAAAAGAAGAAAATTGAGGAAGAGGAATAAAAAGAAGAGTACGACAAAGAAAAAGAAGAAGAAACTGAATAAATAAAGACGACTTGAGAAGAACAGCAGCTCACACACACACACACACACACGTGACTAAGAAGCACTGAGTTGTGGCTGTTATCCCGTCTCATACAGTAGTCCTTTTATAAATATGGGTTAATACATTTTTATCATATAATTCTATCACCTCCCGTAATGTTTCATGAGCTGTGAGATATCATCAAGTGATCCATTCATTAAACCTGTGATCAGTAGTTCCCACTGGGGGGCGTATCTCTAAGATGATACGTCAGCCATTAGAAGCCGGCTCTGTCCTCAGTAGTTATTTAATTCTCACGATAGGAGAATTAAGTCCCGTCCTTCCTCTCAATCAGTTATCACTCGACCCACACAAAGCACAGGCGTTGACTCACAAGCTTCCCAGATAAGCTTGCCGTCTATTTCCTTGCAGTCACAGCTTACAGTGTTAATTACCGTATTATCCTTATCGGCTGTTCCTAATTTATTTTTGTAAATAAATGGAGAAAAGACCATTTGTGTTTTGACAACTTAACCCATAAACATTACATGAAGCAGTTGAGTTACCTTTCAAGAGTCAAGCTCAGGTAACCACAAACAGCTACACAAGGTAACAGTGGTGTCAGCTACAAGGCTACAATATTACATTATGTGACAGCTTTACAAGTGGCTGTTACAAGTGGTGACAGCTCCAAAGTTGTTACATATATGACAGCTTCACAAGTACCTGTTATATAAAGGTAGCAGTCACATAGCGGTTACAAATGTGACAGTGTTACACAGCTGGCAGAAGTTACAAAGGTGACAGTGTTACACAGCTGGCAGAAGTTACACAGGTGACAGTGTTACACAGGTGGTAACGGTTGAGATAATCTGTTCTCCTGTTACGACTACTATTATACAGGTGACAGCAGTTACAAATGTGCTACTGTTACATAGGTGGTAGTGGTGTTACATTACTGTTACAGTGGTGGAATTCACGCCTGCCATACAGGTACAGCTTCAAGGCTGTTCCTCCACATCAAGGTAACAACCCAAGGTGGTTACAAATATAACAGTTCGAAAACTGTTACATGGTTAAAACTTCAAGCCATCCATTCAGGCGATACTTTCTGACACGGACACATCAACATACTGTTCATACTGCAGGTGGAGCAGGCGGCGCATCATAAGTCAACACAGTAATTGGCACAACATACTGTGTAATTAGGGGGTAGTATCGTTTGGCTCAGCTGTCGTGCACAAACATCAATCCAGTAATTACCATCAGTTGGATAGAAAGCAGCAGCTTCCCTCTTAACTCATGCATGTAAACGCGAATCGATTTTGTACACTGAGGCGACGACACAGAGAACCACCGAAATGACATATACATTTTTGAGCCAAGAGGAAGATTAACGTAGGAGTCTTTGAGTAGGTGATCGGTGGAGGCAGCAGGACCAGGCAGGGTGTGTCTGTGTACCCCACCACCCAGGACCCACAACAAAACACAACATTTACACGCCTCTCATAATCAACACAACATTTTTATGCCCTCAATATTTATTAATTTGTTCCCCATCCGTCACGTGAATGATGACGCCATAAATCACACAAGGTGAGCTACTAATTAAACACTCCTGGGGGTACAGCACATGTGATTCACTATACAGGTCATAAAGCGCTCACACATTACTTCACAGCTGGCCAGGAGCACCACTGACCCGCGGGGCCACACACCTGGTGTTGCTGCCACATTCTTCCATCAACACGTTTCTGGGGAGTGTGAGCGACACAGTCTGTCAAGACACCCAGTCATCGACTGTGAGAGACAAGTGCAGCTACAGACAGTACTGCTGCCTGGCCAAGCTCACCTGAGCTGCATTGTCTGACACACATGACACGTGTTGACAAATGTTTGTGTTGAGTGTCAAGAGTGATACTGACGCCCACACACACACCTCCACTGAGACAGTCACGAGATATGTTGATAAACGGAACATGTAACCCGGGCGTTGACACACCCGACACGTGTTGATACACAGCCACAGGTGCTGTAGGACATGTGTGGACAGAATGTTATACAAAGGTTGACACATTTGTTTAAATAGACACTCGGACACAGGTGTTGCAGGGCACACGTGACAAACTGACACACATGAAACTTGTCATCAAGACAATACCTTTTGTGTCTCACACACACACACACACACAATTACTACTACTTTGCTGTCACTCGGAATCGAGTATGACGATCATCCAGCAACGCTACAATGTTATGAGTTGTTAGGGATGTCACATTCACTGGTAAGTTTTGAGGTGACTAAAGAGGCCGATACGGAACCGGCAGCGTCGTTCACATTCGTTGCACAAGTGAAGGGCTGCATCTAGCGTGCCTTTCCGGCGTTGGCGCTTGTCTGTCTCGGTTTGCAGTCGGGCTAACTCGAAAGTATTGACACCTTCTCGTAAGGTGCTCCTCCAAGCATTCCAGTGTGGAGTAATCGACTCCCAGGTGAGGGGGTCGATTTGGCACTTTTTCAGGTTTGTCTTAAGGCTATCCTTATACCTTTTCAGTTGCCTGCTTTGACAGTCTACTGTCGTCCATGCGAGTAATATCCAGGTATATCTACGCCCACGATATACATTCACGGACGCCTGAAATCACGCCCACGATATACATCCACGGACGCCTGAAATCACGCCTCCGTTATGCATTCACAGACCATGTATCTCTATACATCCCCGCCCCGAAAAATACACCCACGCCCCTTAAATACACCCCAGCTAACAGTTTTTAGCATTCTCACCCAAAACACACAGATCACAGGTCACTCTACACCACTTAAGAAACTGAAACGACAATTCCTCCACACCCCCCGACGATAACGTAAACAAAGACTTGTTCACATCCAGCAGGTAATGTAAACACTGTACCGTATCTCACTCTTTGCAGTCAAGTGACAAATCTCTCACTGACTCTCGTATACTAATAATGAAACTGAGATATAACGAAAATGGTTATATAGAGTTAAAATTAAAGCCAAATTCTTATTCTGCATCTCGGAGGATAAATTTTAAACAATTATGTACAGTACCTGTGTCGGACTCACACATATATTTAAAGTTAAGATTTAGGAGGTACAACGTAATAAAGAATGTGCACGTTAGACACACACAAAATCAAACATGATCGAGAAAATGGTTATGTCCATCTCAAGTTTATATTTATAATAGCAAAAATTATTATAAAAATTATTAATAATTTCAATAATATCTTGGTAGCTAATGCTTCCAAACAGTTATATCTTTACAGACGATAAATTTGGCATTATAGTGAGCTAAAGCTGGGTATTCTTAACATATATATGGAATTATTTGCGATATATCAATATTAATCGAACATTATGTTTGAGCCAATGGGCTGCAGGGAGGGTGGCCTGGCTTTACCGCCGCTAAAAAACCCGACGATTTCATGAACTGGGCAATTTGTATGAAGTAAAAAATCATATCAAATTCACATAAGTAAAAATAAGTTTTACTACACATTTACAGCAAAACAATATAAATAATTAAAAAGAAGCATATTCTACAGGGTAAAGAAGATAGGTAATGACAATACAGATTTTTAATTATAAATAAACACATACAAAGATTCAGCAATGAATCCCTTTGGCCTTATTTAGAGCTTTTCTTTTCAAAACCCTTTTCTCATTACATTCTTTTTCAACACGAATTGCGACATTTAGAACGTGTCTCATTTGGTACTTGCGACCAAAACAAGTTCGGGAGGGGGGTGTGCCAGGGAGGGGAGGGAGGTGCTGACGAGGAAGACAGAATTCATTATTATCCTCTTTGGCCTCCATGTCGAAGAACCGAAGTGCAGGATTTCTTCTCCACCGCCTTTTGTCGCGTTGCTCCTCCTCCTCTTCTTCATCCGAAGAGCTTGACGTACTGTGAGATGAGAGCTCATACCCTTCAGGAGACCATGATGAGTCCTCGTCATTGTATGATTCATCATGAGCGATAAAACTATCGGAGTTCTCATCGCTCCCCGACTCGTGGGAGTTCTCATCGCTCCCCGACTCGTCGGAGTTCTCATCGATCCACGACTCGTCATAGTCATTCCATTTTGCAGGAGAGCTTCCATCGTCACTTTCGCTGTCAGAAATAAGTCTACTGCGTTTTTTCTGCATCGGTCGAGGGCTCACCTTAGGTGAGCTTCCAGCGTCACTTTCGCTGTCAGAAATAAGTCTACTGCGTTTTTTCTGCATCGGTCGAGGGCTCACCTTAGGTGAGCTTCCATCGTCACTTTCGTTGTCGGATACAAGTAGATTGCGTTTTCTCAGCCCCAGCCGAGGGCTCACCTTAGGCGAGCTCTCGTCCTTCTCAAATTCGGAAAAAATCTTCAGAGGGCAATCCATTTCAATCAAACTTATTATTAAGTTAACGGTTACTGGTGCAGTAAATCTACTGTACAGTAGGTGTCAATTTTGTAGTAAGAGGTTACGTGGGTGAGGTGTTCAGTTTTGAATTTTCCTGTTCAGTATGTGGGACAACTATACTGGTGTAGACGATGATAGTGAAGATTATGATAGTGTAGATGATGGTGTAGACGATGATAGTGAAGATTATGATAGTGTAGATGATGGTGTAGAGGATGATAGTGAAGATGATGGTGTAGACGATGATAGTGAAGATTATGATAGTGTAGATGATGGTGTAGAGGATGATAGTGTAGATGATGGTGTAGACGATGATAGTGAAGATTATGATAGTGTAGATGATGGTGTAGACGATGATAGTGAAGATGATGGTGTAGACGATGATAGTGAAGATTATGATAGTGTAGATGATGGTGTAGAGGATGATAGTGTAGATGATGGTGTAGACGATGATAGTGAAGATGATGGTGTAGACGATGAGAGTGAAGATGATGGTGTAGACGATGATAGTGAAGATTATGATAGTGTAGATGATGGTGTAGAGGATGATAGTGAAGATGATGGTGTAGACGATGATAGTGAAGATGATGGTGTAGAGGATGATAGTGTAGATGATGGTGTAGAGGATGATAGTGTAGATGATGGTGTAGACGATGATAGTGAAGATGATGGTGTAGAGGATGATAGTGTAGATGATGGTGTAGACGATGATGGTGTAGAGGATGATAGTGTAGATGATGGTGTAGACGATGATAGTGAAGATTATGATAGTGTAGATGATGGTGTAGAGGATGATAGTGTAGATGATGGTGTAGAGGATGATAGTGTAGATGATGGTGTAGAGGATGATAGTGTAGATGATGGTGTAGACGATGATAGTGAAGATTATGATAGTGTAGATGATGGTGTAGAGGATGATAGTGTAGATGATGGTGTAGAGGATGATAGTGTAGATGATGGTGTAGAGGATGATAGTGTAGATGATGGTGTAGACGATGATAGTGAAGATTATGATAGTGTAGAGGATGATAGTGTAGATGATGGTGTAGAGGATGATAGTGTAGATGATGGTGTAGAGGATGATAGTGTAGATGATGGTGTAGACGATGATAGTGAAGATGATGGTGTAGAGGATGATAGTGTAGATGATGGTGTAGAGGATGATAGTGTAGATGATGGTGTAGAGGATGATAGTGTAGATGATGGTGTAGACGATGATAGTGAAGATTATGATAGTGTAGATGATGGTGTAGAGGATGATAGTGTAGATGATGGTGTAGAGGATGATAGTGAAGATGATGGTGTAGACGATGATAGTGAAGATGATGGTGTAGACGATGATAGTGAAGATGATGGTGTAGACGATGATAGTGTAGATGATGGTGTAGACGATGATAGTGAAGATGATGGTGTAGACGATGATAGTGAAGATTATGATAGTGTAGATGATGGTGTAGACGATGATAGTGAAGATGATGGTGTAGATGATGATAGTGTAGATGATGGTGTAGACGATGAGAGTGAAGATGATGGTGTAGACGATGATAGTGTAGATGATAGTGAAGATTATGATAGTGTAGATGATGGTGTAGACGATGATAGTGTAGATGATGGTGTAGACGATGATGGTGTAGATGATGATAGTGTAGATGATGGTGTAGACATTGATAGTGTAGATGATGGTGTAGACGATGATAGTGAAGATGATGGTGTAGACGATGATAGTGTAGATGATAGTGAAGATTATGATAGTGTAGATGATGGTGTAGACGATGATAGTGTAGATGATGGTGTAGACGATGATAGTGAAGATGATGGTGTAGATGATGATAGTGTAGATGATGGTGTAGACATTGATAGTGTAGATGATGGTGTAGACGATGATAGTGAAGATGATGGTGTAGATGATGATAGTGTAGATGATGGTGTAGACGATGAGAGTGAAGATGATGGTGTAGACGATGAGAGTGAAGATGATGGTGTAGACGATGATAGTGAAGATTATGATAGTGTAGATGATGGTGTAGACGATGATAGTGTAGATGATGGTGTAGACGATGATAGTGTAGATGATGGTGTAGACGATGATAGTGTAGATGATGGTGTAGACGATGAGAGTGAAGATGATGGTGTAGACGATGATAGTGAAGATTATGATAGTGTAGATGATGGTGTAGACGATGATAGTGTAGATGATGGTGTAGAAGATGATAGTGTAGATGATGGTGTAGATGATGATAGTGTAGATGATGGTGTAGACGATGATAGTGAAGATTATGGTGTAGAGTTGTAGACGATGGTAGTGTAGATGATGATGGTGTCACTGTAGACGATGGTGTAGTTGATGATAGTGTACATGATGGTGTAAACGATGATAGTGTAGAAGATGGAACACACACACACACACACACACACACACACACACACACACACACACACCATAGATAAATTCAATAAAAAACGCTTGGAAATTCACTTTACTTATGTGAATAACATGAAATAACAGCATAGTAATTAATAATAATAATAAATAAAAATAAAATTACTAATAATAGAGTATAATATAAATAACAATAAATCACAAGAATAAATTTGGATTGTTTTAGAATGATCAGTACCTTCAATATTACTTTATACAGCCACACCCCTGAGACACACCCAGAAAAAAAAAATAAAAAAAAGTTTAATATTGTGCACAGATGAACCACTACTAAAAATACCACCTCACCGTAAACTAGACTACACCAACACCAAACTGTAAGAGTGTGTGTGTGTGTGTGTCCTGGTGTGGTCCATTCCCAAAATAGTGTGTCACGACCCCTGGTGAAGGTTTAACAGTCTGACAACACGAATTAAGAAATCTTCACACCGAAAATTGAAAACTTAGCCACCGAGTTTATTTTGATATTGAGGAAGAAGAAAGTTTGGTGAAGAGGGATATATTGTAGTAGTGAGCAGCGAGCGTTGACTGTTGGTCTCGTACGCTTACTGACACCAAACAACTTGTCACTTGTTGGGAGACACACACACACACACCTTCTCTGACTCCTAAACTCTCTCCTTTCTTAAAGTTGTATTCACTTCTTTGCACTCAGTAGCTAAGTGCTTGAATGATTGACCCTCACGCAGATGTAAGCAGAAGTGTGAGGCCAGACACATTGCCTCACACTGCTGTGCTAACCCAGATGTGAATAAGTCAACCTCTAAGTACAGAACTACACAAATAATACTCAGGAAATACTCTAACATTCACTGCCATAAGGAACACGAGACAAACATGACCCGTAAGTATAAATATACAGACGAATAAGAATAACACTATATATGCCTCTTTGGATATCTAAGGCGGGTGTATATATGCTGTAAAAAAAAATTCATTCGATATGATACAAGAACAGTAAGACAAAAAAAAAAGGTGCCTCTCTCCTCTGCTCCTGACACCGTGAACATTTAGAAACAACATAATAGTCGAAGGAAGATGATGCACAAAAAGTATATACACCTCAGAGACACAGCAGGGGTGGCGGGGGCAGTATGGGTGGTAGGGTGGAGGGGTGGGAGCGGTATGGGTGACTGGGGAATAGTGCGGGGGTGAACGGGGTACCAGCCAATACAACACTGGTATGTACAGCTGCCGTTTCAACACTACATTCCTTATATACTTGGGGAAAAAATATTGAATTTGTCTTGACTAAAGGATCCCAAAATGTCATAATAATAACAATAATAATAATAAAAATAAAAATACTAATAAAAAAATAAATAAACAAAACGTATCTCATCTCGGGGTCTTTTCAATGGTTCCCCCCTCCCCTCCCCCAGGCTTCCGTACCCAAGGAAGACCATAACTAAGTCCACCATCACCCACAGCCAATACTAACAACTTATTTTCAACACGACACTTAAAACATCCACAGGTGTAGAAAACCCCCATAACAAGCTCCTAACTCACATTTTATACTTAAAAATACCCACAAGAATCTCATTAACTCCAAACACACAAACGCATATCATTACTTCCATATAACTTAGACAACCCGGAACTATAAAGAGGAAGCCAGAAGGTCGTATAAACCCCCTTTCCCCATCCAGCACCACCATCAGGAGCTGGGAGGAGCCTTCAGGATCGTGGGGGAAGGTCTTGAGTGATCCTCCTTGACTAGACAACAAAGTACTCCCCTCTGCCTGTACTCTGGACCATCGCCAACTAAGGCTCCTGAATCTCCCAGCCATTGTAAGTTTGAGATAAAGAGCATGATGTGGTTGACGTTAACATGATGGTAGGTTAACATGATGGGAGGTTAACATGATGGTAGGTTAACATGATGGTAGGTTAACATGATGGTAGGTTAGCATGATGGTAGGCTAACATGATGGGAGGTTAACATGATGGTAGGTTAACATGATGGTAGGTTAACATTATGGTAGGTTAACATGGTGGTAAGTTAACATGGTGGTAGGTTAACATGGTGGTAGGTTAACATGATGGTAGGTTAACATGATGGTAGGTTAACATGGTGGTAGGTTAACATGATGGTAGGTTAACATGGTGGTAGGTTAACATGATGGTAGGTTAACATGATGGTAGGTTAACATGATGATGGTTGGCTAATGTAATGACAGGCTAACATGATGGTTCTAGGCTAATATGATGGGTATTCTAACATGATTTAACACTTAACATGATAATAAACTAACATGATAGTATGAGGGAAAGAATTATGACTCGGAAAATGACCAAAGTTTTAGTCCTTCTATTTATATCTAACTTAGACATACATGTGTGTAATGTGTACATAATTTCACAATATTCTTACCACAAGTTCTCTCAACACGTCACTTAACACCTCCGGCTTCTCTCCCTCCTCACCTCACGTTCTTCCCTCCTTACCTCACACCTTCACATCCCTCCCTCCACATATCTCCTCCATCATCTCTACACCAACACCAAAATAAACTTACAAGATGTATAAGTAATTACTATACGTCCGGAGATGGACCCTTGAATAGTGCTCGCCAAGTGTTCATCTGAGAGAAAGAGAGAGAGAGAGAGAGAGAGAGAGAAAGAGAGAGAGAGAAGGAAAACTAACGTGGCTAGTTATAAGGACGACCAGCCATGGAGGTAAATAGATGGGACTCTTTGTTATCTAGATTTCAGTCGCCATATTTGATTCTTGTTTAACACACACACACACACACACACACACACACACACACACACACACAAAGATCAAAGGTCATACACGTTTTTGTCTTAGTATTCCACCTGATACCAACACCAGTCTCTCCTTTATGTTCAACAACCTGTAAGTCGAGATGGTATACAATGTTCACCAAGTTCAGACAATGGAGGCAGGCTTACCTCAGTGGGAGCAACATTAGGTGGTGAATGTATACTGACAAGACAAGATGGTCAACCTACACACAAAAGGTAAACAGTATTGCGTGTTGCGGGAAGAGGAGGACAGGAGGGAGCGGGAAGAGGTCGACCTGCAGAATTAACAACACATCCTTACGTCTACAATAAGGTTTAAATCGTGTTTCTGTGTCTGTTTCATTGTTGACTATCGTAGAACAGGTCAATTATATCGTTAAATAAAGAGCTGAGCCTTCCTAATAAACACAAGTTAGGATTGACAATAAACAGTGGATTCAAATGGGCAATATTTTTTTTTTGTTTTACGATACTCACCTATGGACCTCGAGAGAATCACCTCACTCAAACATATATAACCTAAATTCTACGGGACTCCGACAGGTAAGTGAGGTGTGATTACCTTGTTACAGCGACCAACTTAATCTATAGTGATCCATCTTATTCCATTGACTGCTTTATTACAACGACTATTAATTATTTTTACTTCAAGGATCAACGACATTTTCTAAAGGATCGCTGTGAGGGACAAATAAATTCAGTAACATCGGTTGAATAAATATAACAGTGACGTTAGATTAGGTTAGGTTAAGATAGGTTAGGTTAGGTTAAGATAGGTTAGGTTTGGTTTGGTTAGGTTAGGTTAGGTTAGGTTAGGTTAAGATAGGTTAGGTTAGGTTTTAAGACAGCCGGTACAATGACCACCGTAAGACAGTTGAGCTCCAGACGTAAGCTGCCTGAAACACGACCCAGGAGCGTAAATACATAACACAGGAGGAGAGTCAAGTGTCTCATACCTCCCTCGTTAACTGTGGTGGTGGTGAGGTGGTGGTGGTGGTGGTGAGGTGGTGGTGGTGAGGTGGTGTCTGATAGATGATCAACACTATCATCATGGCGGCTCTGGTGTACATAGTCTCACACGAGTCATATTACATTGACCACAAGAGCTAGAACAGTAGTACAGTACATCAACACAACAGAAACAGGAGGTCACTGAAGATGTCTCATGTCACTCACTCAACAATGTCTGTGACTGATTGAGTGTGGTAATAACATCCTTGGTGACGCAACAGCTTAGGTCAAATTTGTCTGTGACCTTGACCTCTGACACGTAGTACAAGAGACACTGAATTATCAAGAAACAGACACGTGTATAAATTTTGCATTCTGGTTCCTCCAATGTTGAGGTAATTACACGGCAGACGGACAAAACATTGACTACATAACCGCCTTATTTCTGGGTTCATAACACAGGTGGTCTGGGCTAAGGTTTATATCTGTACAATTTTTCAGGTAATTAATCCCTACAAGATGGACTGACAGTGAATTAATTATGATTAGAAAGAGACAGAAGAGAAAAATAAGTGTGTGTGTCTGTTACTTCGTTGAGAACCTCTTTGATTGGGCACCTGTACTGATCAGCCACAGGTAGGGGGAGGGAGGGAGGGTAAAGGGAGGGAAAGGGGGAGGGAGGGAAAGGGGAAGGGAGAGAAGGAAAAGGGGGGGGGGGAGGAAGGAGGTAAGGAAGGAAAAGGCCCACGAAAACGACCTATCATCCACCCCATATAATGCTACACCCATTAACCAAGTAAACACTGACCACAAAAGGCATTATATTCAAGAAAAGAATAACTCGGTCCCTTACTAACACGAGTGATAGTAATAAAGTCATGTAAGCATTATTATAAAAACAGGATATAATACTTCAACACATATTAGTTGCATCAGTGAGCAATATTTACAGTTTATTCGTTCGGATCAATGTGAAAATTGCATAAAAACTCAAAACCATGTAAAAATAAAGTGTGTGTGTGTGTGTGTGTGTGTGTGTTGTGGTCCATGGTATATTCTGTTAACTGAAAGGTCGTTCGGGGGGAAGCCAATCATGTTCAACGGGTTTTATTTTGGCTGAACAATACATTTGAATAACAATTGTTTCAACTCGCCGAGGATTCACTCGATGATGGAAATTCCTGTTAGATACAACTTTCACTGTTATACCTCAGGTCAGGTGGAGTGTGTGTGTGTGTGTGTGTGTGTGTGTGTGTGAGAGAGAGAGAGAGAGAGCTGAACGGGCACCAGAACGAAGCGATAAGGTTTCAGTAACTCGTGACAGGGTTTCAAAATCAACCAGTGGACACGACTTGTTTTTCCTCAACTAACAAAATCGCCAACAACAATTTTGCCTCCAAGTATTTGTGATATAAACGCTGCCACTCCACTTTAGCGCCAACAGAGTAAAAAAAAACTATTCCGAAAATACCCAGAAATTAGAGCTTCTCTCTCCGCTCTCTTAAACTGACACTAACGAAGAAATCCTGGACAGTATGAGTAAAATTTATTGCATCTTTCCTCTCTCTCCACACACACACACACACACACACACACACACGTAGACTGGCTTCCATCACCCATTCCCCACCCATTGCGAAACATTAATAATGGACCCGAGCGAGTTTCTACCCCACACACACTTACTTCCAGAATTCAAACTCACCCAAATCAGATAAAATTTACGTCCGCACTGAAGAACTGACTGGTCCCTGTAGTTAAAACGCGTAAGTCACAGGAGCCGGGTACAAAGTGAAGGAGTAGTAGTGTAAAATTAAAACTATAACTGCAACAACCCGAGACACGCACTCTGCCACACTCCAGACACACGCACTCTGCCACACTCCAGACACACCCACTCTGCCACACTCCAGACTTCACGAGATGAGGCAGGAATGTGTCTGACATGAACCCAAGCAACGTGTAACCCGAGACTCGTGATGAACCCTAACCTAACCTAACTTAACCTAACCTCGAGTCACACAAGCGAGTTAGTGCTTCACAATACATACTTTATATACAAAATGTCTCCTTTGTTTACCTTGTTAAGTCTACCATGAAGCTCACTTATATTTCTTAGGCTGTGTTAATATTACCTCTTGGTTGATAAATACTCTTTGATCAAAATGTTTATTCAAAATGTCAAGCTTCCACAGAAATATCAGACCCGCCTTTATTGGCATTATCTTTTATGTATTACACCTCCTCTCCCTCACACACACCTCCCCCGTCAATATAACGGAGCTTCAATCGCATCACCCACACGACCACTAACGTAGCGTAAAGGGTCGGCGTCATATTGGATACTGCCTCTGCCTTGTTCCATCGTCGATACCTAAGCGAAGTCAACGCACCGCCCACCTAAACCGAGAAACAGGAGCGACATTCCAGAGAGATATTCACCCAAACGATATTCCAGGATGAAGTATGAGTGGGGGCTTGAAGTGCAACATGTGTCAAGTGTGATAAAGTTCTCTGAGTGCCATTAGCATTATCCCTCTGTCACCTCTCTCTACCTACCTACCTACCTACCTACCTACCTCCCTCCCTCCCTACCTCTTTATCACCACCTCCCTCCTTCCCTTCCTCTCATCCCCCCCCTCTTCATCACCTTTTTCAGTTCACCCCGTTTGCATCTTCCCTCCTTTTTTCTAAACCCTCACCTCCCCGTCTACACCCTCCCCTCCCCGTCTACACCCTCACCTCCCCGTCTCCACCCTCACCTCCCCGTCTACACCCTCACCTCCCCGTCTACACCCTCACCTTCCCTCCCCGTCTACACCCTCCCCTGCCCCTAAGGATGAAATGCATAAACTTGCATGGCCGGAAAATTATTATGGCGAGGAATATATGGCCACGTTTCCTGGTCAATACGTCAAGTGATGTGTTGTGGTGCAGCGACGTACGGTGAAGGGGAGACGACAGGGGCAGATGAGAGATGTAGAGGGGAGATAGAAGAGGTAGAGGGGGATAGAAGAGGTAGTGGAGAAAAGAAGGGAGAGAAGAGGAAGGGATAAAGTTGGATCAGAAAGCAAGAAATAAAATGAGTGCTCAAGAAACTTTATAACCCTTGGAAGGAGGATAAACTAAACTGAACCAAAACAAATGAAAGCGAATAAACTATTCCTTGTTTTTTTTATGGGTCAAAACTATACAGGATTGTGGAAGTTAGGGATTAATATAACACCGATTAGTTATGACCACCTCTTCTCCCTTAAGGTCATGGGTTAGAAAAGAAATTGGAACAATACACGACCCAAGTCACTGTGGTGGAGGGTGATGCTCGCCTCCACTCTTATCTCATAAACGGCTCAAGTAGAAACTGCAATGACCATCCTAACTTGTTTTGGCTAAAGTGACTGAGAGAAGATTCAAAGTACGAACCCGGGATGTAGAGCAGCTGTAGTGATGAAGTGTGCAGCTGTAGTAGTGAAGTGTGCAGCTGTAGTGGTGAAGTGTGCAGCCGTAGTGGTGAAGTGTGCAGCTGTAGTGGTGAAGTGTGTAGCCGTAGTAGTGAAGTGTGCAGCTGTAGTGGTGAAGTGTGCAGCTGTAGTAGTGAAGTGTGCAGCTGTAGTGGTGAAGTGTGCAGCCGTAGTAGTGAAGTGTGCAGCCGTAGTAGTGAAGTGTGCAGCCGTAGTAGTGAAGTGTGCAGCTGTAGTGGTGAAGTGTGTAGCCGTAGTAGTGAAGTGTGCAGCTGTAGTGGCGACGTCTGCACCAACACCATACAGACAGACTCTCACGTCTTAATGGGTAACAAGACGTCCCGAGGTAAGCCCCGGGGCTCTGTACCACGATAAGGACCGAGAGAAGTGAACCTCGTGCTTCTGCCTTATGGACACACCCTGCAGGATATGTAGGAGGCTTTATCTGGGCAACATCGGGTACTACAGGACACTCCCTCCTTCCTTCCTTCCTTCCCCTAAGTCCCCATCCTCCCTCCCCCTAACTCCTCTCCCTCCGTCTGTCTGTCCCTTCTTCCAGCCCCTCCTCCCCCGATATAGAGAACCTCCAGCCCCCTACCCCGATATAGAGAACATCTCGTTACGTCACAGTACGAATAATTGAGAATTCCGCACCGGGTTCAGATGGTCCGAATTTTTATGTCTGCTGTACAATATCAAGGAGAGAGAGAGAGAGAGAGAGAGAGAGAGAGAGAGAGAGAGAGAGAGAGAGAGAGAGAGAGAGAGAATTATATCACCCTCAGGCAAATACTGTGCTTCTCCTTTAATTGACAGGCGGACAGACAGACAGCTGGTGCCTGGTGTGCCGAGAGAGAGAGGTAGGTATATGTGATGCTGGGGTGACGGGTAATGAGATCACAGGGTACACACGGCCATTACTCAACAACCCACCATATATACTGAACTAAACACCCATAACAATAACTACCATACATCAACCGTTACTAAATTGGCTGTCATAAATTCCCATAATCACAAGACCATAGAATATAATGTTTGTGTGTTAAATTATGATCCATTTACGGTAAAAGAACGCCATATATGGATCCGTTTACGGTATAAGAACGCCATACATAGATCCATTTACGGTAAAAGAACGCCATATATGGATCAATTTACGGTAAAAGAACGCAATATATATATATATATATATATATATATATATATATATATATATATAGCCTATATATAGCCTATATATATATATATATATATATATATATATATATATATATAGATCCATTTACGGTAAAAGAACGCCATATATAGATCCATTTACGGTAAAAGAACGCCATATATGGATCCATTTACGGTAAAAGAACGCCATATATAGATCCATTTACGGTAAAAGAACGCCATATATCCACCAGAATCAATTACAGTACATGACGGCCCCAAAACCATCCCATTTTCATTCTTTCATTAGATACATTTTCGTTCCTGTGATCATATTACTCAATGAACTAAAACAAAAGTGTACAGAAACGATGAAAAAAAAAAGACTGGTCATATAAACTAGTTGTAATAACAAATATATACTTTCCTTTCTATATAAATTCTATATAAACTATTGGTATGTAAATTTGTCTATGTTTATCTTACTATCGGTATTAAACTCCAGTAATTCAGAGATAATTTTAACTAACGGTACCAACGTTTTGAAGGTGACTTACTTGTGTGTATAAACCTGACGATTGTATTACCACACCTGACCATCCACACACCTGTTGAAGAGATGTTCGTAGTTCACGCCACAACATGATGACCTATCTCCCCCACCCTGTACCACATCATCTTACTACATCAACATCCCTCAGTGTACGACATCAACATCCCCTCAGTGTACCCCATCAACATTTCCCCACATGAACATCCTCTCAGTGTAGTGGTGGTTGGTCGGGTATTCCCCCCTTAAAACTATCACAAAACTGTATTAAAACTTGGCTCGTGTTTCTAATTTTAAACCCTATTTCACCCACACTTTTCTTCTCCTTATCTTCAACTTTATCTTTACATGAATTCTTTCCATTTCCTTTATTGCTGCCACATAAATTTATATTCAACATTTCTAACTTTTTTCATTTCCCATCACATGTTTATTGGGAAGACGCATTGGTGACGAAGGGTGTGTATATCAAGCATGGGGAGGAGAGAAGAGTAAAAAAAGAGAAAACACTAATTCACATCGCTATACGTTTACTCTTTCATCTCAAAATATCAACAATGAACTAATAAACAATAACACCTATTAATTAACACCAATTTACACAAAACACTTAAGGAAAAAACAAAAACATTATTCAACCGGCATTACAATATTCCATCCTGAACGTCACGTCATTCAGGAAATGTCCCCCGATATGATGATGAATATTCAACGGTCTATTATATCAACTCTGCCTTCAATACTAACCGGAAAATGACGGGAAACTGTACGGTCACTTTACGAAAACAATACCACCAGACAAGTCATTTTACAAAACAGTTAAAAATCAATCTTGAGAATAAATCCGTGCCGACAACCTCAAGAGTTTAGAGGAAGACGGACAGGAAGTAAACAAACACACGATGTTAGTATCGCTAATTGTATCTCGGGGTTAACATCCATCTTCTTGGCGGTTTTATTGGACCAGGTAAGTAACAGTCTTGTCAAGCCCTGGAGCTTCCTTTTGAGTTACCACCCCACGAGTTGTTGTGGACCCGGGGAGGGGAGGGGGGGGGGGGGGGGGCTTCACCACTGATGTTCTCTGGTTGGGGAAGCTTATGTCTGGTGTCAGGAGGTGCCATGAGGGGGTGTTGTTTTTGTTGTTGTGTCCCTTACCGGGTGGTGGTGAAGGGTCCGCGGGGACGATGACCTGAGGAGTTTATTGCACAGCAGCGATGATCATCCATTTCGAGGGCCGGGTGGACGGGTATAAGGTGTTATTACGGTATAAGAGAATTTTATATATATACGTGTGTGTGTGTGTGTGTGTGTGTGTGTGAACTAACGAACAATATCAAAATGGAAGGAATGAAGGAGGACGACTCACACAAGTCAGACATGTGTGCAGGGCCTCACCGAGACACTGTTTACTGCACCGTAAAAACAAAGGCGTCCACTTTGTCCATCGCTCTTAAAACCTTCCTCGACCAGTGTTGTTTCCAAGAGAGACCGACTGTCCTCTCTCTACCTCCAGTGATGGGAGCCGAGAGCATCGTGTATCATGGCAGGATTCACTTGACAGCATCACAGAGACAACGACTCTTAGCAGGACACACGACACACATCACGGCCCAACGCTGCAGTGCCTTGGGAGGGCTCACTAATGCTCCTCTCCAGTCGTCTTTCCCCCCAACACTTCAAACAACATTATAAAGCTGTTACAGAATTCCATATCCTAGAAGTGGTAATTACATGTTTTTATTATTATTAAAGATTAGTGATAATTCCCACACAGGTGATGGGTAAAAATAGTCGTTCCCATGGCCATCAACTCGCTCATCAAAGTAAGGGCTGGCAGTAACGCGAAAAGGCCAACGTCAAAATACCTCCCACGCGGAAAAATAAAAACAAAATATTGAACGACACGACGCCAACATCTGGAACAAACTGAGTGAGGCAGCAATTTGTGAATGTGTAATATTAGATAAGAAGAGATAAGAAGTTGCCTCTGACGATGACGATAACGATGGTGATAATGCTCTTACAGTATATTAACAACATCAAAGGAAACTAAAAAATATGTTCAGGAAATGACACACACACACACACACACACACACACACGAACTGCCCAAGATAATACCCTATAATCACACCATTTCATCAACCTATTATTTTTCCCAACTATTTCAATATATTTCCTAAATACCTGTTTACCTCCCAGGAAAATGATTCATCGTTAAAGGACAAAGAACCAAAATAACAACAGCTGCCCGAGGTCAAGAAGAGCTGACGCATGTATGTATGTATGTATGTATGTGTGCTACCTGTGGTGTAATGGTCAGCATCCTCGCCTCGCAAGCCAGCGGACCAGGGTTTCTTTACGCCATTTGCCTTTGTCTACCCAACAATAATTGGGGACCTGGATGTTAATCGATTTGCTGATCGTATTCCGGGGTAATGGTTAGCCAGTGCAGTTGACGAGTTGTCCGGTCTTCTCGGACTATTCCTTGACACAGGGTCATGCAGCTCGTTAACTCAGGGTGTGGTTGTTGTGTTGGCGACAGTTTCTACACTTTAAACAAATTCACGCCTAGGTGGCCCCAGGGCCGGCCATCCTCGTTACACGAGGGGCAACCATTATTATGTATGTAGGCTATACGAGTCGAACAACATAACCATACATACATGTTAGTGGTGATATTCCTAATTGCACGGGTTATAATGTTCCTAAAATGACAACCGGTGCTAATGTAGGGGCGTAGTTCTGACTCACTGACAGATGGAAGGACAAGGACGGAAAAGGGTAAGTTCTTTGGCGGGGCATCAACACACACCCACCCACCCACACACACACACACACTACGATATTACATTACTCTCTAGATGATAAACCTGCCAAATACCCTTCCAGTAGTTTTATGTAGACTAGTAGGACAATATCCCCAACACACACACACACACACACACGCCATTCCACAATATTGAAACAACAACAACGGATATGTAAATGTTATGGTGTACTTCATGGCTGCACCAAAGCATGTGCACCACAACGCCACACTACCCGACACCTTAATTAACCAACTCTACTGTGGAAGCCTGGAGACCATTACTGAAAACTGGTAGATTATATTAAGAAATAATTTTAATACTGGTTCAGTCACAGGAGAGGTGAGACAAGAACGGGTATCACGCTGAAGAGGATATTGGATTGTGAAGTGTGGACGGGCACCTCCCATGGGGTAATAAAACCTGTACTCTGAGCTGTATGAAGGATTACACGTTTATCTCACAACCAGAGGAACGGGAGTGTGTGTGTGGGGGGGGGGGGGGGGGCAGAGGGTGAAGAAGGAGTGTTGTGGGTGTGGGGTGGGGGAAACTGAGGGTGGTGAAGGGATTGTTGTGGGTGTGTGGTGGATGTGTATATATGAGAGAGAGAGAGAGAGAGAGAGAGAGAGAGAGAGAGAGAGAGAGAGAGAGAGAAACTGACGGTCATGATCAACAATCCTTTACGCCACCAAGGATGGATAATTATTCCCAAGTCAACCTCCTGAGGGTATCATGCACCACCACCCATGCTTGACCACGAAACACCAGCAAAAATATACAGGAACAACCTAACCAAAAACGACGAACGTAAGAATAAAAATGTCTAGATGTGATGTAGAGCGAGAGCGTCAGATTTTGTTTAGTTTAACAAATTTATTGACAAAGCTTGGAGTACAGTTTGCCTATTCCGAGTAATTCAGTCAGGTCTTGACACTGAGGGTGGTATCACTTCTCACTGCCACGCAGGACAGAGGTTCATACACAAAGAAATACATCATATTCATTAACAGCTATATATAGGTCAGTGTCGTGCGGGTGATGTCACTGTTCACTGCCACGCAGGACAGTGGTTCGTACACAAAGAAACACATCATATTCATTAGCAGTATACTGTATATAGGTCAGTCGTATGTCGGTGATGTCACTGTTCACTGCCATGCAAGACAGAGGTTCATATACATCGGACGTCATATTCTAATTGAAGACTAATCAGTGTGGGCCAGCAGCAAATTTGGGATAAACAGCAAGAATGTCCTCAAGCACCCCTGATGCAATGTAGTAATTACAAAGTTCATGATACAATAAGCCAGGTGGCCTGAAGTCTTTGAAAGTGTCACATTCAATAATATAGTATTCAAGTGTATGCTTTAAAGGTTTATCACAAAGTTTACATGCTGAGTGTTCCGGTATGGGTACAGCGTTACTAACTTGCCAGAGGTGTCTGTATCCTAGCCTAATTCTGGCCACGACTACATCACATTGTCTGGTTCTGTCCTTATGCTGGCCATACCGGCACCTCTTGTCACAAAATTTGTCATATTTACTAATGCTACAACTGCCAGGTCTCTCTGCATTTCTCACTTCTTCTAGATCAGAGTTCATGATTCCGACTTGAATGTTTTTAAGTACAGCATTGGACAGACCAAGGTCACGGTCAACATTTTCTTTCTTACATGCCTCATTGGCCAGTCTATCAGCACGGTCATGATACCTAATTCCAACATGGGACGGACTCCACATAAATTCGATACGAGAGTTGTTCTCATTTGGCAGTTATCACATTTTTTTTAATATCACAAACAACTTTAGACATAGAACCTGACGGGATGTTGTTCATTGATTTCAAAGCACTTTGAGTCACAGATTATCACCCCACCTCCATTTTCTTTGAGGTAGTCTGTGGCTAAGTAGATTCCAGTTAGTTCAGTTTGTGTTGTGCTGGCCCAGTTGTTCAGCCTTTGTTTGTTTGACACTATCATCTCTTTTTCTTTATATATTACAATTGCACAGCCTGTTCTACCTGTGTTTGTCTGCACAGAACCATCAGTAAAAGCATAATATTCACTTGATTTAATACTCTCTATGTGTCTGTTAATAGTTTCTAGTGGGACACATCTCACCACATCGGTGTTTAACATTTGCTTACTACCAACAGGAGTGTAACTAATAGGAACTGATATGTCCAGCCAAGGAGGAATGGCATTAATAGGTTCGTCTGGGGTGATTGGGACATTCAGTTTCAGGAGATCTGCAACTCTTTTATGAAGCCACGCCCCAAAGAGAGTCTACTGTGGAAGGTTAGCGAGATAGTCGGGATTACTTAGATAGAATATCAACTCAGTTTGAGCTGTAGTTCGGGGACCATTGTTCTTCAAAACATTGACACAAAACATGGTATTAAGTAGAGCTATCCTCTCAGATAGGGAAGGCAGCCAAAGCTCTTTCCTCATGTTAGAGAATCCCAGCGAACAGAGGCAGACAAGCGGGAAATAATACCGGTGTCAGCTGAGAGACAAAGCACTACCATAACAAGAAACGAAAAGAATGAACTTATTAAACTGAGGTGATAAATTTAGAGTGAAAGGAAACCCAACACAGCCAATACCTCATTGACATACTGGGGGTGTTTCTGGCCACGCACAGCAGGCCACACAGAGGGTGTTTCTGGCCTTATAGATGGCCCTCTTCACATACTTGGCCACACCGGGTTACAATTAAGTGTTTGTTGGCTTCTTACTTCTCCTCTCTTTCCCTCCCCCACCTCCATGCTGCTATACTTCCCTCCCCCCACCTCCATGCTGCTATACTTCCCTCCCCCCACCTCCATGCTGCTATACTTCCCTCTCTCCCTCCCCCCACTATCCCTCCCCCCCACCTCCATGCTGCTATACTTCCCTCCCCCCACCTCCATGCTGCTGTACTTTCCTCTCTCCCTCCCCTCCCTCTCCCATGCTGCTATCCTTCCTTCCCTCTCTACCTCCCCCTCTCCTTTAACCTCTCTCTCCCCCTCACATGATGGAGCATCTGAGTCGCCCAACACGCCACTGCCAGCAACTATCTGTCAACACCTCCATGCTTCACACACCTCCAGGCGAGGGCACATTTTTCAAGTCAGCGACGAAATGTTGGGGTAACTTTATACAAATATTATATATATATACGAATTTTACCGAAGATACCTTAAAGAGCAGACTAAATATAGATATGTATATAGTTCAATATGTAGACTCATGTTTACATTATCCTGACATAATTAAACACCATTATAGAACACAAACACAAATACAGTCTCAAAGCTTTGTATTTCTCAATGTATTATTCTCTAACTTTCTCAACAGGTATAAGTTAAGTATTAATTACAAACTCATAATACCATTTATAGGTAAGTGTGGTCTTAATTATAACAGGTGATTAAATAATTGATATTATCAGAGAACAAAAACTAAAATCACGTGCCAGAACACCTTTTAGTTACCAAGGTGTGATAATGTCTTTCTCAACAGGTATAATTATATAGATCTATCTAAAGGTCTCTCACTGAACTACAGGTGTGTGTGTAGGGGGGGGGGGGGGGTGGACAAAGAATTTACCCGTATCTAGATATTAACATTCCTACTAAGTAAATATTAACAATATACCCAGAGAACTTAACATTTTAACTCCTAAGGTGTATATATAAAAATAATTAACAGATCTCAGACTTATAACACTCCACTAATATAATCAACGCTTCAGTCAATCAGTTTAAAGTTTCAGTCAACCAGTTTAACGTTTCAGTCAACCAGTTTAACGTTTCAGTCAACCAGTTTAACGTTTCAGTCAATCAGTTTAACGTTTCAGTCAATCAGTTTAACGTTTCAGTCAATCAGTTTAACGTTTAAGTCAACTAGTTTAACGTTTCAGTCAATCAGTTTAACGTTTCAGTCAACCAGTTTAACGTTTCAGTCAATCAGTTTAACGTTTCAGTCAATCACTTAACGTTTCAGTCAATCAGTTTAACGTGTCAGTCAATCAATCAGTTTAGCGTTTCAGTCAATCACTTAACGTTTCAGTCCATCTGTCAACAACGTTCATATGTCAGGCAATAAATTCGTTTGTGATCTCTCGTCGTCATGGTAACAGTGTATGGTCGTGATGACGCCTTGTAAACAACTAGCGGCTTTTACCTCTAATGAAATATTGTTAAAAAATAAGGGATAAAGTTACTAAAATACCATCAAAGTTGTCATCACCTCTTTTATACTATTTCCTAGCTAGTATCACCACTACTATTACCAGCTAGTATAACCATTATCACCATTAACCATTATAACCATCGATATTACCACCACTGCCAGACAATAACACTACGATCACCACCACCAACCACCAGTATGATTTACCATCACCACCAACCACCATCATCATCACCACCAACCACCAGTATCACCAACTACCAACAACCATGAACACCACCAGCAACCAGTATCACCACTATCCTCAATCACCAACACCAACCAGTATCACCACCACAACCACTATCACCACCATCATCACCATCACCACCTCCTCATGGCTGGCCAAGCACCATAAGCTAGGAAGAGGTAATCTATTTCTGCCACGATAACATCACCCAAGACTAAACGGACACATTTTGATTCTTGAAAGGCAGCTCATGAGGTAAAGAGCACGTAATAATGACACCCATTTACTGCAGTATTAAGTGTAATTGTTGGCACACATACACACACACACACACACACACACTCACATACACGCACACACACACACACACTTAATGAGACAGTCAGACAGACATTTATGACTTTATATAACACTTGGAGTAATATAATTATAGATCTTGAATTATTAATTAGGGGAAATTATATGTAAATTTTAATTCAGTATATTATTATTATTACTATTTTTGTTATTTATGTATTTATTTTCGACTTTGTGGAGAAAAATAAAGCAAAATCGAGGTAAGAACTGCTTGATGGTTGGGTTGGGTTAAAGAAGGTTGAGAAAGTCTGGGTTTCCAGCATGACCGTGACAAATAACTATATCATGAGGTAAACGACCCTTAAATGTGGTCCAATTGGCCTCCTGAACTGCAGCCATTCCCTACACTTTAAATTTAAGACTTTCATCTTACTTCCCCCCCCCCCCCCCCCCCCCCCAAAAAAAAAATAATAAAAAACATTATTTTTTTTTACAATTCACTGAGGATAGACAAAAGGGGGAAGAGTCTTGACGGCGAAGAGATGTAAATAAATTTTTATCTTCATTCAAACTGAGGAATTCTTTATAAAATGATTTTCAGTTTGCCAAGATTGACAAAAATGTTAGGAAAATATCAGAGTACGGGCAGGAAGGCGGCACCAGACGGCCCCAAGACGAAAATAAAGTTTCTTCTCGTGGTAAGTTAGTATCAATATTTATTAATTTGTTATGAATAAACTTTAAACTTATTTATAAATTTGTAAGTTTTTCGTATTTTAAATAGCTTAGTTTTTTTTTTTAAGAACTTGGCAATACTTTGAATTTCGATATGGGACAATCTTGCAAAGTTGTGTATGGTTGTTATTACTATTACTATTATTTACTTATACAACTACCATCATAATTATCACTTAATATTATTACTATTTCATTCCTATTAGCATTACCCGTATTCTTATTCATATCATTATTATCATTATTATTATTATTACTATATTTCAGAAAGCATTAATTTTTAGCCTGAGTGCGACTTGGCAATTTAGATCTCTCTCTCTCTCTCTCTCTCTCTCTCAACACCAGACGTCCATATAAATCATCATCTTGAAGGTTTATAAAGTAGAAAAGTTTGTTCACAGTACACAATAAAATTTACATAGAGAAATTTAAGGGAAGGTTTTAATAGTGGTCGGACACCTGCTGGGTATATGAGTGAGGGAGGGAGGGAGGGAGGTGGAAAGGTCTCTCGGAGGGAGGGAGGGGAGGGGAGGGGAGGGAGGGAGGGAAGGAGGGAGGGAGGTGGAAAGGTCTCTCGGAGGGAGGGAGGGAGGGAGGGGAGGGAGGGAGGGGGGGGGAGGGAGGGGAGGGAGGGAGGTGGAAAGGTCTCTCGGAGGGAGGGAGGGAGGGAAGGAAAGGAGGAATAAAGGGAGGGAGGGGAGGGAGGAACGGGGAAAGAAGGGGAAGGAAGGAAGGAAGGAAGGAAGAGATTGAAGGAAGGGATTGAAGGAAAGGAGGAATAGAGGGAGGGAGAGAAGGGAGGGAAGAGGAAGGAAAAGGAGAGTGGGGGGGATGATGGAAGGAGGAAAGGAGGGAAGAAAGGAAGACAGAAAGAAAGGAAGGAAAGGAAGGAAGGAAGGAAGGGAAAGAAAGGAGGAATGAATGAAGGAAGGAAGGAAGCGTTCATAAACTGGAATCAAGTATTAACTCTGAGGGAAGAAGGTCACCATCGACAGCAAGGAAAGAGACTTTTTTTCTGTGATGGTGAAGGCAGAATCAGGTTAGTGACGTCAATAAGCATCAGTTTTTTTTTTCCTATAATCCATTTTCTTGAGTAATGTACAAGAGAGTTAATAAACGTTCTCCTTAAGAGTCAACACGGATGTTTAATTAACTCTTCTCGCTCCATTCCTTACTTCACTGCTTGCCTCCCTTCCCTTTCTCTCTCTATTTTCTTCCCTCCCTTCCTTGCTTCTTTTCCTTCCCTCGCTTTCTTTCTTTCCTTCCCTCTCTCCATTTCTTCCTTTCCTTCCCTTTCCATCTCTTCTCTCCCACCCTCTCTCCCTACCTTCCCTGACCCACAACCCAGCCAGGGAGAGACACTAGCTCAACCAACACTTCGGATACGGTATAATTTACAAAGAGAAAAATTCTACTTATAATGGCCACTCAGTCTGTTAACAAAAACTAGTTCCTCCGCTGCCGGGGACCAAGAACTGTCGCGTGTAGTACAGTAATAAATCTCTTTTGGGATTAGTTAAGATTAGTAAATGTACCGATGGATTAAGTCTGATATGTAAATGTCTCAAAGGGATTAACTGTACCTGAAGTCTGACACCCCCCCACCCTCCCACACACGAGCGAAATCCCACCACAAAATGACTAGACAAATATTTGGATTGCTAAGATGATGGACCCGGGAATCCACTTTATCGCGAGTGATAGTTTTACGAGGGGGTGAAGGCGGGGTCCCGTTCATGAGGTGGTAGTGCAAATAGCCTGTTGGAGTCAAAGGTTATAACTACCTGCTAAATGTCGCCCCTAACTTACCTCTACCATAAAAACGCGCGCGCTCACATGCACACACACACACATTTTATAACCACTTTGTTACCATATGTCATACCCTCCCCAGTCTTGACCTCACTCTCCTCCCGGCCTACTTACCCTCCCCCCCCCCCTCACAGTGTTCAACCATTTGAAATTGACAACAAACTCCTGAAATTTAAATCCAAACGCTCTTCAACCCCAATTGACCTCCCAATCAAAATTTACAAGGAGTTTGCAGTCGAATTTGCCACCCCCCTCTGTTCCATTATGAATGCATCCCTCAGATAAAGCAAATGCCCTAATGAATGGCAAGCCGCATTTGTCACCCCTATCCCCAAGGTCACCACCCCACAGTCCCCTAGTGACCTCAGGCCAGTTGACATTACCCCCAAACCCAGTCTACTCTGTGAAGACTTTGTTTCTGAATGGGCATTTTTGCATTTGCTAGTATTTATCAGACATTTGACCCACAGCAATTTGGCAATATGAGGACCTCCTCCACATCACACTGCTTAGTTAGTTTCCTGGATTTTCTGCACAACAACCTGGAGAAACGTAAGACATCACTGGCCGTTGCCCTTGTTGACTTCAGGAAGGCTTTTGACCTTGTTGATCACTGCACTGTTATTAACAAGGCCATTGCACTAGGGCTGCCCACTAACCTGGTCTCATGGCTCATTGATTTCCTGAGTGAGCGTCGTCAGGCAGTCAGGTACCAGGGTTCTGTCTCCACATTCCCACACCTCACCTGCGGTGTTCCCCACCTGCAGTGCTTCCTAATACTGATCAACGATGCTCTATCGGACACTCCTCACAGGTGGAAGTACGTGGATGACTGCACTGTGGGGGCTACAGTGGATAACACCGCACCTGACTTCTCATAGCTACAAGGCACCCTGGACAGGCTACAGGCATGGACTATGGAGAACAAGGTCACCATCAACCACACCAAAACCGTAGTCATGCACATCAATACCGCCACCACTCCAGCAGTCACAGTGGGTGCCCATCCTCTCCAGTTAGTGCAGTCTGCCAAACTCCTAGGTGTAACTATAGACCATTATCAAGGCAGCCTCGTACCGACTCTACATGCTACAACGACTCAGGTCACTTGGGGTACCCACGCCAAAGCTGAGGACTATCTACAATGCCTTTATTCTCCCCAAAGTAACGTATGCATCACCAGCCTGGTCGTCTTCTCTCAACTCTATCCAACAATGTCAGCTAGAGAAGGTACAGAAGAGGGCCTGCAGAATCATGCTAGGCGCAGACTACTTCAGCTACAACAACGCTCTCTCCACCCTGGAAATGCCATCTCTCAGTGACCTCCACCACCATGCACTAGCGGGATTTGGCAGTGGACTACTGCAGCAACCTCGACACCTACTGCCACCTGCAGTCCGCCACTACAACAAAATTCAGCCCATAAGAGCCCGCACTGATAGATATAAGAATAGCACCATCCCATCTATTGTTAAAATAATAAACAACTCCTGATTTATGTACTGTACAGCTCTGTAAATGTATTGAACGTATATTATTATGTCAAATCACATGTAAGTTTGTATACTTTCATCCACCGGCTATAACTCTATTAATAAACCGTTTACTATTATTATTATTATTATTATTATTATTATTACACACACACACACACACACACACACACACACGCTTATACATCCAAACTATTGAGACGTTTTTTTTAATCATCAAAAGGCGTGAATGAGAAAATAAATAAGTAAAAAATAAATAAATAAATAATAGGAAACTAACGAAAATAAAATTAAAACTAACGAAAACAACAAGAACACTCGGGGGTAATTATCACCTCATTAACTGGTGCCATAAGTGTGCGTGTTTCCTGGGGGTTAATGGAGCAAGTTTGGGGTATCATTAGGGAGAATAACTTGACCTGTGATGTAAAGGTGGGTGTCTCAGTTGTCTTGATGGGTAGGGTGATTACCTCTCTTATTCTCCCTTATGCAGATCTTCACACTGACTAACACTTATTCTCCCTGATACAGATCTTCACCCTTACACAGATCTTCACCCTCACCACCACACTTATTCTCCCTTACAGTGATCTTTCTTCACCCTCACTACCACACCCAATTCTCCCTTATGCAGATATTCACCCTCACCAGCATACTTATACTCCCTTATGCACACCCTTACTACAATATTAACTTGTCCTCCCTTATATAGATCATCACCCTTACCACTAAACTTATACTTCCATACACTAATCACACCCTTACAACAATACTTATTCTCCCTTACACAAATCGTTACCACCATATCTATTCTCCCTTACACACACACACACCCTCACCACCACAACTTATTCTCCCTTATACACACACCCTCACCACAACTTATTCTCCCTTACTCACAAAAAACTATCTTCTCCCTACACCATGAATCCCCCTTAAAAAAAATATATATCCTATCACACTTATAAACTTTGTATTAGTTACCACAGGTCAGATTTTTATTACCAGCAGAGGAAAAGTCAACACAGGCGTCGTCTGGTGAAGAGTACAGAAGCAGCCATTACATTTATCGCTAGGGTGGAGGGATCATCAGTACATTAGCGTGATAGTCTATAAACGAATGGGCGATATCAAAGAAAGAAAGAAATGAAAGAAATGAAAGAAATGACCGTTATGCAATTGAGAATCCGTTAGATGTGAAACCCCCCTTCTAACGGATTATATGGAGAGTCCGTTATATGGAATTTATCTATTTCTCTATAACGTGATGACGGTGATCTGATGGAGAGAGAGAGAGAGAGAGAGAGAGAGAGAGAGAGAGAGAGAGAGAGAGAGAGAGAGAGAGAGAGAGAGAGAGAGAGCCGCCGTGTGATAGCCCTGGGTGTGGAAGCGTCGAGAAGGAGAGATGAAATGAAACACCCTTGACTGGAACCCCCGAGAAGACCAGGACGAAACAACCCTGCCAGCAACACCAACCCTGTAGTCTAGAATCAGTGAGAGGGTGAAGGGTGAGGGGGTGGGGATGTGAGGGTGGGGGGGGTGGGGATGTGAGGGTGGGGGGGTGGGGATGAGATAATGAAAAAAAAAATATATAAAATAATCTGAAGAGCAGAGTATAGTAAGGGAGAAGAGCCACAACTCTCCCCAACAGACGGAGTTCCACCACTTCAGCTGACGGGGGGCAGGACGTCACTAACAGAAAGGCGGCATCTATAAAGTTTAGCTTCACTTTCATTCCGCTTGGGTGACTTTGTGAGGCTACACTACACGCAGCGTTTTGGCCTCCGATGACTGAAAGTTCGAAAATGGTTCTCGATATGTGTGTGTGTGTGTGCGTGTGTGTGTGTGTGTGTGTGTGTGTGTGAGTGTGTGTGTGTGTGTGTGTGTGTGTGTGTGTGTGTGTGTGCGTGCGTGTGTGTGTGTGTATTCTGACTGACACTTGGTAAATAAAAAAGAAAGTTGCCCGTGTAACTTGGGTCTAACATTGGAGGAACGGTCATGGTCCAACAGTATAATAATATATTTACAAACAAAACAAAACTGTATCCATATGATGCCTGTGTGACCCTTAAACAAGAATATTTTGACACAATGATAAAGATAAGCACACAAAATAAAATAAAAACAATAACCCGCGCAAACTGTCCAGCAATACCAAACGTCAGGGCCTGTACGAGGGGAAGTGAGTGGGGTGGGGGTGGGTGGAAGAGGGAAGGGAGGGGGGTGGAAGAGGGGAGATAAGGGGGGGGGGGAACATTGAGACAAGTACAAGTATACAAAGACTCAAGTCCCAGAGACAAGACGACTTCAAGCTATGAGAGAGAGAGAGAGAGAGAGAGAGAGAGAGAGAGAGAGAGAGAGAGAGAGAGTCCAAGAACGAAAAAAAACAACTGAAAAATTAAAAAAACAAAAAAATGATGGTTGAGGTCCGGGCTGGGTGATGATCCGGGCACCAGGTATATATTTTCGACTAAAGACAAATTACTGTAGTTAAAGTGATGATATAAGTTAAGACCACACCAGCCTCCAGTAACGTGGTGTGAGATGTCAGGCATGAGTGTTGAGTAATGAGGGACACACACACACACACACACACACACACACACACACACACACACACACACACACACACACCACTGTAAAAAAACTCAACAACAAATCGTATATACAATGTGTTCACTCCTTGTCAATCTGACTTTTGTACTGCAACTGCTCAAATTCCTTATTAAATGACCTTCTCCCCATGTGATTCTGATATACTGTAAATGCATTACTTATGTCACGTGTATTAGTGTACAATTCCTGTATTTTTTTTCCAATAAACCCTTAATTGCTATTCATTCTTACACACAAACGAAAACAATGTAGTTAAGTTGTATTAATTTTATTTTCTCTTTTCACTGTCGAAAATAAGTTAAATCTTGCAGTGTAAAGAGCCAAAGATCACAGCTTCACCTTATAAACCTAACCTAACCTAACCTACACAGCATGTTGACTGTAGTCTTACTTCTATTGATATTTATGTGTGAATTTGGCCATCCCGGCCTTTTACCGCCTCACACATAAATTCCCCAACTTTCAACCTCAAATAGATTTCCACGAACAATACATTTAGGCTCCATAAATTTGGCAGAGACATTCAAAACAAACTGGGAATATATCGCTGGTGGTCTTTACTCCTACAGCTCCCTATATTATATTACTTCCGGAGCCTAATACTTCTTACCTTCTTCTCCTACATAAAACTATCACTTAGGACCTTCTTACCCCAGGAACTACACGATAAAACAAAGTCGACAGTCAGTTTAGACAACACCAGTATATGAGGATGGGTGTATAAGACTCAGGAATAATATACAAAGGTTTAATAATATATAAATTTCTCAAGCGTGTGGTACAAACGTTTTAAAAACACTATCTCTCTGCCCTTCACCCAGCAGCCAGCTTTCCCTCCACCCTGAGAGTGACCCCTCGACTCTGGGGGGTCACCAGAGGTCACCCCGCACCGTAAGTCCACCACACAAATAACTCGCATGATTTATGACCAGCAGGTGTTAAGGTGATACCCACGCCACTGATTTTTCCACAACAAAAAATGGTTTTAACCACCAGGTACAGGAATGCTGAGGCTCTCCCTGCACACACACACACACACACACACGTCTTTGACTCTACTATAACTGATAATGTAACGCCGTGTTTTTTTTAACCAAATATAATTCAGCTGTTTGAGGATTCGAGTAAATAATCTGAACCATTATCAATGACTTTCGTGTGAGCTTTGAATTCCATTACATTATCGACTAAGTGCAGAAAGCTACAGCTCAACTTACCTTTGTGAGGACGTATAGCTTAGTTAATGTGAGTGGAGTGTAGAATATAACCTCATATGAACAACAGGGATTATTTCCGGCTGTTATTTGTGAGGTTATTAAAACTTAAGTGAGTCAAAGCGTCTAGCACACAACCACTCATAAGATACTGTCACTTAAAAAACTCTCTCTACTTGGGGTGATCGATGAATTTCACAATGAACACTACAACTCCTATAATCTAGGTAGTGTTACTAAAATCCTTCTTCCGTTGTGTCATATTTTTTCCAACACAATTTTGCATAGATAGCTTTTTGAGTGACTGTACAAGGTATGACGCATCCAGGTAGCGAGTGAGTGAGTCAGTCAGTCAGTAAACACCAACCATCGAATGACCTGACTCAAACACACAACATAAAGTCTCCAATAGAGGCAAATATATATGACTATTAGCCCAAATATTTTACCAAGTTAAGTTTCACATCGAGTCATTGTTTATTAATCGACACAGCCGCTTGTCCTCTGCCCCAACACCAGCCAATAACATCACAACCTGACGCAAGTGAGAGACAATTACTTCTGTGTGTGTCACTAGAGTGAGAAATATGCTAATGTTGGAATAAAAAACAAGTCGAATGGATAAGAGAGAGAAGGCAGTGGTGAAAGGAAATGACATCTGAAGAAAAACGGTGAGAAATTAAGGTAAAAAAAAAAAAAAAAAAAAAAAAAAATAAAAAAATAAAAAATAATTAAAAAAAAATACAATAATATAAATAAAAATAAAAAATACAATAAAATAAATACACGAATTATCAGACAACACAGAACGACTCTATGAATGTTAAATATCATTAATAATCCATAATTTGCATATAGTTCTAACCCCCAGTATAAACTAATATGCAACACCCAACCCAACCTAACCAAACCTAACTTTAATTTTATCTTTCAGCCAACCAAACCCGAGTAACATTAAAGGGTATCTCTTAACAATATCTCCTGATTATTTTAACGAATACATTTATAAACCCAATCTAAACTCATTCAACTACCCACAAACATAACCTATATATGACAAAACAATAGTCTATAATCATCTACAAACGTCTACAATCACCTACAATCGTCTACAATCACCTACAATCGTCTACAATCGTCTACAATCGTCTACAATCACCTACAATCGTTCTACAATCGTCTACAATCACCTACAATCGTCTACAATCACCTAAAATCGTCTATAATCAATAAAATTGTATCTTCCAAACATACAAGATTATATACACTTACCATAAGCCTCTAGATACAACACCTGGCATACAAGGCTCCTTCCACCTGTCCGGATACACTTGACCAGCAAAAGAAAACTAGACCAAATATCCGGCGTTAATCCCCCCCCCCCCTTCTCCCCCCAGTGGAAAATATAACTGAGAGATACTTACAAAACAGTTCCACCATTGATGATCTAGTGTCAGTTTAAGCTCTTATATCCATAACGTTACAGTTCCACCATTGATGATCTAGTGCCAGTTTAAACTCTTATATCCATCACGTTACAGTTCCACCATTGATGATCTAGTGTCAGTTTAAACTCTTTTATTTTAAACACGTTACGAACACGAGAGTAATTACATCACCAGGTGGAGGGATAACAATATACCAGTAAATGAAATGTTTACCCAAGGATGACCACAAAAAAAAAAAAATAATAATAAAAAATAAATATCAATAAAATAAAATAAAAATTCTTACCTGGATATTTTAAGACCAATTAAATGTCTTTACCACCATTACCATCACCTGACCCCCCCCCCCCCACCCTACCTGGAACACTGCCAACATTAATTAGCATACCTGGCTTTAAGTAACATCACCTGGTCCTTAAACAACATCACCACCTTAAACAACATTGATATTACACTTTGAAAATGTTACCCATAGTTACACACTTATTGCTCTCTCTCTCTCTCTCTCCTGTCTGTCTGTGTCTTTCAGCCTTACGTATATCACCTTCCAAGAACTTCCAATTCCTAGAGACATTACTTTGATTCTTAGGGAGACAAATAGATGAGGAGCTGAGGACTTCATGGAACGTCTTGGTGTTTCCCTGTAAATCTTTATTGACCAATACTCGGAGGGAGAGAGAGAGAGAGAGAGAGAGAGAGAGAGAGAGAGAGAGAGACTGCCTACACACAAAAGGTCACACAACTTATGGCCAACAAACACCTCAACAAGATACAATTTCTTGTTTGTACCATAAAACAAAAAACAAAACAAATACAAACACCATCCCACAGGTCACATGCGGCAAAGAACAAGTGAAAATTAATATCTATTTTACGTATAAATTCCAGGTAAGGTAAGTCGGTACACCTGAAGGTATCTCTCTCTCTCTCTCTCTTCCCCCAACACACACACACCTCCCGGCATTATCAACCTCTCACCCCCATCCATTCACCACTAATAAGAAGTGACAGGTAACATATGACTCAAATCAACATGTTATTTACCTGCCAGACTGATATCCGCAATGATCTAAACGATATACAATAGAGTGAGTGAGCGAGTGAGCGAGTGAGTATAAAAAAAAAAAATAATAATAATAATAATGAAAAAGTAATAGAAAATAAATATAATAAATAAATACATAAATAAATAAAAAAAAAAAAAAACTTCTCCGTAACTAATTCTTCTTCTTCAGTGTTCGCGTCAGTCTTCCTCTGATGGGTTTAATGGTGACGATGAATTGTGTTGGTGGTGGTGTTGGAGAGGATCAATATTATTGTTGTTTGCGTCCACATTGCATCACCACTACATAACATGACCTCATTACCCCCCCCCCCCCCCCATGACTGAACACCTTCACCACAGTACCCTCACACCCAACGCATAACAGAGGAACATTATTTCACCCTGGTAGCCATATTATTCGTCACGGTAAACCAATGTACAAGTACCCTTCACTTGTGCGTTTACAGGGGGTCATCAGGTTTTGAGCAGTGTGGCGGCCCTGTGTTTGTTTACATTCGACAGAAGGAAACTCACAATAGTAAACACACTATGGAGTCAAAGTAAAACAATATTAAAACAAATATCTCAATGTAGTGATTGTTGGAATGTTTATATGACGAGCCCCTGTAAACCCACTAGTGAAGGGGACTGTACCTCACACAGACTGGCATTACAACTTAAAACAATCATTAGTGTTGAGGGTGTGTGTACTAGTAATGGCTACAAGATGTTGAGAGATAGGTGATGGACTTCCTGGGTAGTTGAGTGACCAAGTGACCATTGTTAGGACGAGTGACCGCAGCAGGTGGCCAGCCAACACAGCAGGAGACGTCCATTAACCACGTCACTAAACACCGTCTTATCATCCCCTCTGTGACTTTACAACAACGGCCAGATGGGGTGAAGGTGCCGCCTACCGTCAATAAACGTCACGTCACAATGATATCTTGCGGTATAAAGTCACACCCACCCGCAAGACAGCTTCAGAAGTAAACAAGGGTTGTATTACCTGACTAGCAAAGAATTAATATAGCTTGGGAGGCAAATGAGTTTCCGAGACCAGGAAGTTCAATGACTTAACCAAGTTAGGGAACCTTCAAAACATTCGCTTCGGGTCATGAGTTTAATGAACCATTGTATAACACACATAATAAATTATAAGTAAAGGCAGTTTATGAGTCACGATAACTTTACCTGATGTTTTTATCCAATAGAGACCGACGTTAATTGTGGACCAGCACAAGATGTTCAACACAAGACCTGTGATGTGTAAAGTCCAAGTTATCACACTGAAACATTCCTTTTATTGTGTTAAGTCACCTCAGCCACTGACCTTTAGATCTCAAATTGAACTGATCTGTTTGTTGTCTAAGTAGAAAGTTACAGGTCTGCTTATGCGAGATAAACACTTCTTTTATTCGGTTACATTGATTTTCAGCTAAACTTACTTATTTCAGTATTAATTATTACCTTCATGAGCCAGGAGAGAACTGTACGTCAAGTTCCTTAAAGACAATAGAGCAGCTTAAGATGACACCATGGAAACTTTTGATTGGTGGTACAACAAGTAGCGCTAGTGCCTCTCACTACCGTGTTCTATCCCCAGCCCGGAACTGATGTAAGAAGGGAGTTTATCCAGTGTGACCCTAACAAATACAGAAGGTGTTCTCCTGTACTAACACGAAGACATTAAAGGCCATAAAGTAACACACATGAGACCGACCGGCCGCCCGGATAGCTAGTAGGCTGAGAAGTGGTAGAGGTGAAGAATCAAAATTAAATTACTACTGACATAATTATCATTAATTCATAATTATTATAAACATTGTCCATCGACTTAGTAGTATGATAAGAGAGAGAGAGAGAGAGAGAGAGAGAGAGAGAGAGAGAGAGAGAGAGGGGGGGGGGGGGGTAGGACACATGTGCACCCTTATGAAAAAACATACTATTGGCAGAACTAACAAGCAGCAGTTTGAGAATAGAGATGACAGCTACACCCTGGGTTAGTGGCCATAAAAGGAAAGTATAGACAATAGCGATACTCAGGTCTCCAGCCTACATGAGAGGTGTAAACTTGGCAGTCTCATCAAAGTCCTTCACGAGGCACTACAATAACGCCACGTGAGGCCAATTGCCCCTGTGACCTTGCACATGGGTCAAGGTCACCCACTTATCTTGACAGGCTCCAGACACAGGTCAAAGTACAGAAAATTATCTTGTGTTAATTTGGTCAATGTTACTATAATACTTGACTGGACATTACCCTAATATTAACCAAGATCAATGTCATCCCACGGAGAGAGAGGATTGGCCATGCTAACTGTACCAGGTGAAAGTGTGGGCAACTGTACATTAACATCTATAGCGCTAATTATTTCTGGTTCTACTACACTCAAATCAAAGTCTTTCCCAAACCTGCTCTGACAAGTACAGGTAAGAGCCTCGCATGTTGCTCCCACCTGGATTAAGTGGTCTGAGGATCTATCACAAGTGAGGCAACAGTGTCCATAACTGCCAACAACACAACATTTGTAGCGATAGAGTACGATAGTTTTGATCATTATTACTATTATTTGACAGTACTAGAATTATTAAATTTTATATTTATTCTATCTTTTTATTTAAATCTTGTTGATAATTTTTTATTTTGGAGATTAATTTACGTAATTCCTTCTCTATTTAAATCCAGGATAACAACACAATAACAGAGACGAGAATAAGTGAGAGAGTATAATGATTTGTTTTCTTACGTTCTTATCTGTGTCCGTCCCACATGATGAACTACGAATCATGGCAAGAACAAACCATGACGAGCAAAAACATGACTTGAGCAAACCATGATGAACAAATCATCATATCAACAAACCATCATATCAACATACCAAGCCATCAACTTCACCAAGCCACCAACTTCGCCAAGCCATCAACTTCACCAAGCCATCAACTTCACCAAGCCATCAACTTCACCAAGCCATCAACTTCACCAAGCCATCACCTTCACCAAGCCATCACCTTCACCAAGCCATCAAATTCACCAAGCCACCAACTTCACCAAAACATCAACTTCACCAAGCCACCAACTTCACCAACCCATCAACTTCACCAACCCATCAACTTCACCAACCCATCAACTTCACCAACCCACCAACTTCACCAACCCACCAACTTCACCAACCCACCAACTTCACCAACCCACCAACTTCACCCAGCCACCAACTTCACCCAGCCACCAACTTCACCCAGCCACCAACTTCACCCAGCCACCAACTTCACCCAGCCACCAACTTCACCCAGCCATCAACTTCACCCAGCCATCAACTTCACCCAGCCACCAACTTCACCCAGCCACCAACTTCACCCAGCCACCAACTTCACCCAGCCACCAACTTCACCCAGCCACCAACTTCACCAAGCCACCAACTTCACCAAGCCACCAACTTCACCAAGCCACCAACTTCACCAAGCCACCAACTTCACCAAGCCACCAACTTCACCAACCCATCAACTTCACCAAGCCATCAACTTCACCAAGCCATCAACTTCACCAAGCCACCAACTTCACCAAGCCACCAACTTCACCAAGCCATCAACTTCACCAAGCCATCAACTTCACCAAGCCACCAACTTCACCAAGCCACCAACTTCACCAAGCCACCAACTTCACCAAGCCATCACAACTTCACCAAGCCATCACAACTTCACCAAGCCATCAACTTCACCAAGCCACCAACTTCACCAAGCCACCAACTTCACCAAGCCATCACAACTTCACCAAGCCATCACAACTTCACCAAGCCATCAACTTCACCAAGCCATCAACTTCACCAAGCCACCAACTTCACCAAACCACCAACTTCACCAAACCATCAACTTCACCAAGCCAACAACTTCACCAAGCCATCAACTTCACCGAGCCACCAACTTCACCAACACAATCCCAACGCTTCATTACAACCCGGATCAGGACAACCATTACATCAGGGTCAGTGAACGCCTACAGATAAAGTCCTTCCCTCGCTAACTTTTTCTCCCCCTTTTCTTTCCACTAAATTTTCATCGAACTTCAAACTTTAGCTTCAAAAATTAATAGGTAAAAGTTTAAGTTTTAATCGATATATTTGTTTTCTCTCTGTTGGAAGAAATGGGAAAAGGAGATTCAGTGATAGTTATTTTTTCTTGGTGATTCCGTGTATAAATATTTACGTCACCTACTGTTGGTTATAGACACCCCACCTGCAGCTTGTCTCCCACACTCACCTGTAAACAAGAGATATATATATTAATAAATTTACTTACATACAGTTGATATCAATACTTAGACAGATGACATCATTACTTATACACAGTTGACATCAATACTTATATACATGTGACACGCCGCCATCAGCCACATACGCCGCCATCAGGCATACACGCCGCCATCAGGCATACACGCCGCCATCAGCCATACACGCCGCCATCAGCCATACACGCCGCCATCAGGCATACACGCCGCTATCAGCCATACACGCCGCCATCAGGCATACACGCCGCCATCAGCCATACACGCCGCCATCAGGCATACACGCCGCCATCAGGCATACACGCCGCCATCAGGCATACACGCCGCCATCAGCCATACACGCCGCCATCAGCCATACACGCCGCCATCAGGCATACACGCCGCCATCAGCCATACACGCCGCCATCAGCCATACACGCCGCCATCAGCCATACACGCCGCCATCAGCCATACACGCCGCCATCAGCCATACACGCCGCCATCAGCCATACACGCCGTCATCAGCCATACACGCCGCCATCAGCCATACACGCCGCCATCAGCCATACACGCTGCCATCAGCCATACACCCCGTCATCAGCCATACACGCCGCCATCAGCCATACACGCCGCCATCAGCCATACACGCCGCCATCAGCCATACACGCCGCCATCAGCCATCATTGCACGTGCTCCCTCCCTCGACCCACAATGTATCACGGAAAACAAACCATAACATCATGGTGAAATTTGGCTAGACATCTCCAACACGACTTTATAAGGGTAGATACATGTCTATGAGTCCGCCAGTCAGTCAGCGTCAGTCAGTCAGTCAGTTTTATTTATCAGTCAGTCAGTCTATTTGTCAATCAGCCAGTCAACCTATTTGTCAGTCAGTCTATTTGTCAATCAGTCAGTCAATCTATTTTCAGTTAGTCTATTTTCAGTAAGTCAGTTAGTCTATTTTCAGTCAGTCAGTCAGTCAGTAACAAACTACACATAAACCCAAGAATTTCCTTCACTCAACTTAACAAACTTGAAAACTTGCCAAAGTTATATTCAACTTTAACTTTAAAACTTGCTAATACAAACTTGAGCACAGTCCCGGTGTGTGTGTGTGTGTGTGTGTGTGCGCGCGCGTGTTTGTGTGTGTGCGCGCGTGTGTTTGTGTGCGTGTGTTTGTGTGCGTGTTTGCGTGTGTGTACATGTGTGCGTGTTTGTGTGCGTGTGTGTGTAAAAAAAGTGAACTAATTAAGTGTGCTGACAGACTGACAGACAGAGAGAGAGAGAGAGAGAGAGAGAGAGAGAGAGAGAGCTACACGAGGAGTCATTACCTGCCTGGCTCGGGTAACATCCGAAAGGTCAACCAAAGTTAGTTAGGTTAGGTTGGGTTAGGTTGGGTTAGGTTAGGTTAGGTTGGGTTAGGTTGGGTTGGTTTGGGTTACGAGGGTTGTTGTGCCTTTGTAATCCTCTGTAAACACAATTTAGATAAAGATAGAGGAACTAGATCTACGGTTTAGAAATTATAGCGTCTTTATATAAAACCAAATAAACATTACCACCTCAATGATTGATATATTAAAATATTACACTCTGTTATATGAAGGAGAACGTAACACCCAAGTAACACTCCAGTAGCAATAACAAATTATCCCAAGTAACAATAATAACAAAGTAACAATTAACCACGTCATCAAACACTCACGATACGACGACAATCACAAACATTACAGAGAGAATGTTGACATAAACACATATTAAGGTCAGCTGTACAGTTATGAATTAAACTAAGCGTCAGAGTTACAGGTTACCAAGTGACAAACGTACACTCCTCCTGGTATACAAGACCTCATTTAGGAACAACCAATAAATAAATAAATAGATAAATAAAATAAATAAATAAAAAATATAATAAATAAATAAATAAATAAATAAATAAATCACCTAATTATATTTTTTTCTCTACAATATAACCCTGACGTGTGTGACCTTCAAGCAATATTAATCAAATGTAAACAAACCAATACAACTCTATCACACAAGAGGCCACTTGAACATTCATATACAATGGACACTGGAGCCGAGGTGACCACTGTGATCCTCCAGAGGCCGCCCATGTCCTTGTCTCTCATACTTACAGAGGCCGCACATGTCCTCGTCTCTCATACTCATAGAGGCCGCCCATGTCCGCGTCTCACACACACACACACACACACAAACACACACTCGACACCACCATCCTAGAACAATTGATCTGTCTCTGCCGCCACTGATATGCAATGGAAGAAGGCGCCAAGGTAAGCACTGTAGTTCTCCAGGCTGACACACCAGGAGTCCACGCACCAACTCTCACACACAACCAGCGGCGTTGATAATTCAGTACCATGGCATCATTAACAACAAATTTCCCTCATAACATAATCAACAACACAATTCCACAACATTTTCTCTCAACTTCTGTTCTTACATCAATGTTTTCCATCAATTTTTCATATATTTACATACAATTTCAATTCCCTTTACAAGATCATATAGTATCATATTCCGTACTTTACAAGACTCGTGTTGGTGAAAGATTTTAGAGCCTGTCTCCACCACCCGAGTCTTCGTTAGTTAATTATGGTAAAAATATTAAATAAATTGATTTACTCTCGCAGGAAAACTTTTACCTGAATAAGAGGAGGTTAAGGCTAGAGGCTGTTCCCTCCCATCATCACCGTACCAACATAACATTTGGAGAGAAGAGTCATATACGACACTGGTCCTGGCCACACCCACCCTCATGACAGCTCTATACGTCTGACTGTCAGGTGATATGCACACTTAATGGTAATATACGACTGTGCAAGGCAGAGGCTGGCAGAGACTGTCACTTGGACGCTATATGGAGGTGGCAGCTCATACATAATGCCGTGGTTTATAATGTAGTGTATTAAGAAGGACACCAGCGGCTATATCATTTTTTAAATCTTCATATACAGTGTACAGTCTTAATACGTGTAGGATAGACTAAGGTATTCAAAATGTGGCTGTAAATAGTGCAGAGCGTTGAGTACTGCATATGACCATACATGACAAGCCACTGGTCACTGCCACAAGACTAGAGATGATGATGTTATGTAATCAGCCATGACAGTGAGGGAGGTGTCATGGTCAGTGGTAGGGACACACACACACACACACACACACACTCTTTCCACAGTGAGAGTCAGTACGAAATACAACACACTGTATACTATTAAGCCTTCGACACACAAGAAGGCAGAGTAGGCGACATATGCTCTCAGACCCGGGTCACGAGCCAGCGATCCTTATAGGAGAGAGGACGAGAAGTAACATCCATTCGACCACCATACATACACATGAACCACCACACCACTACAACCACTGTCAATCTCGTGTGCCAGTGGATCATCAATCACCATCACCGTCCAAGTCACTAACTGTTTAACCCCGTGGCATTTAAGCCCTGACCTCCTAACCACAAAACTGCACTACGGCTTCTATATGACAACATAAACCTGTGTGTTATGTTTATAAATGTTGGTGAAACACATGAGGAAGTTACGGTGGCTGGAACACTGATGGCGGCCACCAAGCACCCTTCACCATAATGAAGTCTCTGTTATGACAATTGTGTCTTGATGTGCTGCTGCTGCTCCTCTTCTTTCGCCGCCTCCACCTCCTACGCCGCCTTCTTCTCCTGCTCCCTTTCCCCATCCTACGCCGCATTTTTTTCCTCCTCCTCCTCCTCCTCCTTCCCCTACGCCTTCCCCCCTTTTTCCCCTTCCCCTACGCCTCCTCCACCTTCTTCCCTTTCCCCTACGCCTCCTCCTCCTCTTCCTGCACCTCCTCTTCCTGCACCTCCTATTCCTGCACCTCCTCTTCCTGCACCTCCTCCTCCTGCACCTCCTCCTCCTGCACCTCCTCTTCCTGCACCTCCTCCTCCTGCACCTCCTCTTCCTGCACCTCTTCCTGCACCTCCTTCCTGCACCTCCTCCTCCTGCACCTCCTCTCCTCCTCCTGCACCTCCTCTTCCTGCACCTCCTCTTCCTGCACCTCTTCCTGCACCTCCTATTCCTGCACCTCCTCCTCCTGCATCTCCTCCTCCTGCACCTCCTCCTCCTGCACCTCCTCTTCCTGCACCTCCTCTTCCTGCACCTCCTCCTCCTCCTGCACCTCCTCCTCCTACGCTCCTTCGGTAACTCCAATCATTCCTACATATATTTCCCACAGATGGACCTGACGTGAAGCTCCTGAAGGGAAGACATGAATAACAACTACAGACAGACACAGACAGACAGACACAGACAGACAGACACAGACAGACACTACAGACAGACACAGACAGACAGACACAGACAGACACAGACAGACACTACAGACAGACACAGACAGACAGACACAGACAGACACTACAGACAGACACAGACAGACAGACACAGACAGACAGACAGACACTACAGACAGACATAGACAGACAGACACAGACAGACAGACACTACAGACAGACAAAGACAGACACAGACAGACAGACAGACACTACAGACAGACATAGACAGACAGACAGAGACAGACACAGACAGACAGACACTACAGACAGACAAAGACAGACACAGACAGACAGACAGACATTGACAGACAGACACAGACAGACAGACACAGACAGACAGACAGACACTACAGACAGACATACAGACAGACACAGACAGAGACACTACACACAGACAGACAGACACAGACAGACAGACACAGACAGACACTACAGACAGACACAGACAGACAGACAGACACTACAGACAGACACAGACAGACAGACACAGACAGACAGACACTACAGACAGACAGACAGACAGACAGACACTACAGACAGACATAGACAGACAGACACAGACAAAGACACGACAGACAGACAGACAAAGACAGACAGACGACACAGACAGACAGACAGACAGACACAGACAGACAGACAGACAGACACAGACAGACGACACAGACAGACGACACAGACAGACAGACACAGACAGACACTACAGACAGACAGACAGACAGACAGACAGAAACAGACACAGACAGACAGACACTACTTCATTTAGCTGACCAGTTACTACACCCAGTTATCACCAGTTACTACACCCAGTTATCACCAGTTACTACACCCAGTTATCACCAGTTACTACACCCAGTTATCACCAGATACTACACCCAGTTATCACCAGTTACTACACCCAGTTACCACCTGTTACTACACCCAGTTATCACCAGTTACTACACCCAGTTACTACACCCAGTTATCACCAGTTACTACACCCAGTTATCACCAGTTACTACACCCAGTTACCACCTGTTACTACACCCAGTTATCACCAGTTACTACACCCAGTTACTACACCCAGTTATCACCAGTTACTACACCCAGTTATCACCAGTTACTACACCCAGTTATCACCAGTTACTACACCCAGTTACCACCTGTTACTACACCCAGTTATCACCAGTTACTACACCCAGTTACTACACCCAGTTATCACCAGTTACTACACCCAGTTATCACCAGTTACTACACCCAGTTACCACCTGTTACTACACCCAGTTATCACCAGTTACTGCACCCAGTTACTACACCCAGTTATCACCAGTTACTACACCCAGTTACTACACCCAGTTATCACCAGTTACTACACCCAGTTATCACCAGTTACTACACCCAGTTATCACCAGTTACTATACCCCACAATTACAAAAATTTCCCCACAAGCAAAACAAATTTTCCCACAAGTACAACATAAACTACCCCACAAGTACAACAAATTTCCCCACAAGTACAACAAATTTTCCCACAAGCACAACAAATTTCCCCACAAGCTCAACAAATTTCCCCACAAGCACAAAAAATTTCCCCACAAGTACAAAAAAATTCCCCACAAATAACACACAACCCTCCATATTTTTCCCTGACTGCCACAATGACTAATCCGACTGGCTACACACTGTATATCTAAGACATTTCTCCCGGGTTCATATATCACTGGCGAAAATCCCTCCAGGCAGCAGGACGTGAGGCACTTATCCACGTGAGAAACTTGTCCACGAGAGGCACTTGTCCACGTGAGGCACTTGTCCACACCCGACGCTGCAGGGGGACGACACAGCTCACCATCACCAACAACCGCATAAATAAGTCACAGTCGCTTTCCTGTATACCCGAGTTTGATCAGTCGGTAGAGAGTCGATGAAGTGTGTCTACGGGTGTGTGTGTGTGTGTGGGTGCGTTTGTGGGTGGGTGTGTGTGTGTGTGTGTGGGTGTGTGTGTGTGTGGGTGCGTTTGTGGGTGCGTTTTATTCCCTTCTCATCACTTTACTGTATATTCATTTGTTCATGTATCTTAAAACAAGACCCCCCCCCCCCCACACACACACACACGCAACAACAGCAAGTCGCCTCCCGTCATCTTAGTCTGGGTGACGCCTGAGCCAACTGGTCTTCCCGAGGTCCACATCCCCTGGTGACTGATGATCATTATTAGTGTGCTGAACAATACTGCTTCAGCAACAACCACTCAAATTACTCACATTATTCTTCACCTCCCACAGGGTTCCTTCATCTCTGGGTTTACAATGTGGTTTAAGTTATGATCCAGGTATATTGTGGGGTTTATGTCGTGCGTTTCGTTGTAACCAGTTGATGGCTCACAAGGCCCCCGCCAGCTGCCTCGTTCAACTTGAATAGTCGTTTATTGCCTTTTGAATGGTTGAAAATGGTAAGCGGGATAGAGCCTTTTCATGATGTTGTATGTCCGTGATTGTTTACATTATTTTTGGCAAGCGATGATGCTACAAGCTGCCAGGTGAAGTATGTATAGCGCCGCCGAGTATTTCTTCAACGTTAAGTATCTTATATATTCCCCCGCGGGTGACGAAGACCAACACGAATTAACCCACCAAACTTAAAATAAACATAAGAAGAAATAAATATATAAATACAAATTCACAAATAAATGTTTAGCGAGAGAAAACTTGAAATACTCTGTAGATTCTGTAGAACGAGTTAGAGCATTGTGACCCTCCCTCCCTCCTTCCCCACATGTATAAATCTCTCACTACTGTACTGTAGATGTAGAGACCGAGTGAAAAACTTGATCCCCCACCTCGGGTCCTCTACGCTGTGAGGGACGTTATCTTAACACTACTTTTATGTTGCTTTAACATTTCTGTACGCAAGACATTTTTGGCTATTTTAGTATTACATTATTTTTAGTCTGTATATTTATAGTGAGAACGAAACATACATTATAAAGTTTAATCAAAAACTAGTACATTGTGTATATATATCTTTTATACCATCACAGGGAAAAACACACACACACACACACACACACACACAACGTTCTTTCACTCAGTGCCTGGTGGTACTCGTATTTGACCGGTGATAACCTGGTGGAAAGGAGAGTGGTGTGTGGGTAGGTTTAGTCAGTGGAGGGAGGGTGGGTGGGTGAAGTCAGTGGAGGGAGGGTGGGTGGGTGGGTGAAGTCAGTGGGGGGAGTGAGGGTGGGTGAAGTCAGTGGGGGGAGTGAGGGTGGGTGAAGTCAGTGGAGGGAGGGTGGGTGAAGTCAATGGAGGGAGGATGGGTGAAGTCAGTGGAGGGAGGGAGTGTGGGTGAAGTCAGTGTAAGGTGGATGGTGGGTTAGTGAACAATCAGTGGAGGGTGGGTAGGTGGGTGGTGGGCTTAGCGGACAATCAGTGGAGGGTGGGTGTCTGGATGAAGCTAGTGGAGTGTTGGTATTGAATGTTTACGTTATAGTGATATTAACATAACCTATTTTAAGCACATATGAGAAAATAACAATACCTGGACTGCTTTAATTAACATAACAAAAACAAACAATAACAAAATAATAAATTCTACCAGACTTAAAACAACAAATAAATAAAAACAATTACATTTCCAGCCCCTGTGAGACTCTGACCCACACACACACACACACACACACACACACACGCACGCACGCACGCAAACCTTCCAATCACCCTCACAATCTCGGTACTCTGATGGAGGTTGTGGCGTAACTAGGGTCGTCCCCACCCTTATAAGACAGTCAACCAGCCACTAAAAGTCAACCATCACTAAAACAGTCAACCATCACTAAAACAGTCAACCATCACTAAAAGTCAACCACCATTGAAACAGTTAACCACAATTCAAACAATCAACAACCACCACTCAAACAGTCAACCACCAAATAGTTAACCACAATTCAAACAATCAACCCTCACCACAACAGTCAACCACCACATCCATCACCACCACCACAGTAGCCAGCATAAACCGCAGGTGGCAGGAAAGGCGATACGAGGCATATGGTGATAAGCATGACCATTAATATTAGTAAGTGGCTGAGTGACTGGCTGACTGAGTAGTGATTGACTGACTGTACTGTACTGCCTCACCTTACTCCCTACCTATCGCCTCCCTCTTACAAATCTCCCAACGTGGAAATAGGCTTTAGTCGTTCATTATTTTTATACATAATTGGAAATATTATTTTTAGTGTACTTTTGAAGTGATGTGTATAATAAATATGATCGTTGACATTCTAAAAAATATCGAGTGTGTGTGTGTGTACCTTCGTCATGACAGTGGCAGTAACCTGGAGGAAGTAGTGAGGCAGACAAGGAAGGGGTCGTACAGGAACTCTCGTACCCGGGTTTTATCACAGTCGCTGAATATCCCCAGCCACTGTCATCACCCTCGGGAATGAGCCACCCCCTTATTCACCTCCCTCCCATTACTTCTTTTATTACACATATTTACGATAACATTACCTCTATTTCCCTGTCATAGTGCGCGGTATGTGGTAGAGGTCGTCACTTTGGGTGTTGCTCTGACCTCGTTCTTGATTTCATTTTCATTCTTATTATTTTTCTTTCTTTTGGTCTTTTGTTTCTTATTTCTCTTACTGTATGAGGAAGAATAATTTACAAGGCCAGCCTTCACCAACTCGGAATTAAAAGTGGGCTATAAATTAATAATCTGATATTTTAAGGGATATTAATTAACCTTTGTTGATTTATGATAATTTCCACATTTGAGGAAACAAAAATAAATTTGTGAAACGCTCTGGTAACATAAATAGCTTGAAGAGAACACGAACACGATGATCAAGTTCTGAGACAAACTCCTGCACACTCACCACATAACGTCACGCAGGGAGGTAGTGGAGGTCACTGAAATTTTGTAATCTATTCTTGGCTCTCTTCGATATATTTATTTATGTTACCAGAGCGTTACACAAGCTTATTTTGGCTTCGTTAAGTGTGGAAATCAGAGATCAACACACAATAATTATTATCCTTTAAAATATCGGACTATAAACACGATAGATTAGATATTAAAGTATTGTGTTAACTTTACCTACGTCCGTCCGCCAACCAATCAGCTGCCTTGCTACAAACTGACCCTAGGCTTCGGTTGCAAGATTCGAGTTAACAGACTATAGGATCAGTTCACTATAACACACATAGAAACTTAGATCCTTGTTCGTCCTGTGTTACAGAACCTCCAGCCAGGCCACTGTCAGGTTCTTACCAACACCAGTTCCACCCCCCCCCACCCCACCCCAGTCCGACGCAGGGATCCTTGATTAATTCTATTTTTAGCTGCAAATGGTGTATTCTAAGGACGTAATCAGTAGGTACTTATCATGTATGGCTGATGGTGTGGCAGCAAAAGAGCTCTCCTTCCAGCCAGCACGCGAGACAAGTTTACGAGGATAAAGTAGCGGGTGACCCTGACTTCTGAGAGTGGTGGTGTATGGACGGCGGTATACGAGGTGTAAAGCTTTCAGACTAAAAGGGGACCTGGACCCTAGGGAAAATAACTGCAACACTCGCTGTAGCTGGACAAAAATATACTTTTTGTGGACGGCTGGAGACGAGCTGACAAGAATTTTTTCCTCTTCAAAACTAAAAACCTACTGCAGGTAAAGCAATAAAATGAAACTGTGAGGATGAAGGAAGTGATAAACCTGGAGTATAAACCATTATATACACCAATGGCACCTCTGAGAGAATTCATTTTTTTTTTCTCAGTAAATAGTAATCGAAATAAATTTAATAAATATCTTTGGTCCAGTGAAAATCAACAAGGACAATTTTCAGAAAAAAAATCACCTATAGAACACTGAGTGAGGCACTTGTAGAAAACATAAACCGTGATACAATATGTGACAGGCAGACGGACGGGGAGAGAGAGAGAGAGAGAGAGAGAGAGAGAGAGAGAGAGAGAGAACTAACACGCCATAGTGAAGATGCTTAATGATACATCCCGGCCTCTAACGACCACATAACTACAAGGTGATTAACCCTATAAAGGAAACTGGATCATTAAACTTTTTCCTAATCCCAATCCTAACACACACACACACACACACACACACACACGCCATTATCAGGCACCAGGGACCCGGGAGTGTCCATAAGGCCGTCATCTTTGTGGTTAGTAGACATTACACCAAGAGTTATTAGCTCTCTTACCTGGCTCTCACCACCACCATGTATGTCCCCTTAACCTGTTACTACCGCCACCACAATCTGCGGCTGTTACTCTCACTACCACCACCACAACCTGCGGCTGTTACTGTTATTACCACAACCACCACAACCTGCTGCTCTAACTCTCACTACAGCCACCACAACCTGCGGCTCTTTCTGTCACTACCACAACCACCACAACCTGCGGCTCTTACTCTCACTACAGCCACCACAACCTGCGACTCTTGCTGTCATTACCACCACACAAGTAAACCTTTCTCAAGACCTCCATGTACTGGCTCCCTCCTACGATCTCCGTTTATAAATTTACACCCGGGACTTTAAGGCATTCTGACAGATCTATGTTTACCTGTCTAAAACTTCACGACTCTGCACTTAAAATTTACTCCAAAAAATCCCGAATCCATAGAGAACTTACTTCAAAAAACCCTAACCAATATTCCACCTTGTCTCGGTGTTGACTCGTCATCTCTTTAACCTCGTATGAAGTCACTATAGTCAGTCTAGCAATATTCTAGCCACCTGTCAGTACCAGGGAGCAGTCAGTCGTCCATCTTTACCCCGACCCACAGCTTCTCGCCACCATTTGCTGCATCCTGGTCAACAGAGCCTGGATGTACAGTATATATATATATACAGTATAAGATACAATGGCATATATTTGTGTCCAGTTTTTATTTCAAGTGGTTTATCATAAAAGTCTGGGGGAAATATTTGTGTGTTATACATGTGATGAAACACGACACGAGGAATAAAGGTCGACGGTGTCAATACTATGATGGACTCCTGCACACACACACACCACACTATCCCTCCTGCTGTGTATGGTCAACCATGAACTGTGTCAACACTCTGGATCTCTGTCAATGTTCTACCTAAGTATTGTATGTTACTACCCTGTGTCAGTGTTACAGTTCAGTGTTAGTGTTACAGTGTCAGTGTTACAGTGTCAGTGTTACAGTGTCAGCCCTGTATATAAACTATCCCCCAGAGCAGCAGAAAGCAATAAACTGTCAACAGTAAATTCAAGGTGTGAGTTATCAATATTAAACACACACACACACACACACACACACAAGCTATGTATTTCTAAACGTCATATAAATCTGATACGAATCTTACACAATGCGACTTGTCCAATGCTTTAGGCACAATTCATAGCTACGGTAGATACTAAAAGTTACTACTATGCTGCCGCTTCTTTACACTACTACACTGTTGTGCCTCACTGATATCAAAAGACTTGCAGGGACACGGACAATTGCTGACATTATATATAACATTTCCTTTCATACTGTCTTGATGTTGATATAAAGTGTGGTATATATTTGGTGTTAAATATGTTATGGTATCACTAGAGAGAGAGAGAGAGAGAGAGAGAGAGAGTTGGGTAGGCAAGTCAGCATGATGTACAGTAGGCGTTGGTCATAAATCTCTCAGCGTGACACACAAGGGGCAGATGGTGTAGGTGCTGTCAGACCAAAAAACTCGACACTTGTGCACTCCCTACCAGCACCATCGTGTCCTCCCGCGTCACGGCTTCACGAGAACATTAGTTTTAAGGTTTTCACAGCTGGGACTCACGCTAACGAGGCTCTCTTGTACCTAGTCACTCTGCTGGTAGGTAGAGTGTCTGGGTAGATCTCGTCACTCTCCTGGTAGGTTAAAGTGTCTGGGTAGATCTCGTCACTCTCCTGGTAGGTAGAGTGTCTGGGTAGATCTCGTCACTCTCCTGGTAGGTAGAGTGTCTGGGTAGATCTCGTCACTCTCCTTTCAGGTATAGTGTGACCGGACAGATCCCTTGTTAAGTATCGAAATCCTTCAACGTAATAGATAATTAACCCATCCCACCTCCCCCAAACTCACCCATCGGCAGGGGAGTCTCTAGTTCCCTCCAAAAAGACTCATTAGTTCCCGGGAGACTTGCCAACTTGGTAAGTTTTCCTCCATCCAGCTTACCTCCCCAAGCCTAAAGATGGTTGTTCCCTCTCAAATTCCGACTTTAGGAACTAGTTTACTTTTTTACTCTTTCCTTGGTGTTCCTTGAGTAACTATACATTCTCGTAGTATAGTGAGGGAATGAGGGAATGAAAAGAAGAATTGCATTGTTGTTCCTCTGTTTAGTTTTCTGTTTATGGTTCGTCTACTGTGTGTTTAAAGTCATTTTCTCAACAACCTCCGAGACACAACACTACCATCTTAACCCACATCACCACCTAACCCACACTACCATCTTAACCCACACCACCATCTGATAAATTATCTAAAAACTCTCAAGATACCGCAATAGCACTCTGTATCATGTCATTTAAATCTCTTTGTGTCACCTAAATAATAATGCGTCACCTCCATCACACACACATCAAAACATGACACATACACAACTACACATTCTATCACCGATTAATAAACCACAAAAAAAAAATATATGGAGATAAAATTACAAGCTTAGGACACTACTGCTTATGAATCTTACCTGACTTCTTGGCATAAATTGGCACACTAAGGTTTATCAAAATTCACTTCCATTTGTTCAAGTTACAGCGTTCACAGGCAGGCAGGGAGGGCAGGGCAGGGCAGGCAGGGCAGGCAAGCAGTTCGGGCAGAGACAGACAGACAGACTTAAGGATATTACTCCCCTGTTCCCCGCTGGAAGAGACTGGATACAAAAATAGACATCTAGCCACCGAACACGAAATCCCCATCAGGCAAGTGCGTCATCGACTGTAAATTTAAACAGCGAACTGAACTAAAGTCTTCAAACAGCGAACTTGACTAAAATCTTCAAACAACGAACTTAAGTATGCAGAGTTCACACTAACACTTCACGACCCAAGGAGGAGAGTCATTAAAATACTAATTAAAACGTTTAGTTCATTCAGGTGACTTTAAGCAAGACAATAACAATTCTCCTGAAAAAAAAAAAATATTTGGTGAACGTTTCTAGTATTTTACGTTTGTGTGTTGGTCATAACTATCTCGTCTATTTTAATGGTCTTACCGATGCAATTAGTTAAGTGTGTATGTGTGTGTGTGTGTGTGTGTGTTAGCATTGACTCGACTCTGGTCAACACACATAGGTTCAGGTAAGAATGAATCCCACGTGTAATAACCTATCCTAACCACCTGCTAACATAACACTTACTATCCTAACTTCCTTTAACTGCACATCCTCAAAACACTGCTTCCACAAAGACATGAACTCATCTACAACTATCAACTGTCGCCGGAAGAGGAAAGTTGTAATTATGTTCCAGTGCAAAGTTGTGAAGCACAGGAAGAAAATGCCTCTATAACTAAAAACGAGACAGAGAAAGATGGTGCAAGCGTTAAGTGTAGTAACCCTGAGAATTACTCTTACAATGTCTACTTTTAATAAGGATATTTATTAGTTTATATAATTTAAAAGTATTTATAATTTCACTTAAAGTCTCATAATGTCATAATAAGAAAAAAGTTGTAGTACTTTGTTTGGTCTTTCTCTTCAATTCCATTAAGGTGTACACGTTGTAAGTCGTCCTTCTAGTGGGTGAGACTGAAGGGCGTGTGTCATCAATGGGATTTACCGAGCTTATAAAGGTTTAGCCAGGGAGCTTCAGTCGTTCTTTAGGACGGACCTCGTCTTTCAATCTGGAAGGGTGACAGAAGTGAGGCTCCTTCTGGGCTCCCACAATACATAGAAATGGTTGTCAGTTGTCTTTGATCCCTAACATTTTAATTACGTTTTTCTCTGGCTACTTCTCCCGCCTCAAGGCAGGGGTGTCCATAGGGAAGCGGGAGGCCTTCTTCCCCCCAGGGAGGTAAAAAAAAAAAGCGAAAATATAAGAAACTTTTAAGATATAAAGCACAAAGGTTTACATAAGGAACTCTCATGTTTTGAAGTAAAACTTATATAAAAGACGTACAGAAATGTTCATATACGTGTGTCGCGATACACCTTTATCCAAATTCTTAGAACAACTTATGTTCTTTGGTGTACAATACTTGATAAAAGTATCTTCGAAACTTTAGAACGATCTATATTTTTGGTTCAAGCCGAAAAAAAATGGATAAGCCTCACGAGTTTAACTTCACTCAGCACTTGAAATAAAAGTGTTCCACATCTGATATCTGACCGACTTTAAAAAATTAACAAGAAAAATAATTTATCCTGTACCAAAAATGGTGCAACAGCTTTTATCCCTACCTTCATTCCTCAGTTACCTAACCATAAAATCACTGATTATATAAGTCCACCAAGAAACAAGGAACATGAACATTTCCTTCCCCCATCTCAGGGGAACTGCCTTCCCCTACCCCCTTGGGAGGGGTACAACAGAGGTCCACATCAGCCAACCTTCCAGACACAAAGAAAATCTCCCTCGGAACCAACACCCACTGACTAAACTTTTGCCACACTCGTAAGTCACTTCTTGTTATTAATAATAATAATAATTGCATTATCAAGTAATCGCCACATTAATCGTACAAATCATCTGGGATTAAAGATGTTTCAGACACAGCTGATACAACCTCGACGTTCTGAAGAGTTAGCGGGAGAAAAACGAGTGAGAAAACACTGGAGGTCCCGGGTGTGTCTATCAAGCGTGGCGGAGACTGGCAGAACCGTTTCCGATGCACCACACAAAAAAACAAGTAAAGGTGTATTCAAAATGCACTGTGTTCTCTGATAACGCCTACAGCCTTACAGGTCACACACACCTGGCTATGTTGGCCATGTCTATTTCACACACACACACACACACACACACACACGTCCTAACACAACATATGCGTCATTAGTCACACACTACCTCCTCAATATACATTAGTTTGTTTACGGGGACCCCACGACCCCCCACCACCACCCAGGATTAGAATACCGGCCAACCTCTACTCAACTCCGCCACACACCTGAGTGAACGTAACAGGTGTACAGGACAGGTATGAAAAGAAGGGGACGCGAGGTGACGGAAAGTGACGCAATGAAAAGGTTACGAAAAGGAAAGATTTAACACAGCTAAAGCAGGTAAGTTATAAAGGAAGATAATGATAATATAACATGAATGGTGTACTGTATGTGTCTCGAGGCACACACACACACACACACACACACACACACACACACACACACACGAACAGAAAAATTTTAAAACACAAAACTATTGAGAAACATAGTAAGGTAGTAACCGAGGGAGACTTTACAACCAAGAAGGACATACAACCACGTAGATGTACACAAGTCCTTGACGCTTACCTGACGATGACACACCTGACCGGTACAGACGGAATATTATACCGGAGTGAATTAGCGTAAAGGAAAGTGATAAACAACAAGGAGTTAAATGGCGAAAGTTGATGGTAGAGTATTGTTATAAGTCTCACTACACACGGGTAAAGTCATCAGTCTTATCATGCTGTATTACTCATGCCCTGGAAACATACTCTTAGTAGACTTTTATAACTATTGTTTCAGTAATAACCTGAAGTCTGTAGAAAGAGTTTACTTATGTCATCCAAACCGATGACAGGAAGAACTGGAGTCACATACTTACTACTAATATCTTGGCCCTTAAGAGTGTCTTCAGGCTACATGCACAGTCCCCTTCACTGGTGCGTTTACAGGGGCTCGTCTTATAAACTGTCCACAAATCATTACAATTATGTTTACTATTGTGAGTTTCCTTCTGTCGAATGTAAACAAACACAGAGCTGCCACACTGGACAAAACCTGACAACCCCCTGTAAACGCACTAGTGAAGGGGACTGTACATTGACTTATCCTCCCTTAACTTTCTCCGTCGCTTGGGAGGTAAAAACACACATTCCAGGTAAGCGAGCGCGCCACCAGAGACGCTGCCATACAATGTGTTAATTAACTACAAGGTATCCTGTGTGTGGAATCTCTCGTTCAATAAATACTTTGGCTATGTTGACTGACGGTCCTCACTACCTACCTCCCATTGGCTCACGGTCCTCACTACCCTCCTCCCTATTGGCTCACGATTCTCACTACCCTCCTCCCCATTGGCTGGGTGTCCTCACTACCCTCCTCCCCATTGGTTGACTTGTCCTCGCTATACCCTCCTCCTCATTGGCTGACGGTCCTCACTACCCTCCTCCCTATTGGCTTACGGTTCTCACTACCCTCCTCCCCATTGGCTGGGTGTCCTCACTACCCTCCTCCTCATTGGCTGACGGTCCTAACTACCCTCCTCCCCATTGGCTGGGCTGTCCTCACTACCCTCCTCCTCATTGGCTGACGGTCCTAACTACCCCCCCCCCCATTGGCTGATGGTCCTAACTACCCTCCCCATCCCACCGTAGGAAGAGGAACCTGTAGGCACACAGCAGGAGGAGGTGAAGTGTCAGGGGCCTGGTATCTGACGAAGAACCTCCCTAATTCACACACACACATGGCCTTACAGGTGGTGGGAGCTCCATCTCACCTCCACCTCACACAGCCAGTATGGTCACACATTACCATCAGTAACAAACCTTGTCTAATGCCTTTGGCTACGGTGATGACGCCTCTCTTCCCAGGGCAGGAAGTTCGGCCCAACACATACAAGACACCCAGGTTCATTAATAGCCACTACCCACTGAGCATGTTAAGTTACTCCTCAATTTTTATATGATCACGTGAAATTACGCTATTATCGGCTATTGATGAACCTTAACAAATAGTAACTAGTGATAGGTATTGGTTCAACTGTAGAGATATTTCGTTTATTATGCTATTAACCGAGACACTTTCACGATCGACTTAAAATGTGTAAAACCTATCAAAGCTGTTTGTGTGTGTGTGTGTGTGTGTGTGTGTGTGTTGTAACCTTAATGATGGCTTACCGAGTGACAGTAATTAAGATAAAAGAACAAGAATAATTACACCATTTACGTGTCTCAATATTAAACACATAAATTATTAAACAAACATAAATAAATAAATCTCAATAATCATTACTCAACATAGATTATAAATAATTAACGGAGTCAGAATAAAGCATAGCGGGAAGCCTCAGTGAGCAATTATTAATACAGGACATATTAGACACTTCCTTAACCCTTCAAGACCCAATGGTTTAATTAAATATTACCTCAGTTCACCCTAACACACAGGTTAATGTTGTGACTGGTAAATATATACAAGGGTGTACCTGTATAAGTAAGCAAGGTGAAGAGTACGTGAACCTCCCTCGTCCCAGGTGAAGGATATGATAATCACCTGGTATTCTGTAACAGGTGAGTAAGGTCCTGACTGGTTAAGTGATGTGAAGTAGAATTTACAAGACATTTTATTTACCCTCATGTCTTAAATGATTGTTCTCTCGTGAAAGTCTTATGAGAACTTGATCACTACCACCTCCCTACCTCAGTCAGACTTAAGTATTATATAATGTACTATAATCCTTCGCCTCGGTCAGCCTTAAGTTAACATAATTATCCACGTAATCATTATACCGTTAAAATAAACACACTCACATACAAAAGTTCCCCCCCCACCCCCCCCCCCCCCATCTCACCTGACCCTCACGATCGCTGTCAACCTTAAAATATATCTCCCAAAATGTGGCCATAATCTTAAGTCATATTTCTGGGAACTTTGGTGATTGTTTTAAGTGTCTACAATATCTTGGGGGGGGGAGGGGGGGTTGTTCTAAAGCACTACCCTGGGACTCTATGAAGGTATTTTTCTAGTTGAGGTCAGTTACCGTCGCTCATCATGGTGAAAAATGTGGATAGAGTCTCTGGGGGTGAAGGTTCTTGCTGAGAGAGAGAGAGAGAGAGAGAGAGAGAGAGAGAGAGAGACGCCGCCTGTGTGTGTGTGTGTGATGGTTTGTGATCCACCAAAGGTTTAAACTGACAAAAAGAAAACGAAATCTTGACACTTGGAAAAAAAAAACATACCATTTACTACATTGTTTCGTGTGTGTGTGTGTGTGTGTGTGTGTGTGTGTGTGAGTGTGTGTGTGTGTGTGTGTGTGTGTGTGTTTATAATGCACTCTGCAGCATGGCGTAAGTCACCTCTAAAACAAGTCAATCAACAACAACAACAATATTACTGTTTATAATGAACACTTCCCTCAGCCGAATCATTGATAAACAACAACAATAACAACAGCCTCAGCTCATAATGACTGAGTTCACAAGTTCTCTCAGTCGTAGATTTATTGAGAGAGGAGAGGAGAGTAGAGGGAGGAGAGAAGAGGGAGGAGAGTAGAGAGAGGAGAGTAGAGGGAGGAGAGTAGAGGGAGGAGAGAAGAGGGAGGAGAGTAGAGGGAGGTGAGAAGAGGGAGGAGAGTAGAGGGAGGAGAGGAGAGTAGAGGGAGGAGAGTAGAGAGAGGAGAGTATAGGGAGGAGAGTAGAGGGAGGAGAGTAGAGGGAGGAGAGGAGAGGGAGGAGAGAAGAGGGAGGAGAGTAGAGGGAGGAGAGGAGAGGCAGGAGAGTAGAGGGAGGAGAGTAGAGGGAGGTGAGTAGAGGGAGCAGAGTAGAGGGAGGTGAGTAGAGGGAGCAGAGTAGAGGGAGGAGAGTAGAGGGAGGAGAGTAGAGGGAGGAGAGTAGAGGGAGGAGAGTATAGGGAGGAGAGTAGAGGGAGGAGAGTAGAGGGAGGAGAGTAGAGGGAGGAGAGTAGAGGGAGGAGAGAAGAGGGAGGAGAGAAGAGGGAGGAGAGTAGAGGGAGGAGAGAAGAGGGAGGAGAGTAGAGGGAGGAGAGTAGAGGGAGGAGAGAAGAGGGAGGAGAGTAGAGGGAGGAGAGTAGAGGGAGGAGAGTAGAGGGAGGAGAGTAGAGGGAGGAGAGTAGAGGGAGGAGAGAAGAGGGAGGAGAGTAGAGGGAGGAGAGAAGAGGGAGGAGAGTAGAGGGAGGAGAGTAGAGGGAGGAGAGTAGAGGGAGGTGAGAGATAAGAGGGTTTAATAAGGTGTAAACTGTCTTAATGGTGAGAAAACTCTTGTATTGTAGCCCGAGATTATATCGTGACGGTGATACCTGGTGGTGACGACCTGTAACTACCAGCACCAGGAGGGAGGGAGGGAGAGGGAGGGAGAGAGGGAGAGGGAGGGAGGGAGGGAGGGAGGGAGAGGGTGGGAGAGGGTGGGAGGGAGGGAGAGGGTGGGAGGGAGAGGGTGGGAGGGAGGGAGGGTGGGAGGGAGGGTGGGAGGAAGGGAGGGTGGGAGGGAGAGGGTGGGAGGAAGGGAGGGAGGGAGAGGGTGGGAGGGAGGGAGAAGGGTGGGAGGAAGGGAGGGAGAGGGTGGGAGGGAAAGAGGGGGAGGGGAGGGAGGAAGAGGAGGAAAGGGGATGAAAAAGAGGTAGGGGAGGAAAAAAGGAAGGGTGAGGAAAAGGAGGGAAAAGTGGGAGGGGAAGGGAAAAAGAGGAGGAAGAGAGAGGGAGAGAAAAGAGAGGAAAAAGGTAAAGGAAGAAGAGAGAGGGAGGGAGAAGAAAAAGAGGAAGAAAGGGAATGAGAGGAAAGGCAGAAAAAAAAGGGAAGGAAAGGAAAAGGAGGAGGAAAAGTTGGAAGAAGAGGAAGGTGGTAGAGAAGTTAATGGAGGAAAGGTACGACATGAAAGAGGAAGAAGGGAAAGGAGGCGACGGAAGAGAAAATAAAGTTAACAAGACCACGACAAACAGAATCGAAAAAGTCACATCAGATCACCATTAAGAACCATACACCTGGTGACCAGACAGGTGAGGCAAGTGTCTGGTGTCGTTATTTACACCATTTTCACCACTGAACACTCAAACACCTTCTCCTACAACGTGGCAAAATGCTTACAAACTCCTCAGCCGAGACACCAAACACACTCACCTCAAGTACTGCCACCCCTTACCTTGCTTATTGTGAGTACTGTGATGTTTGCTAGTCGAGGGCGTCAGACTGTCTCTTAACACAACACCAATTTCACTTTGTTATCATGACTTTGTTGATGTTACTAAAAAACCGCCGCCGCTGTACACACCACCACCACTACTACTTTTTTTTTTTTTTTTTTTTTTTTTTTTTTTTACGTGGCCTCCAGCCTCCCCCAATAGCCACACCTTCGCCACCATTTATTTACCTTAATATTAAATATCCTAATACATAAGAAGCTATCCTATCTGTGTTAAATTAGTTGAGCCGCAGATCCATGCGGCATTCAGTGACTGTAGCCTCATAGTCAATATCTGCAGCAGTTGTCGGAGTAGGGGCAGAAGCTCTCGTTCCCCTGAGGCAGAGCAAAGCCGACCGAAGGAGAGAGAAGGACAGTCGACATCTCATCCAGGCTGTGACATAACTTCTGGGCTGCTGCTTCTGTTCGGAGATCAGCTCCGCGAGTCTGGCGTAGAAACATCTTGCACTTGGGCCCATCCCACCAGAGGTTGTGAACACTAGAGGAGTGAAGCTGCCTTGATCAACATTTTGAATTCTCTCCCCATATGCCCTTCTCTTGTCGTTCTCGTTCCTCCTATGCGCAGCATCGAGAGCTAGGTTACGGTGACAAACGGCCATGGGATCAAAAATCCTGATGTCGAAGAAAGCTCGCTGTCCCCGCGTCCAGAATCCTCGAGCACTGACGTCCACACGGGCTTCGTTAGATGTGTTTGAAGTCCTGTATTGGAGGCTCTCGCCATCCAGTGGAAGGAGGGTCGGTTCTACCATGACGTCCCGGCAGATTTCCTTCAACATATTTGCTGTGAGATCCCTTACCTCGTCATGCCTCATGCATATGAAGCCCCCCTTCTTGCAAACCATGGCGTGATCGCCATCATAGGAATAGCCACACACGCATTGGGAGGGCAAACCATCTACTGGCCAACCGTACCTTAGAGCAATGGCATCTGTAAATTCTTGTTTGTTAAGGCTGAAACCATTTGCCCTTATCGGTAACGTAGTTAACCAGTTCGAAGCGCCCACCTCCTGCGCTATAGCTACTTTTTTTGTCAAATTTTCTGGAACCTGCAGCAATAGTTGCTGCAACATGTCATTTTGGCAGTACTGCCGATCTGTTGTAATGGACCTACGGATCTTATTAACTTCGCTGGTGTCCACTTCCCCTGTTGCATTCTGGTCTATTATGTGGTCAGTGAGAGCTGCCGTGAGCTTAAGTGAATTTTGATGTTCAGAGTCAGCAATCTCCTCTGGATTAGTTAGTCCCATCCCTCCCAGTCTTGGTGGAAGTGCAAGAAGTGTTCTTTCTACTGGGGTTAAGTCGTGGTGTTTCACTAGTGTGGGAATGAACTTGACACTGATTGCTTCTTCCAAAGGGTGGAGGAGGGGTCGGATCTCAGGGATGGTACGCATCAGGTAGTTCCAACGATGCTTGACTCCATGTGTGAATGCTGCAAAGGCCGCATGTGGCTCTGTGTTAGCAATCTCCGATAGAGCATGGATTTCGCTAACCCACTCATTCACCTTTCCCCCTACGTACTGGGTCTTGAAGTCCGTAGTGCCAATTACTGCGCCTAGCTGTCTTTGGCCGTCCTTAGTTATTTTGACCTCCAGCCTCCCCCAATAGCCACACCTTCGCCGCTATTTTATTACCTTAAAATTAAATATGCTAATACAAAAGTAGTTGCCCTGTCTGTGTTGAGTTAGTTGAGCCGCAAATCTCTGCGGCATTCAGTGACTATTGCCTCATAGTAGATATCTGCGACCATTGTCGGCTTTGGGGCCGAAGATCACGTTCCCCTGTGGCAAAGAAATGTAGACCTAACCAAAGAGAAGGACAGTCGACATCTCAACAAAGCTGCAACGTAAATTCTGGGCTGCTGCTTCTGTTCGGATAACACCTCGGCCAGTCTTGCATAGAAACATCTTGCACTTGGTTCCATCCCACCAGAGGAGTGAAGCTGCCTTGATCAACTACTACTACTATTACCAGCATCAATACCCTACAGTTACTGCACCAAAACTACCACAACTACCAACATCACTACCTTACAATAGTCAACTAGAGTCCACCACTCACCGTCATCACTAAATAAACCCTCGAACATCACTCATTAACCCTTTGGCTGCGGGAGGTTAACCAAGCTGAATAAAATCGTCTGGCGGTGGCCCGAATAAAATGACAAGTGCGGGAAGTGCAGCGAAAGGGGTAGAGACCATTGTATACTCATTATCTGTAACCAACTGATGTTAGAGGAAGAATTAACGTCCACACAACAAGTTTATCACACACAACACAATAGACACAATTTCATCTGTGACCTTAAGTAGCCAGGGCTGTGTCGTAACTCTGGGTTCATGTATTAAACAAAAGAAAAAACGTAATAGGCTCTTAATAATCTCAGTTGAAAGGTTTGTCTGTAGGAGGAGGAACTTGATAATGGTACCAATGGCCCCTAAGAACACCCCCCCCCCCATTCATACTAAGTGTAAGAAAGTAAGCATAAGCCTCATATGACTTTACTGTGGTTGTAATGCTTCCACGTTATGTAAGAGGGTGCACAATAAACTAGCATCAGCGCTGCTTGGAACACATCAGAAAATCTGCTGCACTGTTAACGTGATGATAAACTTTCTCTCACAAGAAACTCTGAGGATAATGAGCTTCACTTTCTTTATAAACGGCCTCTCAGCCCAGGCCATTTAAAATGTCTTAAATATAAAACTGTGTGAGACGTTGAATTCAGCCTGTATTTACCAGCACATCAAGTAACTGTTTATTTATAAGAAACAGTAGAAAATCCCGAATAAACTCTGTAATTGGTAAATTCAAGATAATGCTCAATGTTTCTTGTTATCATATAAATCATGGATTACCTGATCCAGCTCGGTAGATTAGTGTTAAATGAGGTCCAACCAACAGTAGTGTACAATAATGTGTTTAGTGAACCAGGGCCGCGACACACACACACACACACTGTGGTGATCATCTGTTAGCAGGTCTGGTAAACACGGTGTGTAATGATCAACAGTGAGCGGGGCGTCAACACTTACTGTCAATGGGAAAGGCAAACAGTGTGTGATGATCAGCTGTTAGCTCAGTGGTAAACACCGTGTAGGATGATCAACGTAGACCAACACGTCAACAAGCCGGGTAAGTCACGACGAAAATTATATACGTATAAACAATCAAATTTGCTTAGTGTTACCAGAAGCTCCAATCAAAAAAAAAATAAATAAATATATAATACGTTCATACCAATATACACAACAGGGATGATTCACACACACACACACACACACAGGTAACCTTACAAACAAGTCAGTGGATGTAGGTCACTTCTTATCCTGGTAATTTCTATAAGACTCAACTGCGAAATAATCAAACAACTTTAATATAATTTCCGGTATATAACAACTTAGACCCGACTACATATAATCACGCAAGAATATTATACCGCTATATAACTAACACCCAACAATGTGTAATATAATTATGCAAATGTACAGTAATAATATATTTTGTTATATCATCACCACGAGCACCGCCGCCACCCTCACATCATAACACAACACTATCACGTTACCATCACACCGTGCGTCAGGAAACCAAATCTCTTGAATTTTAGCCCAACATTAAGTAACATTAGGAGTGTGTGTGTGTGTGTGTGTGTGTGTGTGTTCTCAACATTACCAGGAATAAACACACACATTATATACTTGTTATATTTCAGTGATAAAAACAAAGTTCTCGCTTGATGGTGTGAATATAATTTACATATTATATACTGTACCTATTTCTTGACAACTCGCCTCCGTCACTTACACCCTTCCTTCCTTCCTTCCTTCCTTCTACATCCTACTCCTCCACCTCCTCTGATGCCATCTTCACTACCATCAGAACTACCATCACGAACATCTTGGTGATCATGCTCCGTGTTGGTGATCGTGCTCCGTGTTGGTGATCGTGCTCCGTGTTGGTGATCATGCTCCGTGTTGGTGATCATGCTCCCTGTTGGTGATCATGCTCCGTGTTGGTGATCGTGCTCCGTGTTGGTGAGGTTCGTGTTAGTCGAGAGTAATAAAGGAGACTCAGGTGTGTCAGCACAGAAGTCTTAATGCTAACTCACCTGTGTTGTCATGTCCTCTTAACGTACAGGTAAACAATTATCACACCTGACAACACCCGTCAACCTCTCGTGAGCTAAACTCATAAGCCAATTTACTCTCTTTAGATTAACTTGAGAATTCTGTTAATATATATCACTCGGTAAAACTAGTCGTACCAACATTCACACATTATGAAGAGCGCTGTCATCACGTTAGTGCGTGGCGATCCTCTCGTGATTCTTTTTTAAAATTGTTTCATTCTTATTCTCACAAGACGGCGGCGCCAACTTATGATGATTGAAGAATAACGAAGAAAATATATTAATAAGACCTTCACCTAGGTTAGTATATATTCATCAATCTCTTGTTAACTTACACTAAACCTTTACTGGTAATGTACCTTGTGTCGTTACGAAGCAGAAGAAAAAAATGTCGTTTCCCCCACAATATTATGAAATAATATAAAACAACAATTACATCCTTAGTGATTTATACAACTAAAAACAAATAATAATAACACAAAAAATTTTAACTAACAAATCCTAATAATTTTTTTTTTCGTCAGGTTTAGGACCAAAAAAAAATAGAGTTAGACGTTAATGGTTGAGATATGATGAGGGGTCAACGTTCTACCTTCCCCTCCGTGATATATGAGAAGTACTGAACAATAACAAATAACAATAAAAGGTACGACAAGTTGCCATCATGTACAGACAAACTTTAATGACATTTCCTTATGGGTTTAAAAAAGGTTTTGTTTTCCGACCTCCCTCCCTAACACACACACACACACACACACACACACACACACACACACACACGTATACAAATACACACACTAAACACATACAAATAAAGCTCTTGACAGCACACACAAACACATAGGCCACCATCCACAAACTTGAACCCGGGATGTGCTGGGTACACACACACACACACACACACACACCTGACCACACCGTACAGGTTAAAACACACACCTGACCACACAAAGTACAGGTTAAAACACACACACCTGATCACACCGTACAGGTTAACACACACACCTGACTACACCATACATTTCAAAACACACATATGACCACAAACAAGCAATTTAAAACACACACCTGACTACACCATATATTTTAAAACACACACCTGGCCAGAAAATTAACTATCACCTCCAATAGTGTTCTTGATCACTATATTAATCAGCGTGTTCTGTTACCTGTCGTATAACCCTGAGTCATAGTGAACCATCCTACACTATCCTCGCTTTGTATACATATAAATTCTATTTTTTCCCCAAATCTCCACATTTATTTTTCCTAAGTTATTTTCACGATGTTAAAAAATATACAAAATAATGCAGGGAATTAATGTTCATAAATGCTTTGATTATATCACAGGTATTTTAAATATTATATCATATATATATATATATTTTTTTTTTTGTGGTTCTCCAACTTTAAAAAAATTTCCCACCATTTGAAGGAGAAGTGTGATGCCGGATACAACATAAACACACAAACTAACCTACTCAGCGAGGCCGTAATTACCTAAATAAATCACAAAGAGTTATCAACCACGGCTCCAGCTCTCGCGCGCGCGCGCACACACACACACACACACACACACACACACACACACCATCGATCCACCTCTTCTTAGCTATAGGTTCATCGATGTGTTTAGCGTGATAGTTGAGCCATGGAGAGGAAGCTGGATGTGTGATGAGTGTGGTGAATGGGTGTGATGAATGTGGGTATGTGATGAATGTGGGATGTAATAGGCGAGTGTGATGAATGTGGGTGTGTGATATGACTGTGATGATAATAATAGAGTATACGATGAATGACTGTATGGTAACAAAGTGATGACCGGTGTGTACCACTCACTAGTAAAAGACACGGCGTAGTTGAAGTCTCCTCCCCCCCCCCCCCCCCACTCACAATCCTGGACAACTACGGCTGAAAGAGAGGGATAAAAGCCCCCTTCCCCCTCCCCCACCCGTGTTGATGGTCACCTAGAGAGAGAGAGAGAGAGAGAGAGAGAGAGAGAGAGAGAGAGAGAGAGAGAGAGAGTGAATAACCAACAGCCATCTTCCATACTATACATATAAACGTTTATTGGATAATATTTCACCTATTAATAATAATTTATTCTGGGGAGGAAGACAGGGGGTGAGAGAGGGAGAGATGGGGTGGGGAGGAGTGGGGTGGGGAGAGATGGGGTGAGGAGAGATGGGGAAGGGAGAGATGGGGAGGGGAGAGATGGGGTGAGGGAGAGATGGGGTGAGGGAGAGATGGGGTGAGGGAGAGATGGGGTGAGGGAGAGATGGGGTGAGGGAGAGATGGGGTGAGGGAGAGATGGGTGAGGGAGAGATGGGGTGGGGAGAGATGGGGTGGGGAGAGATGGGGTGAGGAGAGATGGGGTGGGGAGAGATGGGGTGAGGGAGAGATGGGGTGGGGAGAGATGGGGAGGGGAGAGATGGGGTGGGGAGGAGTGGGGTGGGTAGAGATGGGGTGGGGAGAGATGGGGTGAGGGAGAGATGGGGTGAGGGAGAGATGGGGTGGGGAGAGATGGGGAGGGGAGAGATGGGGTAGGGAGAGATGGGGTGGGGAGGAGTGGGGTGGGGAGAGATGGGGAGGGGAGAGATGGGGTGGGGAGAGATGGGGTGGGGAGGGAAAAAGAGGAGGGGGCAAGAGTAAGAAGAGTGTGTTGGAGGGAGTATTTGAGTGTATAGGGGTGAGAAGAGTGTGTTGGGGGGAACTAGCTGAGCTCTTCTTAGGTCTGGAAGGGACACGTGGATGCAACACACACTAACACACTATACGAAATCTTGGTCTAATTTTAGGCATTCTTTCTTTTTTTTTTACAGATCGACACCATTACACCCCACCATCATCACCATCAACACCATCATCACTATAAATGCTTGCCTTTTGCTTTTGCGTGTGTGTGTGTGTGTGTGAGAACGAGAACACAAGACAGACACGCAATGGTTGAAAAAGTGTAGAATTGAGCTGTAAGGTCGTGTAGGGGGGAGAGAGAGAGAGAGAGAGAGAGAGAGAGAGAGAGAGAGAGAGAGAGAGAGAGAGAGAGAGAGAGAGAGAGAGAGAGAGCCGCACACACACGACCCCTGGATGAATCAAACTGCTGGTATATGACGAAGGCAATGTTGTGTGTGAAGATAAATAAATAAATAAATAAATAAATAAATAAATAAATAAATATCAGGTAAAGGTTAACTACCCCAACTTATATCACCTGATGATTAAACCGGCCATATTGCCTCCTTCAGTGTGGAGTTGGCGGGTCATAATATCCAGCCCTGTCCACCCACACCACCTCCAGAACCATCCACCCACACCTTCTCCTCCTCCTCCTCCAGAACCATTCACCCACATCTCCTCCTCCAGTACGTGGGGAAATATGCACCACCACCACGTAGTCCTTGAAGCTGTTGTGACTCACACTCGACATTCTAACAGGGAGATAACGACCCTATTGAGGACACCAGTCATCACGGTGGTCTAGACGAGGGGGACATAACACACGAGGCGAGGTCATTCACCACCCAACACACAGGTAAATAACACAGACAGACAGACAGACAGACACAGACAGACAGACACACACACACACCCCGACTGGTACAACATCCCATCAGGCAAACGGAGAAAATCTTTTAGAATAACAAAGGTTCAACCAATGAAATATCAAGACAATAAATTATTATATTACTGATCGCTTACATTATTCACAGTGGCCATCATTTACCACTCACTCCCACCACCCACTTCACCTTAAGAGAAAACTGCACAGACTGTCGGCCACTACATCAGGGGGACCAAATGACTGTCAACCGTAAATCTCATCGTAATGGCCCCCCTTCTTTAACAATCTTTGTAAATTATCAATATTTTGTTTCTCAGGCATAAAGTAGAGTTTAATTACGACCCGATACTTTACTACAGTTGTTAATGATTTGACGTGTGGTGCCTTACGTCTCGGAGTCTTATTGTGTTGTCGAAAATGTAAGTAATTATTATACTGTTTCTTCATGATTTATAAGTCTGTAAGTATTAATGATTAGTGGTTTATATACTGATAGGTTTTGACCCTTAATTGGTGGTTTACTTTTAAGACAAGGAGGAGGAATGATAGTGAGGGGGTGAGGGGTCAGAGGTGAGGTCAGAGGTGAGGGGGAAGGGAGGTGAGCTGTGAGAGGGAAGAAGGTGAGCTGTGAGAGGGAAGAAGGTGAGCTGTGAGAGGGAAGGAGGGAAGCTGTTGGTGACGGGTGAAGAGTGAAAGGTGACGGGGAAGGCAGGGGAGCTGTTGGAGGTGAGAGGTGAGGGGAAAGGAGGGTGAGATACTGGAGGTGAGAGGTGAGAGGGATGGAGGTGAGAGGCGAGGGGAAGGAGGGTGAGCTGTTGGAGGTAGGAGGTAATGAGTGAGAGGTGAGGAGGTAAAGAAGGTGAGATGATGAAGATGGCAGGCGATGAGTGAGAGGTGAGGAGAAGGAAAGTGAGATGATAGAGGTGTGACAGGTGAGGAGTGACAGGTAAGGTGCAAAAATTAGGCGTGAGGAGGAACAAAACCTCAGTCGTACATGAGCCGCCCTCACCACTACCACCCGCCCCCACCACCGAGTTTAAAAGGTCAGACCTAAATTAATTATGGATATTCATTAGCTTCCTCCCCTCCTCCCACCAACACACACCAAGTATACGATTAGCCCAGAGGTTGAGTGGCTCGGGAAGGCTTGTAATTTACATACTCATTACGGTCAGGTCATTTAATATAATCAATCTAGATAAAGGGGGGGATTTTTAGGTGAATTTCAGGTTATTAGTTTTATCACGTCAGCTGCGAGTCATGGTTTAGTTCTCAGCTTCAAGGAGGAGGAGGAGGACTGGTGTTGGGGGGATGGTGAACGCTTACCCTAGGCTGTGTAGGTGGTGAGGGTGTTAAGAGCTGGGGCACAACACACAGGAAATAAATTAACACATACCAACAGAATAAGACAGACAGACACACACACACACTGTATCATTGACCACCGGAGGGTCAAGACCTATCAGGCGCCCACTCCTGCTGCAGCAGCTGACCCGCTAATGTTCGGCCCCATTCCCCAAGTCCCTCTCCCCGACCCATCCTCACCACCGGGATATCAACATAATCAAAAGTGACAATTTCGTTTCGGAAAGAAGTGGGATCAGTGTTGAACAGTGATGAACAGTGTTTAAGCCAGTGAATTCATCACTAGACAGTGCCAGCGAGAGCCGTGACCCACCAGTGAGGTCCACACCCTGAGATAAGCACCCCTGGGAACCGACCACCATCTTCTGACCAGGCGGTGTTATCAGTCCACCCTGGGAACAACCGTGAGTCGGCTCTACGCCTGACCATAGGATAACACAACACCACTTAGCAGAGTGAGGCACTGTGGCACCACCTCACAATGTCTCCATGACCACGTGAGGTCCTTCCTGTTACACCTGAGAACGAATCACTACACCACGTGGTCTACGTGACCTCACACAGTATGGCAAGAGACCAGCCCTGGCCATCAATTGTAAACTATAATTTGTATGTTCAGTTCATGTTCCTTCTCCTTTTAGTAATGAAAACTTTTGTTAAACGACCCACCCACCCACCCCGTGTCTTTGTAAGTAAGAAGTCATTTCTGTCCAAAGTATATTTTCAGCCTTTGGGCTGCCGAATTTTTTCAATAAACCGTTAATTATTATTAATATTAATTAATATTATTATCATTATTATTATTAATGGTTGCCCCTCGTGTAATGAGGATGGCAGGCCCAAGGGCCACCTAGGCGTGAATTTGTTTAAGGTGTAGAAGCTGTCGCCAAGACAACAACCACACCCTAAGTTAACGAGTTGCATGACCCAGTGTTAAGGAATAGTCCGAGAAGACCGGACAACTCGCCAACTGCACTGGCTAACCATTACCTCGGAAGACGATTCGCAAATCAATTAACATCCAGGTTCCCAATTACTGCTGGGTAGACAGAGGCAAATGGTGTAAAGAAACTTGCCCATAGTTTCACCCTGCCCGGGGATCGAACCAGGGTCCACTGGCTTGCGAGGTGAGCACGCTGATCATTACACCACAGGTCGCGACACACACACACACACACACACACACACACACACACACACAGAGTTAACTAATTTCTTAAGGCACTATGTTCTTGTTGCTGCTGTTATCTTATTCACTCTGACACATTATAATTATCTTAAGATGAAAAAAGCAAAATGATGTCAGGGACGTTAACTCAACTTTATTCTCTCCATTTAAAATTCTGAAGCAAAATATAATTACAACTTGTATATTTAAACTTCAGTAACAAGAAATATACTTTGACAACTGAACTTAATGAACAAAGTAGTGTCAACTAGTATGGAACAATACTTTAGGTCCCAGTATGTCGACACTTTACTCAGGTTATGATGGAATGATAATGATGATGATGAGGACTAAAGATGCTGATGATGATGATGATGATGATGATGATGATGACTAAAGATGATGATGATGATTCCTATAGAAGATGGTGATAATAATGACAAACTGATAATAATGATTCCTGTAAATGATGATAAATGAATAAAAATGATAATGATAAGTCTAACACAATAGGATTTATTTCATACAAACACGTAATCAACTTTGAAATTATAGGTCAACATCGGAAGCCCACACTTAACCCTTACTAGATAAACCGTTTATTTGGGGAAGGAAATTACTACGAAATGGTTTTGTCGCAGGAACTAAAAGGAAAAGTTTGAAAGCAATCCAAGAGAGATTGTGTAGATTATCCCGGAGGAAGAAGAGAGGGAAAACAAGAAAGGAGGAGGAGAAGGAAGGTGAGGAGGGAGGATAAAGAGAAGGACGGTGGAGAAGGAAGAGGTGAAGACGGTGGAGGCGGTGTAGGAGAGAAGACGGAGGAGGAGGAGGAAGAGGAAAGAGCAAGAAGACGAAGAAGAGGAGGAGGATGGTGGAGGAGGAGGAAGAGAAAGAAGAGGAAAGAAGAGGAAAGAGGAAGAAGAAAGAGGCGGAGGACGGAGGAAGAGGAAAGAAGAAAGATGAGAAAAAGGAAGAAGAAGGTGGAAAACGATAAGAAGTACCATTAAGAATAACATGTAAACACGCCCACTGTGGTGAATCTTCACTATAGAAACACGATGACTGGAAGAGGAAGAACAAGAGGAAGAGACAGATAAAACGTGAAAAGCAGGAGGTGAAGAAGATAATATGAAGAAATGTGGAGAGGAGGAAAAAAGAAGAAAAAGAGGGAGAGGAAGAAGAAAGAAGAAGAAAAATGAGGGACAGGGGGGGAAGAAAGGGATGGAGTGGAGAAAGAAAAAGAGGGAGAGGTAGAAAAAAGAGGGAGAGGTAGAAAAAAGAGGGAGAGGAGAAAGAAAAAAAAGAAGGCGAGGAAGAAGAAAAAGAGGAAGAAGAGAAAGAAAACAAGAAGGAGGAAGAGGAGGAGGAAGAAGAAAAACGAAATAACATGAAGAAGAATAACAACGCTGTATATAAATGGGAAACTTTTACTCAGGGTGTCATGAGAGAGGAGAGGAGACACTAACAACAACGGGGCCGCTAATATCCTATGACGACGGCAACGGGAAGCCTCACATCCTCCCCAGTAAAGTGCTGGTAAAAGCCCCGGAAGATGACACCAGCCCTGAAAAATAGAAGGAAACCGAGGAGGAAGGATAGAGAATAGAAGAGAAGAGAAGAGAGGAGAAGAGAGGAGAAGAGAAGAGAAGAGAGAGAGTTTTGAGATCACAACACTGAAGATCGTCGTGTTTCAATGTCTACAGCAGCGACGGTGTTTGACGCGTGTTAAGATTACAGCAGTAAGAATCGTCAAGTTTTATGACAGTGGTGGTGCAAGGCGTGTTGAGAGGTGACAACTGTGTGGAGAGTGTTGCCAAAGACCACTGTTACAGCTGGCAATATATGTCACCTTAGACCACTGTTACAGCTGGCAATATATGTCACCCTAGACCACTGTTACAGCTGGCAATATATGTCACCTTAGACCACTGTTACAGCTGGCAATATATGTCACCCTAGACCACTGTTACAGCTGGCAATATATGTCACCCTAGACCACTGTTGCAGCTGGCAATATATGTCACCTTAGACCACTGTTACAGCTGGCAATATGTCACCCAAGACCACTGCTACAGCTGGCAATATATGTCACCTTAGACCACCGTTATAGCCGGCAATATATGTCACCTTAGACCACTGTTACAGCTGGCAATATATGTCACCTTAGACCACTGTTATAGCTGGCAATATATGTCACCCAAGACCACTGTTACAGCTGGCAATATATGTCACCCTAGACCACTGTTGCAGCTGGCAATATATGTCACCTTAGACCACTGTTACAGCCGGCCATATATGTCACCCAAGACCACTGTTACAGCTGGCAATATATGTCACCTTAGACCACTGTTACAGCTGGCAATATATGTCACCCTAGACCACTGTTACAGCTGGCAATATATGTCACCCTAGACCACTGTTGCAGCTGGCAATATATGTCACCTTAGACCACTGTTACAGCTGGCAATATATGTCACCCAAGACCACTGTTACAGCTGGCAATATATGTCACCTTAGACCACCGTTATAGCCGGCAATATATGTCACCTTAGACCACTGTTACAGCTGGCAATATATGTCACCTTAGACCACTGTTATAGCTGGCAATATATGTCACCCAAGACCACTGTTACAGCTGGCAATATATGTCACCTTAGACCACTGTTACAGCCGGCAATATATGTCACCTTAGACCACTGTTATAGCTGGCAATATATGTCACCTTAGACCACTGTTACAGCCGGCCATATATGTCACCCAAGACCACTGCTACAGCTGGCAATATATGTCACCTTAGACCACCGTTATAGCCGGCAATATATGTCACCTTAGACCACTGTTACAGCCGGCTATATATGTCACCCAAGACCACTGTTACAGCTGGCAATATATGTCACCTTAGACCACTGTTACAGCTGGCAATATATGTCACCTTAGACCACTGTCATAGCTGGCAATATATGTCACCCAAGACCACTGTTACAGCTGGCAATATATGTCACCTTAGACCACTGTTACAGCCGGCAATATATGTCACCTTAGACCACTGTTATAGCTGGCAATATATGTCACCTTAGACCACTGTTACAGCCGGCCATATATGTCACCCAAGACCACTGTTACAGCTGGCAATATATGTCACCTTAGACCACCGTTATAGCCGGCAATATATGTCACCTTAGACCACTGTTACAGCCGGCTATATATGTCACCCAAGACCACTGTTACAGCTGGCAATATATGTCACCTTAGACCACCGTTATAGCCGGCAATATATGTCACCATAGACCACTGTTACAGCTGGCAATATATGTCACCCTAGACCACTGTTACAGCTGGCAATATATGTCACCCTAGACCACTGTTACAGCCGGCAATATATGTCACCTTAGACCACCGTTATAGCCGGCAATATATGTCACCCTAGACCACTGTTACAGCTGGCAATATATGTCACCCTAGACCACTGTTACAGCTGGCAATGTATGTCACCTTAGACCACCGTTATAGCCGGCAATATATGTCACCTTAGACCACTGTTACAGCTGGCAATATATATCACCCTAGACCACTGTTACAGCTGGCAATATATGTCACCCTAGACCACTGTTACAGCTGGCAATATATGTCACCCTAGACCACTGTTACAGCCGGCAATATATGTCACCCTAGACCACTGTTACAGCTGGCAATATATGTCACCTTAGACCACTGTTACAGCCGGCAATATATGTCACCCTAAACCACTGTTACACCTGGCAATATATGTCACCTTAGACCATTGTTACAGCTGGCAATATATGTCACCTTAGACCACTGTTACAGCTGGCAATATATGTCACCTTAGACCAGTGATGTAATCCACACACGCTAATGCGCATATCATAAAATTTGGACCTGTACGATGAGCAGGCCATAACACCGCCATTATACTGTATAAAATGGCAATGAAGATACCCGAAGAGCCAATATTTGTGTGATGTCCTCTAGGGCGACACAACGTACCTAGGCCATTATCATACACTATTAATATCATCATGGCCGAGATAGTTGACTTTATTGTTGGATAAAACACACTTGGTAAATCATATATAACCTCTGGGATGACCCAACACGCTGTGAGACATTATTTATTGAATTATGACCGAGGTACAGATATCAACGTTGACTCAAGTACATAACACGTTCTACTGAGCGGGATCAATGTTCCTTTTACTCCAGCTTGACCTCATTTTCCTCTCTCCATCCTGTTCTTTTCGGTTTTTTTTTATTTCCCCTTGTTACACATTTTTAGTTTCCCCTTTAACCCCCAACAAACATTTCACGCTCGCTGTGTCTCCTCTTCTCCGTCTCCTTATGCTGTCATAGTTCATCCTCAGCAACAATTTCTCCTGTAAGCGTTACCCGGCAGCGACCTACACGTAAATAATGGCCATATTCCTCGATGAAAAACCACATGATATTTATTTTTGGTTTTAACTTGTTTTGGGGGATTGGGGGGGGGTGAGGGGAGGGGTGAGGGGAGAGGTGGGGTGGGGTTGGAAGGGCCACAGTGGGGTTGGTGGTGAGGTGGGGTTGAAAGAGTTTAAAATGATAATAATGATTGTTACGAGTTATTCTTTCATCTCTACATTTGTATTAACTAAAGATTATATGTCTTTAACCTGCTAACATGTCAGTCTCTTACTAAAATCTTTAAGTCTCTTTTTTTAAGTACCATAATATTTACCTCTTACGAGTATATAATCATTTGTGTTTCGTTTTAAGGGCGATATAATAATAATGCTCTGATAAAATGGGAAGTTATCTCAGGTTATAAATTTATCAGGTAAAAAAAAATATATATGATAAATTAGTCCACGTTAAATTAAATTATTAAAAACATGAAGGTTAAATGTTACTAATTAGAGCCACCATTATAAGCGGTGACAGAGAGATGATTGTGTTTGTCACCAAGACTCCCTCCCCACCAGCCAGCTATCCAACCAACCAACCAACCAACCAGTAGCAGCAGCAGCAGTGGTTGTCGACGCCAATGACCGAGGTACAAAAGACAGTTCCGCTGTAAGAACTTCACCGTGTAAATTCCTTCGTAGCTTCCGAACCACAAAAAAACATGAGGAAGTTCAGTCGCCCAGATCCAGGACCAACACGGAGACATCTATAACCAGACAACACCATCCATTAGCTTACATCCTTAACTTTCCCGCGTAGACAACAATTTTTACACCTTTTTAAGTGACTTTCTGGCGCTCGTCCAGTAGTCTCTATAGGGTACAGCACACGACAGTAGTTTGTGGTTCTTACTGGAGATCTGAGGCACAATAAGCGGGGGAGGGGACACACACACACACACACACACACACACACACACACACACACACACACACACACCGGAATCATGTGTGTGTCCACTAGAAATCGCGTCTCCGCCCGAAATCTTGTTTCTGAGTAGGAAAAATTCATATGTCTCAGCCTTAAAATTATGTCTCATCCCGGATTCTGGATGTCTGCCAAGAAACTATGTCTCAGTTGGTTAATCTCTGGTTCCATTAGGCACACGAAGTTGTTTCACATAATCTTTTAGGGCCAAAAAGAAAACAAAACGAGTCCCACTCGAACTCACTTAAAAGAGTCGAGACCTAACCCCTAGTCCTCCCTCTCTGTCAAGTATCAGGCCGGGCTCAAGGATGAGGTATCGGATCCTAAGAGCAATTTCCGGAGGCCGTAGGAGAGAGGTCCCCCTCCCGCTCACAACAACACAAACTCCAGACCTTGACGAGACGACCTGGCGGACTCAGCCAAGGAGAATGAGAGGAGAGGAAATTACCAGCTATGAAGAGAATGGTGATGGGCGGAGAGACAAGTGTGAGAGACAAGTGTGTGAGTCAAGTGTGTGAGTCAAGTGTGAGAGACAAGTGTGTGAGTCAAGTGTGAGAGGCTAATTCAGAGTCACAAAGGAGTTCCTGTAGAAGTACCTGCTGGGGGACACAATGTAACCAGGAGGAGGATGTGTGTCTCGACCTTCTCCACCGAGGCGTAGCCCAGGGAGGACGCTGTGGTGAAGGACGACGCTGTGGTGAAGGACGACACTGGTGAAGGACGACACTGTGGTGAAGGACGACACTGTGGTGAAGGACGACACTGTGGTGAAGGACGACACTGTGGTGAAGGACGACACTGTGGTGAAGGACGACACTGGTGAAGGACGACTAACTGAAAATTACCAATATGTGAAGTTCTTCTACATCCTAAGCGGCCATCTTGGACTTGAGAATTGTTAACAAGTCATTAACGACGATATAGATAATTATAAAAGGTTAATAAATAAAAAATTAAATGACTAAAAAATAAATAAAAATAAATAAATAAATAAATAAATAAAAATAAAAATAAATAAATACAATAATAATAATAATAATAATAATAATAATAATAATAATAATAATAATAATAATAAAGGAACAACAAATGATTAATGTGAAAGCAGAAAATAGCAAAAATTCTTAATAAATAAATAAATAGCCGTTCATGGTTCTATTAAAGTCTATTTCGGAGAAGCGGAAGGTGTGCCAATGGTACCTCTTTCATTATCCCGTCATGTGCTGCTTCGATTACCCCGCTGTGATCGTGTGCTGGGTGGTCGATGGTCTAATTGGGAAGCTCTCTCTCTCTCTCTCTCTCTCTCTCTCTCTCTCTCTCTCTCTCTCTCTCGTGTGTGTGTGTTCGCTACAAGTGAAGTAACGGTGAGAAATGAAAGAGAGAAGGAAAAGAGGAACTACAGAGGATTCTACAGGTTAAAGCTTTACAAGAGCGCCCATACTACAGGAGAGAGAGAGAGAGAGAGAGAGAGAGAGAGATGATTGGCTCACTGTTCAAGAGACTAACAAGACAACGTAAATAACAGACAGACAGACAGACAAACACAGACAGACAGTTAAACATCCTCACCAACAAAGGACTCTCCCCTACACCCAGAATACAAATGACGTAACACAACTCAACAACAACACACACACAGTGACCGCCATGAGGGGCTTGGTGACCCCGTGCAGGAGAACACCGACAGGTCGGGACCAATACTGAGTCGAGTCATCATCCCCCACCCCACTCTGTTAGGTTAGGTTAGGTTAGGTTAAGGTAGGTTAGGTTAGGTTAGGGTAGGTTAGGTTAAAAGTTCGGACAACAGGGGATAGAGGGCCAAAACCTGCTGTATAGGTTAGGTTAGGTTAGGTAAGGTTAGGTTAGGTCAGGTCAGGTCAGGTCAGGTCAAGTTACGTTAGGTTAAAAATTCGGACAACAGGGGACAGAGGGCCATAAACCTGCTGTATAGTTTTCCAATATATCTGTTTTCAAGAGGAACTTTTAAATTAAGCAACAGGGGAACGGACAACTTTTGAATATGTTATAAAATAAACATCTACAGTATATCAATAGTGATTTATTTTCAAGGTAATTTAGTTTTTTCGAATATAAGTCGTACTAAGATGGCCAGAAAAACCAAACAACGAGCCGCAAGTTGAGAAGTTTTGTCCACACTAAGTTTAACAATATCCAGCAATATGTAGGCCTACCTCACACATAGGCTCGGTATTGTACTTATTCACCAGCTACTGAACTGATATACCGATGTACAGGAGACTATACGAATGAACATACAGTCGAGAGGAGACACGGACAGACAAACACTCAAAATTATCTGAACCAAAACAATTGATAAAGGATTTAACATACATCATTTGTGTCGAGTGTTAAGATAATTTAGTGAACAAAACAGGTGAACCTTTGCTACGATTCCATTACTGAATATTCTAAATGTTTCATGTTCACATATTTACAAAATTAATTTAGAAAGAGATATAAAGCGAAAGAATCGAATGTTTACGATATTCTGGTGACATCATAATCATTATAACAATGACACAATCCCCAGCGTCGGGTCACAAGAGTACTTGAAACTAAAATGTTTACAATGAGAGTTCGTACAAAGTAACATTTCCGCCACTATCCAAACACATTTATTTTACTAACAACACTAAGTTTACAGACCTCTAACGACAGAAACACACAACCTGCTTCACAAAACAACGACATCCATACACATTACCCGCCATACATATATTTTTCAATCTGACAACAGCGACGGGTGGTGACCTGCCCAGACCATTGTAACTACAGGCAGTCGTAAGTCACCGTCACATACGACTGTCGACATCCACAAGTGAGCAGATATCACCTTCATCACGCTCACAAAACATCTCGGGTTAAATTCAGTGTGATTTAATCCTGGCCCAGACCCACGACACATCTCCCTTCTGGCAGTTTTATTTTCCTATTTCTCAGTCAGGAATTTATCGTCGGGGAATTAGCTGGAGCAAGTTTTCCGGCATGTTGACGAAGCGGCCGTGTACTGGTGATGAAGCGGCCGTGTACTGGTGAAGTGGCCGTGTACTGGTAATGAAGCGGCCGTGTACTGGTGATGAAGCGGCCGTGTACTGGTGATGAAGCGGCCGTGTACTGGTGATGAAGCGGCCGTGTACTGGTGATGAAGCGGCCTTGTAGCGGTGATGAAGCGGCCGTGTACTGGTGATGAAGCGGCCGTGTAGTGGTGTAAAGCGGCTGTGTACTGGTGATGAAGCGGCCGTGTACTGGTGATGAAGTGGCCGCGTAGCGGTGATGAAGCGGCCGTGTAGCGGTGATGAAGCGGCCGTGCCATGTCACTTGTGATGAACCGGCCGTATCAGGTCACTGGTAATGAAGCGGCCGAGTCAGCAGGCTGGTAAGAGAGTGGCCACGTCAACATACGACGCTAAAGACTAATCTCCGGTGGTCACGAGTGGAGTCATTAAACACAATGACTGGAGCGTGGTCGTGATGAGGACACACACACACACACACACACGAGTGACATACATATTCAGCTCCTCTGGAATTTTACGGCGGCCGCGTGAGTAACACATATGAAGACTTTCGTGCTCGTGACTGAGTTAAAAAAAAAAGACGACGACTGTATGGCCAATAAGGGCAATGAATGGTAATATTTACACAGAGCAATACACAACATTCCTACATTACGGCCAGGAGAGTCCAGTGACACAAGATAGCGGCATGATCGAGCGTCGCCCGAAACACAACGTTCACATACCTTAGTTGAGATGTTACCAGGACCCAACTCCAGTCTCTTTACACTCACCTGGAATAAACACAAAAGATAAATAAATAAATAAATAAATAAATAATAGTATTAAGACATGACAAGGTTCTATATCCTTATGTTTAAATCACAGTGTATACTTTTATTTCATATCTACGTCATGTATTAAATCCCAAGGACGAAGGCTGCAAGGACCTGTTAGTCATGTTGTATCCTGTGTGGGGACAGGAAGGATGTTGGTGGATTGTGTCTGTGACAATCACCAAAAGCCAGTGTTGATGACCGCCCTCCCACAGGTGTTGTGTCTCACTACACCTGTACCAGCCAGTGTTGATGACCGCCCTCCCACAGGTGGTGTTGTCTCACTACACCTGTACCAGCCAGTGTTGATGACCGCCCTCCCACAGGTGGTGTTGTCTCACTACACCTGTACCAGCCAGTGTTGATGACCGCCCTCCCACAGCTGTAGACTTGCTACTCAATTCAGATTCTCTATGATCACTAGTTTCATTTTCCTTATAAGTGTTGATATAAGACAGTAATTACCTTAAAATATGTTCAACCTCACTGTAATTCACACTACATCTTACCTGTTACTTTGTGTCGCAGGTTGAATCATTTCCACATTTCCCTTGAGGGTAAATTACATGGACGAATTTTTGTGAACATGACCAGGTGTGACCCTCAATACCCGGTGCCATCAACCATAAGTTAACACATTATTTCTCCAGTAAATTTCCACTACGTTACAAAATTATAGTTTTATCAATAACACTATCACGTAGTAGCTATCAGTTCACAATATTTAGTGATGACTGATAACGTTTAATATTTTAAGTATTTATAAATGTTTATAAATTTTTAACGATGAGTTTGATAAGTTTTAATGTTTCAGTGTTAGTAAATAGATGAATATTTACGTATAGATGGAACACACGGCCATAATGTGAGGTAAGAAACCCAGGTATATTTTGTTATGTTGGAGGATGTTTGTAGCTGCACCAGAATTAACGACTTCATGATTGGAACAACTCCAAGACCTCGACCAGACTGGCGGCTTCTCCAGTGTTTTTTTCCTTAACTTACTCCAGTAATATTTTGTACCTGCTGCGTCCAGCTGACTGTGTGGCCGTCCGTAACATTACCTTGTTCACTAAGGCTCACTCACCTCTAAAACACAGCTGACATCTAACTATTATCTGAGGTGTTTACATTACGTACTTGCGATCTTTGTACCTGTATAAATAATTTACCTGTATTGTTTTTAATTAATAACATTGAAGTAAATAATAAAAGGTTAAATATTTTCCCCCTGAATATATATAATGGTTGGGACATAAAGGAGCAGGTCACAGTAACATAAGGAGTCTGCAATAGGCCGGTTGGCCTGTGCATGGCAGCTCCTGTCGAGAGTTACTACCACTCTCTATCATCCATGAATCTATCCAGCCTCCTTTTGAAACTTTCCAGCGTTCCAGCACTTACTACAAAGTTGCTAAGCTTGTTCCACTCGTCCACCACCCTATTTGTGAACCATGAAGGAGCGGGTCACAGTAACATAACATGAAGGCGCGGGTCACAGTAAAATAACATGAAGGAGAAGGTCACAGTAACACAACATGATGGGGCGGGTCACAGTAACATAACATGATGGGGCGGGTCACAGTAACATAACATGATGGGGCGGGTCACAGTAACATAACAAAGGTGCGGGTCACAGTAACATAACACCCTCACTGTAGTTGATAGTGACATAGGTAAAAAAAAAAAAAGAGACACGTCTATTTAAATTAATTTCAGTAACAATAATTTAAGTTACAAATACCGACAGTTCCCTCGGGTTAAAACCATTCCAGATACATTATGTCGGCCGAGTGTAAATATAAAAGAGTAAATATAAATCAGTAAATCAATAATGACCAGAGGGTGACCTGTGACCTTATGTTGACGTGGTTGAGGTCAAGGTCGTAACACTAACATCCCATACATCTATAGTCGACTTGTGAAAGAGACTTAGGGGTACTTGTAAGCCCGGACCTACGGCCTAGAAAACAGTGGGTTAATGTTCGAAATAAGGCATACAGAGTATTGGGTTTTATATCTAGAAGTGTAATTAACAAGAGTGCAGAGGTCTTATTGCAACTATATCTTGCGCTAGTCAGGCCGCACCTCGATTATGCGGTTCAGTTCTGGTGCCCTTATTATAGAATGGATATAAATTCACTAGAGTCGGTGCAGCGAAGAATGACAAAAATGATTCAGGGACTTAGAAACCTTCCATATCAGGATAGGTTAAAAAAACTTAACATGCATTCCCTAGAAAGACGAAGAGTGCGGGGAGATATGATAGAAGTATTCAAGTGGGTGAAAGGAATCAATAAAGGTGATATAGATAAAGTTCTTATAATATCCGAGCAGGATAGGACTCGGAACAACGGATTCAAGTTGGATAAGTTTAGGTTTAGGAGGGAGATAGGAAGAAACTGGTTCACAAATACGGTGGTGGACGAGTGGAACAAGCTTAGCAACTTTGTAGTAAGTGCTGGAACGCTGGAAAGTTTTAAAAGGAGGCTAGATAGATTCATGGATGATAGAGAGTGGTAGTAACTCTCGACAGGAGCTGCCATGCACAGGCCAACCGGCCTATTGCAGACTCCTTATGTTCTTATGTTCTTATATCTTTTATATACATGGTACTTAGGTATACAAATGTGTATAAATATAAATTCTGAATATTTTGACTTTCTATCTTATGATTTTGATATGGATGGGTGGGGGTGGAGTGAAGAGGGGGAGTGTGGGAATATGGAGACTTGGTGTTGGAGGGGGGAGGGGGAAGTAGGAAGGGGGCAGGGAGGGAAGGGAGGGGGGAGTAGGGAGGGGGAGGGTCGGGAGGGGGGATTAAGGAGGGGGGGAGTAGGGAGGGAGGGAGCAGAAACACTACCAATCAACTTCTTCTCTGGGGATCAACAAACGACCACACACCAGTTTTTTTCAAGACATTCCTTAGTTTTACAGACCCAACAACTCCCGCCCCACCTTGGCTGTTATTGTTGTAACACACACACACACACACACACACACACACTCACTCAACCTCACACACACACACACACACACACACACACACACACTCAACAACACATTACTAGGCATGACATCAGCTAAGGAAAAACCCCGATAATTCACCACCAGTACTTCACAAGCCAGTTTATAAGTTATCCCTGTACAGTTAGTTATCTATCACCCTCCCCAACTCTTCTTCTCCCTCAGTCCTCCCTCTCCTCTCCCTCAGGCCTCCCTCTCCTCTCCCTCAGGCCTCCCTCTCCTCTCCCTCAACCCTCCTTCCCCCTCTCCCTCAGGCCCCCCCTCCTCTCCCTCAACTCTCCTTCCCCCTCTCCCTCAGGCTTCCCTCTCCTCTCCCTCAGGCCTCCCTCTCCTCTCCCTCAACCCTCCTTCCCCCTCTCCCTCAGGCCTCCCTCTCCTCTCCCTCAGGCCTCCCTCCTCTCCCTCACCCTCCTCCCTCTCCCTCAGGCTTCCCTCTCCTCTCCCTCAGGCCTCCCTCTCCTCTCCCTCAACCCTCCTTCCCCCTCTCCCTCAGGCCTCCCTCTCCTCTCCCTCAACCCTCCTTCCCCCTCTCCCTCAGGCTTCCCTCTCCTCTCCCTCAGGCCTCCCTCTCCTCTCCCTCAACCCTCCTTCCCCCTCTCCCTCAGGCCTCCCTCTCCTCTCCCTCAACCCTCCTTCCCCCTCTCCCTCAGGCTTCCCTCTCCTCTCCACCAGGCCTCCCTCTCCTCCCCCTCAACCCTCCCTCTCCTCTCCCCCAGGCCTCCTTCCCCCTCTCCCTCAACCCTCCTTCCCCCTCTCTCTCAGGCCCCCTCTCCTCTCCCTCAACCCTCCTTCCCCCTCTACCTCAGGCCCCTCTCCTCTCCCCCAGGCCTCCCTCTCCTCTCCCTCAACCCTCCCTCTCCTCTCCCCCAGGCCTCCTTCCCCCTCTCCCTCAACCCTCCTTCCCCCTCTCCCTCAACCCTCCTTCCCCCTCTCCCCTCCCTCTCCTCTCCCTCAGGTCCCCCTCTCCTCTCCCTCAACCCTCCCTCTCCTCTCCCTACCTACCCCCCCCCCCCCCACAAATTAAATTTATTACCGCATATTTTAGATTTTTTTTTCTTCTTCCCATCTCTCAATCCTCTCCCAAATTTTAATTATCCCCCTTCCTCCCATTTATCGTCGTCTTCTATGCCCTCTACCACCTCCCTCTTCGTAAAAACCTCCATTCCCAAAAACAAACAAACAAAATAAATGAATAAACACAGTAAACAAATACAAACAGGTGAGTCGCTAATATCATCCGCTCTCTACCCTCTAATTAGCGTCATGTGACATTAACCTGTGAAACCATTACCAATAATTGCTCAGGTGAGTGTGTGTTGTAACCGGTGAAAAGAATCATGGTCTATAACTCTACAAATATACAAACAGACTAATGGAGGTCAGGCTGAGTCCAACATACCACACTAAACATTGCTGGGGTTAATAAGAAATACATAAAACACAATGTAGGAGGGAGGGGGGGGGAGGGGGGGGCTGATATAATTTAAGATGTTTTAAGTTCATAAAATATTAAACAATATAAATAAATCATAATATTCCACGAAAATCCCTGCAATATAAACCCCCCAATTACCAACATAATTACTAACTGTTTGAAATTACTATGTATACAGAATTTCGGCTTCCATGACCAAAAAAAACAACAACAATATTTAAATGAACTCCCACAGGCCCCCAGAGGTGTAATATATTCTCAAACTCAATCTAAAATATTTTGTGTTGAGGCTTAATACTTGTTTATTATTCTGCAATGTTATAATTAGTTGATGGCGCGGTGTTGTGTATAGTGGTTGTTCTCTCAGGATGGCCAGGAGGGCGTGAGAATGCGTGTGCGTGAGAATGCGTGTGTGTAGGAGCCCTTATTGTGGTGTGGATGTTGATGAATTATAAAACACACACACACACACACACACACACGAGAGAGAGCTTAAAATACACACAGGTCTATGGCATACTGACGTGGCAACCTGTGGCACGGTCAAGACTACGGCTCACGGCGATGGTTTAACACAACGACAACATTACGGCAAACACGCGAGGGTGAGGAAGGCCAGAGGGACAGTTTAACATAGCATTATTAAATACAACAAGGTGATGAAGGCCAGACACACAGTTCAACACAGCAACATGGTGGGTGAGAAAGGCAAAAGAGAGAGAGAGAGAGAGAGAGAGAGAGAGAGAGAGAGAGAGAGAGAGAGAGAGAGAGAGAGAGAGAGAGAGAGAGAGAGAGTTTAACACAGCAACATTAAACACAAGGTGGTAAGGAAGCCAGACAGACATCAACAATAACACAAGAGGTCATTAAGTGTCAACATAATGGCAGTAGTAGTGGTGCTTGGCCTCAGCAACAAGAGAAGCGGACCTGTTTTGCATAATGAAAATGATAATGGTTGGTAAGAGAGGCGCTGGTCATTCCGGCTGTGGGGATCACCTCATTCTTTATGTTAGTGTACTGTCAGGAAGGATGATCGCACTTTGTTGAGTTTTCATATGTATTCTCTCTCTCTCTCTCTCTCTCTCTCTCTCTCTCAGGTGTATGTGTGTGTGTGTACTAGTAAACTGTAAACATGGTAGGATAAATACACCAAATAACTGACACCTTAACTCCACATATTAGCAGCTCTCCTGTAGACTGACCTGGAGGAGTTGAGAGAACCCGAGACCACTAACTGGAGTCTGATCTATTGGCTGGTTTGAGTTGCCAGTTTGAAAAATTGACAGTTTAGATGCTCGTGTGGCCCCCGCCGTAAGAATGAGGCCCCCCAGCGTGTGTGGCTAAGGTAGCTGCGTGTGTGGCCCGGGTAGCAGCGCGTGTGGCCCGGGTAGCAGCGCGTGTGGCCCGGGTACTAGCGCGTGTGGCCCGGACAGCAGCGCGTGTGGCCCGGACAGCAGCGCGTGTGGCCCGGGTAGTAGCACACGTGGCCCTAGTAGCTACACACGTGGCCCGGGTGTATTACCCTAATTGTCTTAAGACGTGTTAACTCCGTCCCAAAAACCGATTGACACTTAGACCATAGTATGAGTTTGCAGTTTTATTTTTCACGGTAAATAATATGCAGAATATTGTTTAGTGTTAGTCTCCGCTGAAATTTATGTCAATTTACTTTTTAAACTAAACCAAGAGAGTTGTGTGAGTTATTGTTTCAAGTTGATTGTCTGTGCTATGTCACACTGTATACCACAACGCGGGACAAAGGCAGAATTTTCGTTCGACTTTTACTCCCGTAGCCTTATAAAACGATGAAGTGCTACACGTCTTGGGTGTCCTTTTACTAAGTGTCCAAATATACATACGTGAAGACACTTGGCAACTCTTTTGAGATCTCGTTTGTAAGAACTCTAATTGTATATATTTTTTTGGACATTGTTATGCTTATGAATTAAAAAAAAAAATACTAATAAGACGATACGTTGAAATTGTTGGTGATAACTTAAACCAAGTAGTGTGTTTACTCCTAACTTATCCCCACACAAACACCTCCCTCACCTTTCTCCACACACCAGCCAAATACAGGCTGCGGTACCAATCGTAATGAGATTTAATTTTTTATGACATTGGAATTATTATTTATGTAATTTAATTTTTTATAGATGATAATTTTCCCTTTAGTTTCAGTCAAGAACAGGTGGACACTGCAGCAATCATCCGCTGTCACAGAACTATATTTTGTGTCATTTTGAACACAAATTCATTTAAGAGTTTCCTGCACCCTGTTCTTACGCTACACCCACCACCACCACCGACCAAAAAAAAAATCAATACTCAACTAAAATTACCAGATAATCAAAGTCAACTAAACGTATACACCACACAGCCACCAGGTACTGTATGTGGCCAGGTAGCAACTGCTGGCACTGTCCGGTGTGTAATACACGACTGTACCAGATAGCAACCGATCGCATCTAGAGAAAAGCAAATTAATCTACGACTCTCAACATGGGTTTACAAAGGGAAAATCTTGTCTAACAAATCTGCTAACGTTTTTTAGGAAAGTCTTCGAGGTAGTAGATAATGACGAAAATTACGATGTTATTTACTTAGACTTTAGCAAAGCATTTGACAGAGTACCGCATCAGAGGCTTCTGAGAAAAATTAAGGCTCATGGTATCGAGGGGAAAGTTTTAAATTGGATAAAATCATGGCTCACCGATAGAACGCAGAGGGTCAGCGTAGATGGTGTTAAATCTGAGTGGGGCCGTGTAACCAGTGGGGTTCCCCAGGGGTCAGTACTAGGCCCACTCTTGTTCATAATCTACATAAACTATTTAGATACTGGGATCAGCAGTGACATAAGCAAGTTTGCGGATGACACCAAAATAGGGCGGCAAATTAATTCAGGGCAGAATGCAAATGCATTACAGGAGGATCTAAATAAATTGCAGGGGTGGTCTGAAAAATGGCAAATGAAATTCAACACCAGCAAGTGCAGCGTACTTAATATTGGAAGAACAAATACTTATAATGTATACAGCCTGAACAACATCAACCTAGAGAAGTCGACTTGTGAAAGAGACCTAGGGGTACTTGTAAGCCCGGGCCTACGGCCTAGAAAACAGTGAGTTAATGTTCGAAATAAGGCAAACAGAGTATTGGGTTTATATCTAGAAGTGTAAGTAACAAGAGTGCAGAGTTCTTATTGCAACTATATCTTGCGCTAATTAGGCCGCACCTCGATTATGCGGTTCAGTTCCGGTGCCCCTATTATAGAATGGATATAAATTCACTAGAGTCGGTGCATCGAAGAATGACAAAAATGATTCAGGGACTTAGAAACCTTCCATATCAGGATAGGTTAAAGAAACTTAACATGCATTCCCTAGAAAGACGAAGAGTGCGGGGAGATATGATAGAAGTATTTAAGTGGGTGAAAGGAATCAATAAAGGAGATATAAATAAAGTTCTTATAATATCCGAGCAGGATAGGACTCGGAGCAACGGATTCAAGTTGGATAAGTTTAGGTTTAGGAGGGAGATAGGAAGAAACTGGTTCACAAATAGGGTGGTGGACGAGTGGAACAAGCTTAGCAACTTTGTAGTAAGTGCGGGAACTCTGGAAAGTTTCAAAAGGAGGCTGGATAGATTCATGGATGATAGAGAGTGGTAGTAACTCTCGACAGGAGCTGCCATGCACAGGCCAACCGGCCTATTGCAGACTCCTTATTTTCTTATGTTCTTATTAAAGGAGTGTCCAAAGCACACAGTAGATGTTGAGTAATCTTTACACCTCCATTAAACTACACAAGTTACACAGGTTTACTGGTACTCCATACACAGACTGTGGACCCTGTATTGAGCTTTATTTTCACTCAAGAAGTGTTGTTGGTGGTATATAATCTGGGTCTCTGGTAACTCAGCATCAATCCCAGATAAACTATATTTTTAAACATTTTAACACCACAAAAAGGCGCTATATGTAGTTATCTGAGGGCGGTGACAAACATTTTTCTCGGGGGTAACACAGCAGGAGTCACACCAGGGAGGGCGGACACCTCCAGCTGTAGGTGTACACATTGCCTCCACAAATTTCGTAACACATCATGTCAGCCCAAGGAGACATCTGGCAACTGGCTCTAGTAGTAATTAGTAAAAGAAGAACAGCCGTTTGTACCGCGGGTTGAGATTGATGCATTGAGAAGTTGCTGTAAACTAAGATTTACGTAAATGAGTTATATTTCATTAATGCCCGGGGTCATGTAGGCAACTTTACAGACCTCACCAATTGCCACCTTGGGTTAACACAATAGGTCTCGAGATTTGTGGAGGCAACTGTGCCCGTCACGCCTCAGCCACCATCACGTCCTCACACTAGTCTGTATTATAAATTAGTTGAAAACGTATTAAATTTAAAATATAAGTTGACCTCATCTACAGTATATTGCAGTACAGTTTTTATATTCACAGTAGAGGGACGCATACTATCACCACACTATTAAATAAAAAAATTCGTGAAATAGGAGTGATTTCTTACTAAGCTAACGTAACAGGTTTGTAATCTGTCGCCATAACAGTGAAGAGTGGACATGATGCAAGAGTAGTGTTCACCTGTGATCAGTGTGAACATGACACAGGTGGCTGCAGGTGTCGCTCCACCACAACACAAATAATGACCCTCAGCGAGACACAACAACTCTCTCAATGAAAACTGACGACGAAAATAAACAACACAGAATACTGAGAAGGAAGAGGGAAAAGAGGAGGGAGAAAGGCAGATTTTCTTCTAAAAAATTGAATTACTTGGAAGTTACACCAGATTACAAATATATCTTGGTCTGTGAGTCGATGATAATTTCCCTCCTACAGTCAGTCAGTCAAGTCAGTCTGCCGAAATCATTAAACATCCAAACTAAAGAAAAAATCTAAAGTATAATTATTCTTAAAGGCAAATTATTTCCTATACTTGATGAGGAGCACACTTGTAATATCCTCCATTAAGATATCGTTAACATAGGTGTAAATATCAACAATACGGGAATAAAACTTTTACGTAAATCACCACACAATTTACTGTATGAGATGGTTAATAAAGTGTTCCCCCGCTAATGCTCTTCTTCCCTGTAACCAAGGATACAAGAAACTCCCCGTGATCTTCATCGTGAGGGAGAGATCACCAGGACGAGGGAGAGATCACCAGGACGAGGGGGTGATCACCAGGACGAGGGGGTGATTACCAGGACGAGGGGGTGATTACCAGGACGAGGGGGTGATCACCAGGACGAGGGGGTGATAACCAGGACGAAGGGGAGATCACCAGGACGAGGGAGAGATCACCAAGACGAGGGAGAGATCACCAGGACGAGGGGGTGATCACCAAGACGAGGGAGAGATCACCAGGACGAGGGAGTGATTACCAGGACGAAGGAGAGATCACCAGGACGAGGGAGTGATTACCAGGACGAGGGAGAGATCACCGGGACGAGGGAGAGATCACCGGGACGAGTGGGGGATCACCAGGACGAGGGAGAGATCACCGGGACGAGGGACTGATCACCAGGACGAGGGACTGATCACCAGGACGAGGGGGTGATCACCGGGACGAGGGGGTGATCACCGGGACGAGGGAGTGATCACCAGGACGAGGGAGTGATTACCAGGACGAGGGAGAGATCACCAGGACGAGGGAGTGATCACCAGGACGAGGGGGTGATCACCGGGACGAGGGAGTGATCACCAGGACGAGGGACTGATCACCAGGACGAGGGGGTGATCACCGGGACGAGGGAGTGATTACCGGGACGAGGGAGTGATTACCGGGACGAGGGAGAGATCACCAGGACGAGGGAGTGATTACCGGGACGAGGGACTGATCACCAGGACGAGGGACTGATCACCAGGACGAGGGGGTGATCACCGGGACGAGGGAGTGATCACCAGGACGAGGGAGTGATCACCAGGACGAGGGAGTGATCACCAGGACGAGGGAGAGATCACCAGGACGAGGGGGTGATCACCGGGACGAGGGAGTGATCACCGGGACGAGGGACTGATCACCAGGACGAGGGGGTGATCACCAGGACGAGGGAGTGATCACCAGGACGAGGGGGTGATCACCGGGACGAGGGGGTGATCACCAGGACGAGGGACTGATCACCAGGACGAGGGGGTGATCACCAGGACGAGGGGGTGATCACCAGGACGAGGGGGTGATCACCGGGACGAGGGAGTGATTACCAGGACGAGGGAGTGATCACCAGGACGAGGGAGTGATTACCAGGACGAGGGAGAGATCACCAGGACGAGGGAGTGATCACCAGGACGAGGGAGTGATCACCGGGACGAGGGAGTGATTACCAGGACGAGGGAGTGATTACCAGGACGAGGGAGTGATCACCAGGACGAGGGAGTGATCACCAGGACGAGGGAGTGATCACCAGGACGAGGGAGTGATCACCAGGACGAGGGAGTGATCACCAGGACGAGGGAGTGATCACCAGGACGAGGGAGAGATCACCAGGACGAGGGAGTGATCACCAGGACGAGGGAGTGATCACCGGGACGAGGGAGTGATCACCAGGACGAGGGAGTGATTACCAGGACGAGGGAGAGATCACCAGGACGAGGGAGTGATCACCAGGACGAGGGAGTGATCACCGGGACGAGGGGGTGATCACCAGGACGAGGGAGTGATCACCAGGACGAGGGAGAGATCACCAGGACGAGGGAGTGATCACCAGGACGAGGGAGTGATTACCAGGACGAGGGAGAGATCACCAGGACGAGGGAGTGATCACCAGGACGAGGGAGTGATTACCAGGACGAGGGAGTGATCACCAGGACGAGGGAGTGATTACCAGGACGAGGGAGAGATCACCAGGACGAGGGAGTGATCACCAGGACGAGGGAGAGATCACCAGGACGAGGGAGTGATTACCAGGACGAGGGAGTGATCACCAGGACGAGGGAGTGATTACCAGGACGAGGGAGAGATCACCAGGACGAGGGAGTGATCACCAGGACGAGGGAGAGATCACCAGGACGAGGGAGTGATTACCGGGACGAGGGAGTGATTACCGGGACGAGGGAGTGATCACCTGGACGAGGGAGTGATTACCACGACGAGGGAGTGATCACCACGACGAGGGACTGATCACCAGGACGAGGGGGTGATCACCAGGACAAGGGACTGATCACCAGGACGCTGCCAAAGTATACCTGACATACCAACCCCTCCCACCCTGCTACTTCACTACACCACACGGAAACAATTGGTATCCCTGAGTCAATAGGTCACAGTGCGGTTGATGTGGAGGTGGTGTGGGTTTTAATATTTCCAACACCTCGCCCTCGGCAATGATCGTGGTGGGCCGCGTAAAAAAAAAATAAAAAAAAAAAAAAAGCACGACGCCACTCACGCCCAGGTGGAAAAAAAAAATATGGCTGAGTGACAGTTTAGGTAGAGCTGCAGTGGTGGCTAAATGCTATGTAACAATACTGATGATGATCGTATATGCAATTTTGTCTTCATAAACTGCAAACCATCATATACAATACCACAACTACGGCTATAACATAATATCTTTCTACCATAATCACTGACAGATACTCAACCTACCACTACTACCAACACTCAAGCCACTAACAACTACCAACACTCAGGCCACCCCCGTAAGACTCATTGAGCTTAGACATAAACAACTCACCCTTAAGATAACGCCAAGTCAGTTTTTACCCCCCCCCCCCCCTTGTGTTTTTGTCTACCAGTTCCTTCACCACGAGTTCCTACCTCACACACACACACACACACACACAGTCCACATTACCCCTTCTGTAACATCCACGAGATGTGTTGTGCTTGGTGAGTGACGAGAACAAGGGCGAGACCTCCTCCTTCACACTCGTCACTCACTAAGCACGAGACTTCCTCCTTCACACTCGTCACTCACTAAGCACGAGACTTCCTCCTTCACACTCGTCACTCACTAAGCACGAGACCACCTCCTCCACACTCGTCACTCACTAAGCACGAGACTTCCTCCTTCACACTCGTCACTCACTAATTACGAGACCACCTCCTTCACACTCGTCACTCACTGAGCACGAGACCTCCTTCACTTAACCCCGACTGCACGACAAGAAGATTTACCTTAACGATGACTGGATGAAGCTCCCAGGATCACACGATTTACAAACTACATTACACTATCCTCAAGACTAACCTAACCTAACCTAACGTATCCCATCCCATCCCAAGAGTAACCTAACCTAGCCTAACGTATTCCATCCCTAGATTAGCCTAACCAAATCTAACCTATCTCCAAGACTAATCTAACCTAACCTTATCAACCAAAGACAAACGTAACGTAACCTAACCTAACCAAACCTAACGTAACCTAACCTAATCCAATCCACTCATTCCCGTCTCTCAGTTCTAGACCATAAACAGTTAATATTGCCAGGTACAATATCCAGTTAATAATCCTGAATAGATTTAATGAGAAAACCCTTTACACGTGGCAGTAATTAATCGTCTGTTATAATTATCATACTCCGCATACTTATCATTAATCTCTGTTCAGTATAATAGCCTATCATACTTCTGTCTGTTGAATAATGAACACTGCTGGACACACATTATGACGTGTGTGTATGTGTGTGTGTGTGTGTGTGTGTCAGCTCCACCACATACACAAACATTCACACGTACACACATTAACTTACAAATATAAATATTATCATATAAATTAAATGGACAACAAACTAGAGGCGGTCAGAACGGGTGGCGAATCTAATTAATTTACAAGTTGAGCAGGAGAGAGTAGGTGATCCGCATACTATATTTACAGTATCTGTTTTTATCGTACCATCAAAACCGTTTTATCGGAAATTATCCTGTAAATAAATAAGAAATTACCATTGCAATAAACATATTTACCAACTAGACATAATCCTGACAGCTCTGTCCTCGTGTTCAACCTTAATACTGTACAACCCAGGTTATACTTATGTTTTTCAATTCCACTGTAATAATAAATAATAAAAATAAATAAATAAATAAAATAAATAAATATTGAAGTGGTAACCGTGGTAACATTATGAGATGTTCTTATTACCACCATGCTATTGTACTATTCCAGATGATACTAAATGTTACATAATACGTCCTTGAGATAAATGTATAGTATACAGTATATCAGGTGCCTCAAAGAGAGCTCAGGTTCTCAACTGGCTCAGCCATGTTAATATTGTTATTATTATCCACTCTGTATCTGTGTAACTCTGGCTAAATAAACGGTTTCAATTCAATTCATTAACGGGTAGTGACAGTGGTAATCCGCATACTGTCATGTCATAAACAGCTTGTGCCAATGGTGACCCGCATACTGTCATGTCATTAACGGCTTGTGCCAGTGGTGACCCGCATACTGTCATGTCATTAATGGTTAGTGATAGTGGTGACCCGCATACTGTCATGTCATTAACGGCTTGTGCCATTGGTTACCCGCATACTGTCATGTCATTAACGCCATCACAGGAAGCAATGTCTCAGAAATTACACAGGTCATTAAGGAACAGAGTTAGTGCTGAAGGCTAAACTGACTTCCTGCGAGAGGGAGGTCGTGGAGGAAGATTACAGGTCGTGGAGGAAGATTACAGGTCGTGGAGGAAGATTACAGGTCGTGGAAGAAGACTACAGGTCGTGGAGAAAGACTACAGGTGCTGGAGGAAGAATACAGGTCATGGAGGAAGAATACAGGTCATGGAGGAAGAATACAGGTCATGGAGGAAAACTACAGGTCGTGGAGGAAGACTACAGGTCATGAAGGAAGACTACAGGTCATGGAGGATGACTACAGGTCATGGAGGAAGACTACAGGTCATGGAGGATGACTACAGGTCGTGGAGGAAGACTACAGGTCATGAAGGAAGACTACAGGTCATGAAGGAAGACTACAGGTCATGGAGGATGACTACAGGTCGTGGAGGCAGCCTACAGGTCATGGAGGAAGACTACAGGTCATGGAGGAAGACTACAGGTCAAGGAGGAAGACTACAGGTAGTGGAGGAAGCCTACAGTCATTGAACCCTAAAGGCCAGGTTGCAGAAGAAACCCTGGAAGAAGCTTACAGGAGGTGGAAGGACTCTCGTGGTCGTGGTGGAGAGGAGGGAGCACTACAGAGGTGGTCAGGTGGATCAGGCGAGAGGCAACAGGTAAGTCCTCCATTGAACCAGACACTCACCCGCCCTGGAAACCGGCCAACTGTTCCCCCCCCCCCCCCCCCCGCCTCACCACCACCACCCGAGATGCTTGTGGCATAGGTGGTAGTAGTGGAGGAGGAGGTGGAGGGAGTCACTACACGACGGGCCAGCCTCGTTGGTCAATACAGAACTGGGGAGGGCAATTATCCAGGTGCGACCAGCCGCTTGGCCACACACAGGCTGTAGGAGGACGAGGGAGGGAGAGCTAAGGTGAGGCCTCAGCTGTGAGACAAACCAAGTATATTACTATATTCCACCAAAGGAATGCTGTTCTTGTTTACACATTAATCATCTCTGTTTATACAAACAATCTATAAACAAACACCAACGGTATGTACACCATCTTAGATTGACCAAATACGGTATGCCGAGGTAACTTTAGAAAGTGACTAATTCCCCATTTTTTTTTTTTAAACAAATTCATTGGGGGTTTAGCGAGACCCTCAAGACCATCAGCCAACACCATGTTGTCAGTGAATCTAAGTAATCTTCTCTGTTACCTGGCAGCGGGAGATACTGAGGCCAAGACGAGGATACACCGCTCCTTTACCCCACCTGTGGCTCACTAACTACAGTACACCACTTATAAAAAGGTGTACAAATCCTGTCGTAAATCAGCGAAGTCTCTCTCTCTCTCTCTCTCTCTCTCTCTCTCTCTCTCTCTCTCTCTCTCTCTGAGGCAGGACTTAGATACAATAACAGAAGGTAATGTAATAAAACAGTCTTCTTGTGACTTATGTTCTTACTGTGGTGGTTGTATAAGAACGTCACCCAACCACCAGAAAATGATAAACACCTGACAACTTTCAGTGACTCAATCAAACAACTACACAAAAGGGAACGTCTTTAACCCTCTGAGTTCTGGTTGGTTAAATCGTCGGCATCAAAGGGTTAAATCGTCGGCATCAAAGGGTTAAATCGTCGTCATCAAAGTGTTAAATCGTCGTCATCAAAGGGTTAAATCGTCGGCATCAAAGGGTTAAATCGTCGGCATTAAAGGGTTAAATCGTCGGCATCAAAGGGTTAAATCGTCGGCATCAAAGGGTTAAATCGTCGGCATCAAAGGGTTAAATCGTCGGCATTAAAGGGTTAAATCGTCGGCATCAAAGGGTTAAATCGTAGGCATCAAAGGGTTAAATCGTCGGCATTAAAGGGTTAAATCGTAGGCATTAAAGGGTTAAATCGTCGGCATCAAAGGGTTAAATCGTCGGCATTAAAGGGTTAAATCGTCGTCATCAAAGGGTTAAATCGTCGGCATCAAAGGGTTAAATCGTCGGCATCAAAGGGTTAAATCGTCGGCATTAAAGGGTTAAATCGTCGGCATCAAAGGGTTAAATCGTAGGCATCAAAGGGTTAAATCGTCGGCATCAAAGGGTTAAATCGTCGGCATTAAAGGGTTAAATCGTCGGCATTAAAGGGTTAAATCGTCGTCCTCAAAGGGTTAAATCGTCGGCATTAAAGGGTTAAATCGTCGTCCTCAAAGGGTTAAATCATCGGCATTAAAGGGTTAAATCGTCGGCATCAAAGGGTTAAATCGTCGGCATCAAAGGGTTAAATCGTCGGCATTAAAGGGTTAAATCGTCGGCATTAAAGGGTTAAATCGTCGGCATTAAAGGGTTAAATCGTCGTCCTCAAAGGGTTAAATCATCGGCATTAAAGGGTTAAATCGTCGTCATCAAAGGGTTAAATCGTCGGCATCAAGGGGTTAAATAGTCGTCATCAAAGGTTTAAATCATCTTCCTCAAAGGGTTAAATCATTTCTCCTCAAAGGGTTAAATCATCGTCCTCAAAGAGTTGAATCATCGTCTGCAAAGGGTTATATCATCGTCTTCAAAGGGTTGAATCATCATCCTCATTGTCTTCAAAGGGTTAAATAAAAACCGTCTTCAAAGGGTTAAACCACCGTCCTCAAACGGACTTAAAAACTTCACTGGCCAGAACACAGAGGAGAGAGGTGAAATGTATCAGAATTTATAACACACACACAGTGAATGTTAAGGCAGACTGTGATAAAAACAGACAGCGTAATAAGTAAGGGTGCGGTGTGTAGCCTCAGGGTGCAGTGTGTAGCCTCAGGGTGCGGTGTGTAGCCTCAGGGTGCGGTGTGTAGCCTCAGGGTGCGGTGTGTAGCCTCAGGGTGCGGTGTGTAGCCTCAGGGAAGTGGTAATATCCGGAGCTCTCGACTTAGGCTTCGTATTACTAGCAGATGTGAGAAAAGCCGGTGGAGGGGAGGGGGGGGGGGGCAGAGGACGTCTTACAGGAGGAACTAAACAAATGCTTTTAATAACTTTTCTGATCAAATGAATTTTGGAGTTATGTTGCCCTGAGGAATCCAACCAGATAGTCTCTCTAGGGGAGTTGTTTCTCACATACACCTACATAACACCACACACTTCCACACATATGCGTGCACACACACACACACACTTCCTGGTTTTCTAACCCCGGAAGTATCTCCTGGTATTCTGGTCACAAGTAATATAAGAGACATATTATGGAACACACACTACGACCACCAATAACTTTCTGGCCATATTTATCCTTCTACTTATAATTAAACAACATAACTACATACATCAGTACATCATGGCTGCCACTACTGAGAAACGAATATATTCTTAATTAAAAAAAAAAACACATATAAAAAATAATAGCAAAAAGAAAAGGTATTAAGTTAGCCAAGAAATACTCCTCACGACACATCCTATCCACTGGTAAATGCGATTCTGCAATACCCTCGACACAACTCACATGTGAATCTAAGCAACCGTCTCTTTTACCGGGATATATATATTTACAGCACCTCCCCTTCTCTAACGTATCTCCACAAACACTACTATTAAGACAAATTTGGCAGCCACATTCACAACACATTCGCGATATACTGCTGGTGAATCCTCCCCCATCCCCCTTTTACCAGTAAATAGTTAAATAATGTCTCCTTCACAACGTAAGGTATATAAACTCTTACCAGACATTACACTTGATATTAATTTTAAAGAGAAGTTGTAAACGAGAAATAAAAATAAATCCTTTGTCATCTTACCCCCCCACCACCCATCTAACCCCCACAACTACCCTCCCCCCCCCTCGAACCCATCTAACCACCACAACTGCCCCCCCACCACCACCCATCATACCCCCAAACCAGAATTCTTCATAACGTATTAAGAATGAGGCCAGACAGGGAAAAAGTATCGTTGGGCAAGTCAATAAGGTGCAGAAAGAGCTTCACACGTGGGTGGTGGACTCTCAGTTCGGCGACACGTGGGGGTGGACTCTCAGTTCGGCGACACGTGGGGGTGGACTCTCAGTTCGGCGACACGTGGGGGTGGACTCTCAGTTCGGCGACACGTGGGGGTGGACTCTCAATCTCGGCGACACGTGGGGGTGGACTCTCAGCTCGGCGACACGTGGTGGGGTGGACTCTCAGCTCGGCGACACGTGGGGGTGGACTCTCAGCTCGGTGAAACGTGGGGGTGGACTCTCAGCTCGGCGACACGTGGGGGTGGACTCTCAGCTAGGCGACACACGTGGGGGGTGGACTCTCAGCTAGGCGACACACCTGGGGGTGGACTCTCAGCTAGGCGACACACCTGGGGGGTGGACTCTCAGCTCAGCGACACGCGTGGACCCTAGCACGATAACCACTTTCAATAATTGGGGTATTGAGTTGCACTAACCTTATTACCCAATAAAAATACGTGGCATTCATTTACATAACAGGCCATTCTATCCGTTAGCTGCCGCAGTGCCCGGTAACACATGACAACGTATATGACTTTTTGTATACAACACTTGCATGATTTACCTAACATTACTTTATTGAAGTGAAATTGGCCGAACATTAACCTGTCGATATGTCACCCGCATGCGCATGTAAAACAAACACACATACATACGTACACACATACACACACTACAAAGACAGACACACACATACACACAGACCACTAGAGGACCCCGACCTCAGATTTTTTCCGATTTTCCCCGTGAGGGAGGTTGTTTATTGGGCACTTCCTGCATCCTGTTCAAGACGAAGAGCAAAAGAGTTTACAGCGCACAACAGGGAAGCATGTGGAGGGCCCGACCATTGGAGGACCCGGACCACCAGGTAAGAGAAGGGTCATCACCCCCGCCACAGACAGTTGGGTCAGGACAAGAGGCCAGGCTGTTCTCTTACGCCTCACCTTCCTCACACTTAAACTGTCCGGCACCTGGGAGGAGAGAACACCGATGACCATACCGGAGTCTCAACAAGATATACGGCAGATGTTATGGTGTTGCCGTCTCTGAGAAGAAGGTCAACTGACCACAGTCGGAGTTTTAACATCACTTAGCAGAAATATTGAGCGTAAGATCATTAAAGAATAAAGACCTTTATCACTGTAGTACTTGTCCTCGTTAAACATAAGGGTATTCCAGTTACCACCATCTCCGTTCTTATCAATCACCTTGTGTGGGATGATCAGTTGTGATTCTTACCTGACAAAACTTAAAAGTTAACTCTACCTTAGATTACGTTTCGGTTTTTTTCTTGACTTATGACAGGAACTGTAGATTACGTCGAGTTAGTGACATTACATTGTGGGAAACATTACAGTTGGTTTATAGAAGTACAGTATTTTTAATGGATATACATTAAAGGTTACAGAGTCATGTTGACACACCTCTCAGGACCACATCAGTAGGAACTTGTCCTCCGAGACGACCCTTAAGGACAACACACACCGCTATATGTCCGTGCATTCATAACACAAGTCTTGTATTTGTGTGTTAATTTGTGTTCTTGGTTTTATATTTCTATACTTCTGTCAATATATCTGGCACTCAATTTACCAATTAGTACATTTATAATTATATTCACGGATCTGATTAGATCAAAATTAAACCATTTGTCTAATTACCGACGCAAACATTATCTTCTCAATAACCTCTTGTAAAGTGTTGTTAAACGCATACGGTGTTATTATTAGTCTAACCACTCCTGTAATTAGTTGAGGCAATCAGCTTACACCGCTTCTCATATCCAGCATAAGACAATCACCTACACAGAACTACCACCACAGCATTACTCAGTTGACACAAGTTAGTCCCCAACACACACCTCTCTCTCTCTCTCTCTCTCTCTCTCCCATTGTGTACAGAAACAATACAACCCTTGAACTCAAACACAACTCCACAACCCACTACATGTTCCGTATCTCTCTACAAGTCATTTACAGGAAATTCTCCCTCAACTCTCAGGACATACACAACCCTGGTCAAAAAGCCCCACCTACCCCTCTAATGCCTGCCACACACACACACACACACACACACACACACACACTTAACTACTTCCAGTATATTCTTGCGTTAAATACTTCCCGTCAACTACACTCAAGTGCATTCAACACACACGATTACCATCCACGCGCGCACACACGGACGGACGGACGGACGGACGGACACACACACACACACACACACACACACACACACACACACACACGGGAGTTAAGAGGCGGGTTCTTAAACATCCAGTAACTGCCACTTGTGTTGGTATAAACTACAAGTGAGAGATAAAAGTTAATGTTTGTGGCTGGCGGCGCCAGTGTTGGTCGAGTGTATTAAAACACACCTGCTGGTCCACCCTCCTCCTCCTTCACTCAAACAGTTACCTCAATGGTTTCCTCAAGTTGTTACACATAATGAAGACATTTGTGTATAAAAAAATATCAATTTGTATCTATTTATTACAAACAACTCATACCAATCTCTGTATAACTAAAGCTTATCCCTGGTGTACACATGCTCTGCCTGTGTGTGTGTGTGTGTGTGTTCAAGTAAGAGCATAAACGTGTAGGTGGATACTGTTGCGTTTGTATGTTTATCTCCCCAAGTCACCAACACCTACAGTATATTCAGCGCTGCAGTTCTCGCTCTCGACGGCGTCACAGCAGCCTCACCTCTCACTCTCTCTCTCTGATCTTCAAAAACAGCATCAACAAGTAATGGTCCTTGAGGAAGACCAGCTGATATAATGTTGGGTTCACATGCACACACTGTAGCCTACTGCCACCTGACTATGATCCCACTCCCTTCAATTTTTTCAACAGTTCACTGCCTGGTTTATTTCTTTAACAAATTGCTGCCTCGACTATTTGTTGAACAGCTGTAATAGATAAAAACTGACGTGTAACAGCTAACTATTTAAGTGTTTTACATCAGTTTGTAGACATTAACTTTTACTGCAGTTACCCCCTCCCCCCCCCCCCCCAAAAAAAAAATAAATAAATAAAAAAAAATAAATAAATATATTTGTTGTACCCTCTACTACAGGACATTGCTATACACTGTAGCCATTACACAGGTAAGTGACAGGGGGTGTTCTACATCAGGTGTGTTTATCGAGACATCATAATGACACATGACAATGATACGAGTGTGTTGACATGACAAATGACATACACAGGTCATGTTTAGTGCCATCAGAGAGACAAATAACAATGCCAGCAATATTGACATGACAAGTATTATACACAGGTCATGTTAATAGTGTCATCACAGTCAACTAACAATGACGTCGACGAAAAAGACTCTTAATGTCAATCATGTTTACTGCACCATCATACAGACAGACACACAATGATGCAGTAATATTGAGATGATAACTATACTACACCAACCATGTTTATCATATACCAAACAGAGAAAGTTTTGAGGCATCTGATAGTTAAAAGTGTCTCCATATGGTCACCTCACTATCTAAACCACCACCACCACAACAACACTCCCAAGCTAGCAACGCTATAGTCTTTATTCAATGTTGCATCACTAACAACGTCTGCAACACCAATGCATATGATACCTTCAATAGTTTTTATATACTGTTGCGTCCCTACAAACAACAAAGGCATTATTGCGTCCCCACAAACAACAGACATTATTTCATCCCTACAAACAACAAAGGTATTATTGCGTCCCTACAAACAACAAAGGCATTATTGCGTCCCTACAAACAACAAAGGCATTATTGCGTCCCTACAAACAACAAAGGCATTATTGCGTCCCTACAAACAACAAAGGCATTATTGCGTCCCTACAAACAACAAAGGCATTATTGCGTCCCTACAAACAACAAAGACGCAACAAGTAAGAAGGTTAGTCATCATCTATTATGGTGTCACTATACAAATAATAACACACCATAACTTATGAAATTAGTTATTATCAATTATGCAAACAACATTTCTCACAACTATAACCACACAATGTAATTATTATCATTATTATCATTAGTATTATCATTATTATTATTTTTTTATTGTTATTATTGTTATTATTATTGTTGTTTTTATTTTCGTTATTATTATTATTATTATTATTATTATTATTATTATTTTTATTATTATTATACAACCAAGAAAATTATGGAAGAACTCTAATACGATTCAAGAGTAATTATGACATGAAAATTATAAGAAAATAAAGAAAAACAAATAATAAAATATAAACAGTAAAAACGATGAACAAAAAAAAATACACTAAGAAATGATGAAAAAAAATAATGAATGAATATAGACAAGTAATACGTGAATGAAAATATAAGAAGAAATAAATGATAGAAGGAGACGAGGAGGGAAGAGAGTTAAGCTGAATAATAAGGAAGGAAGGAAGGAAGGAAGGAAGTAAAGAAGGGCATGACTGGTTACTTCACACACACACACACCAGGATCAAGTCAACACAGCTGCTAAAACATAACTAACACAGCATCAAGAATTACAAGATGAGGGGTCAACACTGAACCCTCCCACCTAATAACTTTATTCATCGTACACCAATATCATTTGTTCTGTCCACCACCCAAATGGGACAGATACTTTCAATTTTGGACGGTGGGGAAAAAAGTCCGGTACACCATCACCCATCCTGTCTATATGTGAATACTGATACTGTATATATTTAGTTCAGATATTAGTTACTGTAACTCCCTGTAACCTGTAGTCATCATGTTACCTGTAATTATCCTGTAACCTGAAATTATCCTATAACTCCCTGTAACCTGTAATTATCCTGTAATCATCCTGTTACCTGTAATTATCCTATAACTCCCTGTAACCTGTAATTATCCTGTAACTCCCTGTAACCTGTAATTATCCTGTAACTCCCTGTAACCTTTAATTGTCCTGTAACTCCCTGTAACCTGTAATTATCCTGTAACTCCCTGTAACCTTTAATTGTCCTGTAACTCCCTGTAACCTGTAATTATCCTGTAATCATCCTGTTACCTGTAATTATCCTGTAACTCCCTGTAACCTGTAATTATCCTGTAACTCCCTGTAACCTTAAATTATCCTGTAACTCCCTGTAACCTGTAATTATCCTGTAATCATCCTGTTACCTCTAATTATCCTATAACTCCCTGTAACCTGTAATTATCCTGTAACTCCCTGTAACCTTTAATTGTCCTGTAACTCCCTGTAACCTGTAATTATCCTGTAATCATCCTGTTACCTGTAATTATCCCGTAACTCCCTGTAGCCTGTAATTATCCTGTAACTCCCTGTAACCTGTAATTATCCCGTAACTCCCTGTAACCTGTAATTATCCTGTAACTCCCTGTAACCTGTAATTATCCTGTAACTCCCTGTAACCTGTAATTATCCCGTAACTCCCTGTAACCTGTAATTATCCTGTAACTCCCTGTAACCTGTAATTATCCCTCTATACCGGGCACACACTCACAAAACTCTAATGGCGTCATTGGGAGTAACATTTTCAAGTTATTTTCCACCATGATCTCCGGTTCAAAATGTCATAACATTTTCTTTTATATAATTACAGCGACAAACTTTTAAACTTCCATAAATGAAAATGAAATGACTTTAAACTTTCGCTGTAGTAGGAGAGTTTTTGATTTCCTGAATGTGAGTGGAGGAGGAGAGAGAGAGAGAGAGAGAGAGAGAGAGAGAGAGAGAGAGAGAGAGAGAGAGAGAGTGTGTGTTACCAACTTATCATTATCTTCATCCTACACTGTGACCGCCTCCAACAGCGTCCAAACAAGACTTTCTTATATCAAGCACAATTATGTACACACACACACACACACACACACACACTTTTCTTGACTTTATTTACGCCCTGCATGTTGTTCAGTTCATAAAATAATATATTTCAGTGTTTGGTAATAAAAGGTTTGATTAAATCTGAGAAACTTAATAATACACCGAATATAATTCTCATAAATTAATTAAAAACGATACAACTGGAGGGAAATTAAATTACTTCAAAGTCATACACTACAAAGGCGACTTAATCCCCTTATTGAATTATGTATGAATGTTTTAAGCTTAACTCATAACACTTAATTTCTTAATAGAGAAACAAGTTCAATTCCTGCATTACAGATGAAACAAGCAGAATTGAATGGCTTGTAATTACAAACTAATTAACTGGTTGTATTACGCGAGGTAGATTTACGGTTCATATTACGGTAATTTATAAGATTTAATATTGCATCAACAGAAGGCGTTTGTTTAGGCAGCCTTCAGCAGTGTATCGTCAACAAACACATAAATTTGACCACCTTCTGCCACACAACATTACCCCCTGTTGCTCTTACCTTGTTGATACTTCTTCACTAAGTGGCTGACGTGAGTTACTGCATCTACCTTCATCTCCCGGCCCAAACACACACCATTCTTCCTCATGTTATGTGTGTGGAGTCTTGACCTGACACTGTAACTCACATTCACCTCACCTCCACATAACACCATCACCACCCAGCCTCACCTCACACACCACCATCACCACCCAGCTTCACCTCACACAACACCACCACCATCACCACCCAGCCTCACCTCACACAACACCACCACCATCACCACCCAGCTTCACCTCACACAACACCACCACCATCATCACCACCCAGCCTCACCTCACACAACACCACCACCACCATCACCACCCAGCTTCACCTCACACAACACCACCACCATCATCACCACCCAGCCTCACCTCACACAACACCACCACCACCATCACCACCACCCAGCTTCACCTCACACAACACCACCACCACCATCACCACCCAGCCTCACCTCACACAACACCACCACCATCATCACCACCCAGCCTCACCTCACACAACACCACCACCATCATCACCCAGCTTCACCTTACATAATACCTCTAGTGGTCAAAATAATTACCTTCCCCCTGGCTGAGCTAAAAGAACCTCCACTCGGATTATACCATCAGTAACCTCACTACTGAACAATAAGGTGGGACAATATGGTGAGAGCGTGGGACAATATGGTGAGAGAGCGTGGGACAATAATGGTGAGAGAGCATGGGACAATAAAGATGAGAGAGCGTGGGACAATAATGGTGAGAGAGCGTGGGACAATAATGGTGAGAGAGCGTGGGACAATAATGGTGAGAGCATGGGACAATAAAGGTGAGAGAGCGTGGGACAATAATGGTGAGAGAGCGTGGGACAATATGGTGAGAGAGCGTGGGACAATAAAGGTGAGAGAGCATGGGACAATAAAGATGAGAGAGCGTGGGACAATAAAGGTGAGAGAGCGTGGGACAATAATGGTGAGAGAGCGTGGGACAATAAAGGTGAGGGAGCATGGGACAATAATGGTGAGAGAGCGTGGGACAATAAAGGTGAGAGAGCGTGGGACAATAAAGGTGAGAGAGCGTGGGACAATAAAGGTGAGGGAGCATGGGACAATAATGGTGAGAGAGCGTGGGACAATAAAGGTGAGAGAGCATGGGACAATAATGGTGAGAGCGTGGGACAATAAAGGTGAGAGAGCATGGGACAATAATGGTGAGAGAGCGTGGGACAATAAAGGTGAGAGAGCATGGGACAATAATGGTGAGAGAGCGTGGGACAATAATGGTGAGAGCGTGGGACAATAAAGATGAGAGAGCATGGGACAATAATGGTGAGAGAGCGTGGGACAATAAAGGTGAGAGAGCGTGGGACAATAATGGTGAGAGCGTGGGACAATAAAGATGAGAGAGCGTGGGACAATAATGGTGAGAGAGCATGGGACAATAAAGGTGAGAGCGTGGGACAATAAAGGTGAGAGAGCGTGGGACAATAAAGGTGAGAGAGCGTGGGACAATAATGGTGAGAGCGTGGGACAATAATGGTGAGAGAGCGTGGGACAATAAAGATGAGAGCGTGGGACAATAATGGTGAGAGAGCGTGGGACAATATGGTGAGAGAGCGTGGGACAATAATGGTGAGAGAGCGTGGGACAATAAAGATGAGAGCGTGGGACAATAATGGTGGGAGAGCGTGGGACAATAAAGATGAGAGAGCGTGGGACAATAAAGATGAGAGAGCGTGGGACAATATGGTGAGAGAGCGTGGGACAATAATGGTGAGAGAGCGTGGGACAATAATGGTGAGAGCATGGGACAATAAAGGTGAGAGAGCGTGGGACAATAATGGTGAGAGAGCGTGGGACAATAATGGTGAGAGAGCATGGGACAATAAAGATGAGAGAGCGTGGGACAATAAAGATGAGAGCGTGGGACAATAATGGTGAGAGAGCGTGGGACAATAAAGATGAGAGAGCGTGGGACAATAAAGGTGAGAGAGCATGGGACAATAAAGGTGAGAGAGCGTGGGACAATAATGGTGAGAGCATGGGACAATAAAGGTGAGAGAGCGTGGGACAATAATGGTGAGAGAGCGTGGGACAATAATGGTGAGAGCATGGGACAATAAAGATGAGAGAGCGTGGGACAATAATGGTGAGAGAGCGTGGGACAATAATGGTGAGAGCATGGGACAATAAAGATGAGAGAGCGTGGGACAATAATGGTGAGAGAGCGTGGGACAATAAAGGTGAGAGAGCGTGGGACAATAAGGTGAGAGAGCGTGGGACAATAATGGTGAGAGAGCGTGGGACAATAATGGTGAGAGAGCGTGGGACAATAATGGTGAGAGAGCGTGGGACAATAAAGATGAGAGAGCGTGGGACAATAAAGATGAGAGAGCGTGGGACAATAAAGGTGAGAGAGCGTGGGACAATAAAGGTGAGAGAGCGTGGGACAATAATGGTGAGAGAGCGTGGGACAATAATGGTGAGAGCATGGGACAATAAAGGTGAGAGAGCGTGGGACAATAATGGTGAGAGCATGGGACAATAAAGGTGAGAGAGCGTGGGACAATAAAGGTGAGAGAGCGTGGGACAATAATGGTGAGAGAGCGTGGGACAATAATGGTGAGAGAGCGTGGGACAATAATGGTGAGAGAGCGTGGGACAATAAAGATGAGAGCATGGGACAATAATGGTGAGAGCGTGGGACAACAAAGGTGAGAGAGCGTGGGACAATAAAGGTGAGAGAGCATGGGACAATAAAGATGAGAGAGCGTGGGACAATAAGAGCATGGGACAATAAAGATGAGAGAGCATGGGACAATAAAGATGAGAGAGCGTGGGACAATAATGGTGAGAGCATGGGACAATAATGGTGAGAGCATGGGACAACAAAGGTGAGAGAGCGTGGGACAATAATGGTGAGAGCATGGGACAACAAAGGTGAGAGAGCGTGGGACAATAAGAGCATGGGACAATAAAGATGAGAGAGCGTGGGACAATAAAGATGAGAGAGCGTGGGACAATAAGAGCATGGGACAAAGATGAGAGAGCATGGGACAATAAAGATGAGAGAGCGTGGGACAATAATGGTGAGAGCATGGGACAATAATGGTGAGAGCATGGGACAACAAAGGTGAGAGAGCGTGGGACAATAATGGTGAGAGCATGGGACAACAAAGGTGAGAGAGCGTGGGACAATAAGAGCATGGGACAATAAAGATGAGAGAGCGTGGGACAATAAAGATGAGAGAGCGTGGGACAATAATGGTGAGAGCATGGGACAACAAAGGTGAGAGAGCGTGGGACAATAAGAGCGTGGGACAATAATGGTGAGAGAGCATGGGACAATAAAGATGAGAGAGCGTGGGACAATAAGAGCGTGGGACAATAATGGTGAGAGAGCATGGGACAATAAAGGTGAGAGAGCATGGGACAATAAAGGTGAGAGAGCATGGGACAATATAGGTGAGAGCATGGGACAATAAAGATGAGAGAGCGTGGGACAATAATGGTGAGAGAGCGTGGGACAATAAAGATGAGAGAGCGTGGGACAATAAGAGCGTGGGACAATAAGACGGAGATTCAACAAACGCTAAAGAACTCCATTATTTCTTGAAGGTAAAAGCGTGGAAACCTTCTTTTTTAATTCACTCTCCTGAGGTACTTAAGATCACTCGGAGATACAGAGGACAGGTGCTGTGTTGGGCTGTGAGGTCAATCTGTGTTTACGTGGTGTTGAGCAGAGATGAGTAACTAACTGTCTGGCTAAGGGTAACTCTCAGCTCTAGAAGGTTTTATACAGTATGGTAAAAGTTTAAGGCGATAAAAGGTATTATACAAGATATTTACAAAAGTATTAAAAGAAACACAAAATTGTATATACTGTTTTAAGAAGGCGACGGCATTAAAACGAGAGCACACACACACACACTCACTCACACTCTCACACACACACACACACGCACGCACGCACGGTACAAGAAAAAAATAAAAAGCTCATCGAGACGAGATATTTTATTACGGACTATAAACCTATTATTGAAGCTCTCTCACTCCCTACAGTACCTATCTCTCACTATCTATCTACTTCTCACTACCTATATCTACCTACCTATCTCTCATATGTCTCTCTCTTTACATACGTCTCTCACATAACCTTAATATGTGTCTCAACATTCTTAGTGACCTGCTACAGTCGACGGTGGTGGTGGTGAAGAAGATGGTGGTGGTGGTGGTGAAGAAGATAGTGGTGGTGATGGTGGTGGTGATGATGATGGTGGTGGTGGTGGTGATGGTGATGATGGTGGTGATGGTGGTGGTGATGAAGACGGTGGAGGTGATGATGGAGAAGGGGGTGCTGGAGGTGGTGGAAGAGGTATGACCCTTGAATCGATTGATCTGGCCAACCTGTGACCCAGACCAGAGCCACGGATAGGAGGGTGACGACCCCTGCGAGAGAAAAAAAATCCAGGGGTTGTTGATGTCTGCAGCTGAGGGAGAGGCGAGCCCCGTGTCTTGAGACCAACTAGGACATCTTTTGATCCTTGAATGAGCGAGGGAGGGAGGGAGAAGGGAGGGAGGGAGGGAGAAGGGAGGGAGGGAGGTAGGGGGAAGGAGGGGAGGGAGGGGGGAAGAAGGGAGCCAGATGGTGAACCCTTAGCAGTGAACGAGGAGAGAAACGTGACAAGTGGTAAAGTGTATGTCAACAGCAGGATCCAGGAACAGCATGCAAGAACCTAAATGAAATGAGACGTCAAGAGTATGGCAGGTGGGAGCAGCGACACGAAACGATACATCACACGACACATCATCAGTCGCAGCAGCACGACAACATCAGCAGCTGAAGGAGGAGGAGGATTTTACGTGATGGCACTTGACCACGGAAGACGACGAGTGGAAATGGAATGTTTGATAATTATATATTGTACACCTGAGGTCATAGGTCATGTGTCGCCTTACTCACCTGTAAAAAAAAAATAGATAAAATACATAATATAATAACTATAGCTGAAAAACAAATGATAAATATTGCTTGTATACATACTCTTAAGGAGACCAGGAGCCTCCTTGATAAACTTGATTCAATGAAGTAAATACTCCCAGTCAGTTACCACCCCCCCCCCCCTCGAGTGTAAATATGGTGGCGTTACTTCAACTGTCATGTTCCAGGGTTTTATCACAGTTCTGCGCGTGAAGGTGAGAGTAATTTATGACTTTACAAGGTATTTACGACTTTCACCTCCCGTAACCTACCGACCTCCTCCCGTCACCGCCAGCATCCTCTTCCTCCTCCTGCACATTTCACACTTCATCACCACCTTCTGTATAAGCCTTCCTCACGCCCGTATTCCCACCCACACCCGTATTCCCACCCACGCCCATATCAGGCCACCCATCCATCCCCTAACACGAAATATACCTACAGGTAATATTAATTCCTCTAATCGTAACGCAATTTACAAAGGTGTCTCAACCCAAGTCCCGCCTCACCATCAGTTCTGTTCATCATTCCTTCTGCTTCACCATCAGTTCCACATTACTTATCGCGCGTACCCCCCCCCCATTACCACCACTACCTCCACCAACCACCCACTACCACTACCACCACCTCCATCACCACCCACTACCTCCACCAACCACCCACTACCACTACCACCACCTCCATCACCACCCACTACCTCCATTACCACCATCCACTATCTCCATCACCATCCACCACCTCCATCACCACCCACTACCTCCATCACCACCACCCACTATCTCCATCACCATCCACTACCTCCATCACCACCCACTATCTCCATCACCACCTCCATCACCACCCACTACCTCCATTACCACCACCCACTATCTCCATCACCACCCACCACCTCCATCACCACCCACTACCTCACGCTGGCCACTATTACGGGGAGATAACAGCCCAGCTAAGGATATCCGTTATCATGGGGGTGTGGGGGCATGGGGGTGTGGGGGCAGGGGGGTGTGGGGGCAGGGGGGTGTGGGGGCAGGGAGGTGAGGGGTGTAGGGAGGTGAGGAAGTGTGGGGGCAGGGAGGTGAGGGGGTGTGGAGGCAGGGAGGTGAGGGGGTGTGGGGGCAGGGAGGTGAGGGGGTGTGGGGGCAGGGAGGTGAGGGGGTGTGGGGGCAGGGAGGTGAGGGGGTGTGGGGGCAGGGAGGTGAGGAAGTGTGGGGGCAGGGAGGTGAGGGGGTGTGGGGGCAGGGAGGTAAGAGGGTTTGGGGGCAGAGGGAGGAGAAGGGGCGTTGGGGAGGAAAGTGGGGGATCAGGCTGGGAGGAAAAACCGGTTATGGAGACAATCTCAAGTAATTAAATTTCTCGTTCAGTTCTTTCCCTCATATCGTTGGAACCATCCTTGACATCTTTGGTTGTCTATTGAATTACTGTTCCTGCAATTTGGTCAGATTCCTGCTCCAGTTCATTACCTTGGCCCGTGCTAGCTGACATTATACACAGTTCCTTACTCGACCTAAGCACTCGCCCTCCTACCAATTTTTCCCCTTCCCAAATAAAACACCTTTATCTCTCAAACTAAAAAATAAAATAAAATAAAAATCTTCCCTCATATTAAAACAGAAGACCAAGAACTGAGCCACGAGCGAGGCCATTCTCGTAATTATTATGAAAATTACCTCCAAAGAAGTTAAAAAGTGTTTGACAACCACCGAGGCAAGAGAAAAACGACCCAATTTTCATGCAATAAGCAATTAACGTGGAATATTTTAATGAAGGAAAGCCAGGCAATGTTGGTGGCCTCATGAACCATTAAAGTCACCTTCAACATAACGTAATATAATTCAAGACTTGGGGATTACTTATACCGGAAATATACCAGCACCTTCTATCATATATAACTACGACACTTATATATCAGAAATACTAAAGAATTCCGTTATATACATATACAGTATATACTTTAACACATACAGTATCCACAAGCCAATCTTATATGCTAAAATAAGTGCTAGAAAATTTAATGTTGTCTATTTTTTATTTTTTTTTATTTTTACAATATACGTGAAGTTGATAATTCTCCATATGGAAATAATAAAAATAAAACCATATCCAGTCAGTCAGTCAGTCACTCAAGTCAGTCAGTATGTATGTATGTATGTATGTATGTATGTATGTCGTTCATTTCGTTAGATGGAGAACACTTTAATCTTGAATAACACGACTATTTTACTTATTACCTATATTTTAATGACCATTCAGCACTTTACCTCGATAATGACACATGTACACGCCATAACATTATGGTATTCACTTAACATGATGGTTTACCCCCATTTAACATGATGGATTACCCCCACACCAGTTATAATATAAATAAATATCCTAACATTTTTTTCTCACTCAACCATAATAATTGCCAATACTAAACCACTTACCAACACAGACACGAGCCATTGATCACCATGGTAATTATTGTTATATAAATATTGCTATAATGACTGAAACCTGACACCCACCACCACCACTAAACAATAACAAAAACAACTAAAACAATAACAATAGCATTAACAATATTAACAACTACACTAACAAGTACTACAACAACAATAGTAACAATACTACTACTAATAATAAAAATAGCAATACTAACAATAACAATATTAACAAGAAAAGAATGAAAAAATAATAATAAATAATAATAACTCTACACCGATTTCACTCACTTAAAGGTATATAAAACAAGCACTACCCATATTCTCCTGAAGGGGACGTGTGATTAGCTACCATGACAGTGACCATAATAAGATAATGCATAAGACTCCATCCAACTTTGAGACCGATGCTACAAGGATGACTCGTTTTAGGTCGAACTCAACGCGATGTACGGTGTTACTGGTCTACTGTAAGGTATTGAGATATGATATTTTGTCGCACTTCATCATCTTGTATTGTGAGAGTTTGTGTAATGACGGAGCGACGGTAAGGCAGCAGACAGTGACGGTAAGGTAGCAGACAGCGACGGTAAGGCAGCAGACAGCGACGGTAAGGCAGCAGACAGCGACGGTAAGGCAGCAGACAGCGACGGTAAGGTAACAGACAGCGACGGTAAGGCAGCAGACAGCGACGGTAAGGTAGCAGACAGCGACGGTAAGGTAGTAGACAGCGACGGTAAGGCAGCAGACAGCGACGGTAAGGTAGCAGACAGCGACGGTAAGGTAGCAGACAGCGACGGTGAGGCAGCAGACAGCGACGGTAAGGCAGCAGACAGCGACGGTAAGGTAACAGACAGCGACGGTAAGGTAACAGACAGCGACGGTAAGGTAGCAGACAGCGACGGTAAGGTAGCAGACAGCGACGGTGAGGTAGCAGACAGCGACGGTGAGGTAGCAGACAGCGACGGTAAGGTAGCAGACAGCGACGGTAAGGTAGCAGACAGCGACGGTAAGGCAGCAGACAGCGACGGTAAGGTAGCAGACAGCGACGGTAAGGCAGCAGACAGCGAGGGTAAGGTAACAGACAGCGACGGTAAGGTAGCAGACAGCGACGGTAAGGTAACAGACAGCGACGGTAAGGTAGCAGACAGCGACGGTAAGGCAACAGACAGCGACGGTAAGGCAGCAGACAGCGACGGTAAGGTAGCAGACAGCGACGGTAAGGTAGCAGACAGCGACGGTAAGGCAACAGACAGCGACGGTAAGGCAGCAGACAGCGACGGTAAGGTAGCAGACAGCGACGGTAAGGTAGCAGACAGCGACGGTAAGTGTTACAATTCTGTGTTACAATGATCCATTCTCAGTGTTACAAGTCCGTGTTCCAGATCCATTTTAAGTGTTACAACTGTACCTGTATGTAACACTTGTACCGGTGTTCCTAAAGTACTGCACCACCACCAACCACCTCATGACCTCAAGTAACACCAACCATCAACACCAAATTTTTATATAACACCTGTCAAAGAAAATTTCCCCGAGACATATTTTACAATTAAGCTTCCCTGGGGCAGGACACACACGCCGGCTGCCGTAACTCAAGTATTTTAAGACCACGTTGAACCGTAAAAGGAATCACGTATTAGTGGTGGTTCCTCTCGCAAGTCTCCTTCGTTTCAATATTTGTCTTACTTTCTTATCATCGTCTGTTTTTATGTTTCTCCATCTTCTTCATAATTTTTTTTTCAACCACAAGTCATCGTCTCTTAATGTTTCAATATTTGCCTTAATTTCTTATCTTTGTGTGTGTGTGTCTGTGTGGTTTTTTCCCCTTATTCTTTATCTCTCTCTTTCTTACCTCCTCTTAGTCGTTGCCTTTTGTCTCGGTGTTCCCTGTGGCTATTTGTTTTATCATGTTTTTTTTTTTTACTTCTTCTTCGCATCGAGTTTATTGCTCTCATCTGGTCAAATCTTTCCTCCTCGCTCTATTTGTTAACCTTCTCAATGTAGCTCACCCCCCACCTCCTCTTCCTCCTCCTCCACGACCCCCACCTCCTCCTCTTCCTCCTCTTCCTCCTCCTCTTCCAAATGCTTCTTCTCCTCCTCCTTATCGATTGCTGTTTCATTTTTTTATCTTTGTTTTCTTTAACTTTTCTATTCTTCCTAGCATACTTTTAACCTATTTCCACAACTCGAGTCTTATTCACATTATTCACAGAGGTCTATAGTAAGTCAAATATACCTATCGAAGATGTTAAACTACAGTCGTGTTAAATTGCTCGCTCTAACTTAAAACTCCAGTGGTCGGACAAATATGCGTTCATATTCTTATATCCTTTGTAAACAAGAAGGAATATTGACCCTTTTTTGCTACCTTATTTCACAGCTGACCACTTGAGTACGATCTACCAGCGTGTTAAGAAATGTTTGTAAATTATGGACAGTAATTCCTATTATCTGAAGCAAATATTTATTGTAGTCATCAGATCATGGACGACGACACGACATCTGACTTTGTTAAGACCACACCTGACAGCACCAACACACTTGCCAATCAAACACATTACTATAAATTATATCACAAGTTTACCAGGCCTTACTCTCTCACACAGCCCACTTACAGGTACAGGACACCTTTATACCTTCCCAATGTTAGCACTTAGGCATACAATTCCCACAGGTGAAATAATGAAGGACGTACCGACACAACACACCTGGTACGATATGGTTAATGATAAGAAAAGTTCCCAGGTTAATTTTTCAGAGAGAGAGAGAGAGAGAGAGAGAATTTCAGTCACGGATCAATAACGCCACTACTTTACTTGACCACCCTATAGTATTTTCTCTCCAATCTCCTCTTTCATAATCAGAATCATGACCCACCCCCCGACTCACCCTATCCCACCATCCGACTCACCCCACACCCCCCCCCCTGACTCGCCCCGGCTCCACCACCCCGACTCACCCTATCCCACCACCCGACTCACCCCACACCCACCCCCCTGACTCGACTCGACTCCACCACCCCGACTCACCCTATCCCACCACCTAACTCACCCTATCCCACAACCCGACTCACCCCACACCCACCCACCTCCCCTGACTCGACCCGACTCCACCACCGCGACTCACCCTATCCCACCACCCGACTCACCCCACACCCAAACCCCCCTGACTTGACCCGACTCCACCACCTTGACTCACCCTATCCCACCCCTAGACTTACTGACCATAGTAACACATAGGGCATAACATCCGTCAAACGTTATATACGACGCTACACAGCTGACCCAATACACTTAGGAACCAAGACGGGGTAAAAAAAAAAGACAATAAAAGCCATTACCGTAAATAACACCCACCTGAGGTCAGCCAATCACAATAAACATCAACAATAACAATAAACACGACGGCATTAACGACAGTCAACATCGATAAAAAGCTAGAGTAGTAATCATCAATACTAAAGGCTAATAGGAGTTTAGTAACAGAGCTTTGGTCGTCACATCTATTTTGAATACTATTGAGGTCTCTATAACTATTCTGGATATTATCATCTATAAGGCATCGTTATCGTTAACTGGATTAAGGTCGATTATCGGTAAGTCAATGCTCTTATTGTCTGAGGAACTGGCCATACACTGAGCAGTAATACTCATCTTTGGCCATACACTGAGCAGTAATACTCATCTTTGGCCATACACTGAGCAGTAATACTCATCTTTGGCCATACATTGAGCAGTAATACTCATCTTTGGCCATACACTGAGCAGTAATACTCTTCTTTGGCCATACACTGAGCAGTAATACTCATCTTTGGCCATACACTGAGCAGTAATACTCATCTTTGGCCATACATTGAGCAGTAATACTCATCTTTGGCCATACACTGAGCAGTAATACTCATCTTTGGCCATACACTGAGCAGTATTACTCATCTTTGGCCATACACTGAGTAGTAATACTCATCTTTGGCCATACACTGAGCAGTAATACTCATCTTTAGCCATACACTGAGCAGTATTACTCATCTTTGGCCATACACTGAGCAGCATTACTCATCTTTGGCCATACACTGAGCAGTAATACTCATCTTTGGCCATACACTGAGCAGTATTACTCATCTTTGGCCATACACTGAGCAGTAATACTCATCTTTGGCCATACACTGAGCAGTATTACACATCTTTGGCCATACACTGAGCAGTAATACACATCTTTGGCCATACACTGAGCAGTATTACACATCTTTGGCCATACACTGAGCAGTAATACTCATCTTTGGCCATACACTGAGCAGTAATACTCATCTTTGGCCATACACTGAGCAGTAATACTCATCTTTGGCCATACACTGAGCAGTAATACTCATCTTTGGCCATACACTGAGCAGTATTACACATCTTTGGCCATACACTGAGCAGTAATACACATCTTTGGCCATACACTGAGCAGTATTACACATCTTTGGCCATACACTGAGCAGTAATACTCATCTTTGGCCATACACTGAGCAGTATTACACATCTTTGGCCATACACTGAGCAGTAATACTCATCTTTGGCCATACACTGAGCAGTAATACTCATCTTTGGCCATACACTGAGCAGTAATACTCATCTTTGGCCATACACTGAGCAGTAATACTCATCTTTGGCCATACACTGAGCAGTATTACATATCTTTGGCCATACACTGAGCAGTAATACACATCTTTGGCCATACACTGAGCAGTATTACACATCTTTGGCCATACACTGAGCAGTAATACTCATCTTTGGCCATACACTGAGCAGTAATACTCATCTTTGGCCATACACTGAGCAGTAATACTCATCTTTGGCCATACACTGAGCAGTATTACACATCTTTGGCCATACACTGAGCAGTAATACTCATCTTTGGCCATACACTGAGCAGTAATACTCATCTTTGGCCATACACTGAGCAGTAATACTCATCTTTGGCCATACGCTGAGCAGTATTACACATCTTTGGCCATACACTGAACAGTATTACTCATCTTTGGCCATACACTGAGCAATATTACACATCTTTGGCCATACACTGAGCAGTATTACACATCTTTGGCCATACACTGAGCAGTATTACTCATCTTTGGCCATACACTGAGCAGTAATACTCATCTTTGGCCATACACTGAGCAGTATTACTCATCTTTGGCCATACACTGAGCAATATTACACATCTTTGGCCATACACTGAGCAGTATTACACATCTTTGGCCATACACTGAGCAGTAATACTCATCTTTGGCCATACACTGAGCAGTATTACACATCTTTGGCCATACACTGAGCAGTAATACTCTTCTTTGGCCATACACTGAGCAGTAATACTCATCTTTGGCCATACACTGAGCAGTAATACTCATCTTTGGCCATACACTGAGCAGTATTACACATCTTTGGCCATACACTGAGCAGTATTACACATCTTTGGCCATACACTGAGCAGTAATACTCATCTTTGGCCATACACTGAGCAGTATTACACATCTTTGACCATACACTGAGCAGTAATACTCATCTTTGGCCATACACTGAGCAGTATTACACATCTTTGGCCATACACTGAGCAGTAATACTCATCTTTGGCCATACACCGAGCAGTAATACTCATCTTTGGCCATATACTGAGTAGTATTACACATCTTTGGCCATACACTGAGCAGTAATACTCAACTTTGGCCATACACTGAGCAGTAATACTCATATTTGGCCATACACTGAGTAGTAATACTCATCTTTGGCCATACACTGAGCAGTAATACTCATCTTTGGCCATACACTGAGCAGTAATACACATCTTTGGCCATACACTGAGCAGTATTACACATCTTTGGCCATACACTGAGCAGTAATACTCATCTTTGGCCATACACTGAGCAGTAATACACATCTTTGGCCATACACTGAGCAGTAATACTCATCTTTGGCCATACACTGAGCAGTAATACTCATCTTTGGCCATACACTGAGCAGTAATACTCATCTTTGGCCATACACTGAGCAGTATTATACATCTTTGGCCATACACTGAGCAGTAATACTCATCTCGAGATGCAACACAAGTTTTTCTTTAATACGTAAAGATCTGTACCAGCGCAAAGGCTATTATCACCTCTAACAGCCTGGTATAATGCCTCCCTCGTGTCTGTACCAGCGTAAAGGCTATTATCACCTCTAACAGCCTGGTACAATGCCTCCCTCGTGTCTGTACCAGCGCAAAGGCTATTATCACCTCTAACAGCCTGGTATAATGCCTCACTCGGGTCTGTACCAGAGTAAAGGCTATTATCACCTCTAACAGCCTGGTATAATGCCTCCCTCGTGTCTGTACCAGCGCAAAGGCTATTATCACCTCTAACAGCCTGGTATAATGCCTCCCTCGTGTCTGTACCAGCGTAAAGGCTATTATCACCTCTAACAGCCTGGTATAATGCCTCCCTCGTGTCTGTACCAGCGCAAAGGCTATTATCACCTCTAACAGCCTGGTATAATGCCTCCCTCGGGTCTGTACCAGAGTAAAGGCTATTATCACCTCTAACAGCCTGGTATAATGCCTCCCTCGTGTCTGTACCAGCGCAAAGGCTATTATCACCTCTAACAGCCTGGTATAATGCCTCCCTCGTGTCTGTACCAGCGTAAAGGCTATTATCACCTCTAACAGCCTGGTACAATGCCTCCCTCGTGTCTGTACCAGCGCAAAGGCTATTATCACCTCTAACAGCCTGGTATAATGCCTCACTCGGGTCTGTACCAGAGTAAAGGCTATTATCACCTCTAACAGCCTGGTATAATGCCTCCCTCGTGTCTGTACCAGCGCAAAGGCTATTATCACCTCTAACAGCCTGGTATAATGCCTCCCTCGGGTCTGTACCAGAGTAAAGGCTATTATCACCTCTAACAGCCTGGTATAATGCCTCCCTCGGGTCTGTACCAGAGTAAAGGCTATTACCACCTCTAGCAGCCTGGTACAATGCCTCCCTCGGGTCTGTACCAGAGTAAAGGCTATTACCACCTCTAACAGCCTGGTATAATGCCTCCCTCGGGTCTGTACCAGAGTAAAGGCTATTACCACCTCTAACAGCCTGGTATAATGCCTCCCTCGGGTCTGTACCAGAGTAAAGGCTATTACCACCTCTAACAGCCTGGTATAATGCCTCCCTCGGGTCTGTACCAGAGTAAAGGCTATTACCACCTCTAACAGCCTGGTATAATGCCTCCCTCGTGCACAGAGACATTAGGACTGCCGAGATGGATGAATTTATTATATTAATATCATAACAAAAATAAAACAGTTAGTGTAACTTAAAACTATTCGTCCAACATATATAAAACGGGACTAACAAGCGAGGTGTGTCGCTGGTAATGCCTCCAACGAGCACAACAAACTTACAATATCGCTACATACAGTAAGTCAATTAGGTAGTTTGTCCCTGACCTTACAATAATAGGCGTGACTCTTTAAAATATTCTGACCTGTTAATATGAACTAACCTACCTAGCATAGCATAACCTAACCTACCGAGCATAACCTAACCTAACCACACCAAAAATAGTATAGTTGACTTGTAGAGTATTTTAATCTTCAAATATCTATGAAATGAACTAATCGAACAGAAATAACCTGCCGTACACAGGAGCTTCTCAGCGTCGCCTCCAGTTTGTCAAAAATCGTAAAAGCCGATACAACGTACAGCGTATTCCTCGTACACTCGTTATGTTATATGGAGAAATTCCCTCTAGCTGGTCGTCACGTAATACCAGAGAATCATTGCAGAAAAAGACTTAAGTCAACACACAAAGAATTACTAAAGTCTCGCTCTATCACTTAACTTATTCACTCATAATCACTGTCAGGTGAAGCGAAGTACGACCCATTATTGTGAGTCATGACCTACCTTGCATGTCTACTGTATATAAGGAACAAACAAGCAGTATACCTTATTAACCAGCAGAGGTCATGGCAACCCTTCTTCCTTGTCTTCTTACAGCACCACCTTAAGATTTTCTATTCACTTCGCACATAAGTAATATTTGTTTGGTGGAACAAAAACCGATATCCATGTTTTTAGTAACAGACATCTTTTTCTCCCTTGTATTACTGTTACGAACTTTCTTTATGTTCACTTCTTACTAGAGGTCTATTTACTATTCGAAACACTCAATGATTATCAGCACAAAGTCACCACTCACGCACCAAGGCGACGTTTCCTTAATGGCTTCTGCAAGTTCTGCCTCACACGTCATACGCCCACTCGCATTCACAAACGAGCAAAAATTTAAATTATTTATTTTGTGCTTTATGTAAAATTTGAGAACTTAATAATCTATTATACTATGATGGTCACATTTTTTTATTAACTGCTTCAGCATTCTAAATAAATCATCACGATCCTTAAACGCAAATTTTTAAATGCAAAATGAAACCTACACTAGCCGAAGACTTTACGGAAGATAAGAACGAGATGCCGTTGACGTGTGATTGAAATAATGTTGGACAGTCGCTGGATGGTTCTGACACCTGACGCGCAAGAAATACAATCCAGTGTTTACCTGATAACAAAATCATCTAACACTTCATTTGATATTTATTATGTTTAGGAAAAAAACAATTATTACTATTATCATCATTAATAGTAATTAATTTATTCATAACTATCATAAATGAGATACTAATTAATTATTTAAAAGACAAAAATTCCAAGTTAACGATGCAGGAACAACACACCTTAAGGGATACAATCAAGCGAGTAATTATGTTACCTGAGGCATACCTTACACTACACAGTTTAGTATATAACATTACCTTAAAATTGAAGTTAAATTAGCCAAAAAATTGTTTAGTCTGTTGACGGAAATATCTGGCGGAGTAGTGGCAGAGACATATTCCCTCACAATGTTACAAATTAACAAACCCTGTGAGTCGATGGTGGCTGACAGTGTTTCCAACCTCACAACCAAGAGACAATGTTACCAACCCTACAACAAATGTTAATAAAAGTCACCAATAGCAGTCCACTATAACTCATCACCTATATGAATATTACACAAATTAACGCAGCATTAACAGATAAAATTTGTTCCTTTACCTATACGTTCCATTGTTTAATTACAATTATAACTACATCGGTCAATTCAGATATAAAATATAAAAAAAATATACAAAAAATAGTACAGTGTTAATTGTTACGCAGATTTGAAGCACTGACAACAACTGCCTAATTACCGTGGGAAAAATTGTGTCCACGTGCAGGCTGCCTGTGTTTTAAATGCGTACAGTTTCTGGACGCTAATGGGCACCCTAAATTTTAATCGTGTTCTAAGCGTGTTTTTTTTTTGGCCCTAAAACAACACGATAAGAACATGTTGTGGACTCGATGGAGGCGAACCATGTACACAACCTTTACTGTAACCCAGGTCATCGAGTTCCTTCCATAATTATTAAAGTCAATTCCGTGACGTATTATTTTGTTCCCGACGAGAAAGGTTCATATATTATTGTAAAAAAAAAAAAAAAAAAAAAAAATGTATTTTTACTGACGTCGGAAAGTCAAAATATTCTAAAATCAACAGAGGTAGTTGACCAGACTTAATTAAATTGGGTTCAGAGTATCATACCTTTATTACTCTGATGGAAAAAATAATAATAATATCCATCATAGGAGAAAGACACTACAGCACGTATAAAATGAATCGCTACAGAAATTCCCCCAATGGCGGAAAATGGCCGGTACGGTATCACAAACCACGTAATGAAGAACAAGAGTTAAGAAAGAGCCAACAATACACATCTATCAACTCTTGGACTGTGTTGCTCTTATTTATTTATTTATTTAGTTTATGCAGCAAAGTCCAGCACCTTAATTAGCATACAACAGACGTAGGTTTCCCATGCGGCTCTCCCCAACCTCTCCCACATCCTCCTCCTCCTCTGTTGCTTCTTCCTCTTTCCTCTATACCCCCACCCCTCCCCCACCCCCCCACCCCCACATCCTCCTCTTCTATTGCCTCTCCCTCTCCTCCACCATGTTCCTCCCACACTTCCCTCCCTCTTCTTTCTGGCGTCTTATACATATTCAGATACATTTATTTTTAGTCACTCGGGTTTTGTCATGATAGTCGCAATGTTGACACAGGAATACCATACAACAGCTGACAAGAGGGAAAACAAACACAAACAGACGCAGTAACACTCGACACCTCAAAGTATAAACAAACGAACTAACAAACGAACTAACAAATACTTTAAACCCGATTCATAATAGTTACGTTCCTAATAACCTCAAGATATTAGACAGTTAAAAGAGTGTTTATGTACTTGGAATATTGAAAGGTGTTTTCTCAAGATGGTACCAGACATGACTCCCCTTATAGTAGGTGGTGACGCCAGTATCATATATGGATCGTGTTTGGTAAAGGTAAATGGCAGGTGAGTGATGTTTAACCTATAGTGTTAGGTAAAGGTGAATGGCAGGTGAGTGATGTTTAACCTATAGTGTTTGGTAAAGATGAATGGCAGGTGAGTGATGTTTAACCTATAGTGTTAGGTAAAGGTGAATGGCAGGTGAGTGATGTTTAACCTATAGTGTTTGGTAAAGGTAAATGGCAGGTGAGTGATGTTTAACCTATAGTGTTAGGTAAAGGTGAATGGCAGGTGAGTGATGTTTAACCTATAGTGTTTGGTAAAGATGAATGGCAGGTGAGTGATGTTTAACCTATAGTGTTAGGTAAAGGTGAATGGCAGGTGAGTGATGTTTAACCTATAGTGTTTGGTAAAGGTAAATGGCAGGTGAGTGATGTTTAACCTATAGTGTTAGGTAAAGGTGAATGGCAGGTGAGTGATGTTTAACCTATAGTGTTAGGTAAAGGTGAATGGCAGGTGAGTGATGTTTAACCTATAGTGTTAGGTAAAGGTGAATGGCAGGTGGGTGATGTTTAACCTATAGTGTTTGGTAAAGATGAATGGCAGGTGGGTGATGTTTAACCTATAGTGTTTGGTAAAGATGAATGGCAGGTGAGTGATGTTTAACCTATAGTGTTAGGTAAAGGTGAATGGCAGGTGGGTGATGTTTAACCTATAGTGTTTGGTAAAGATGAATGGCAGGTGGGTGATGTTTAACCTATAGTGTTAGGTAAAGGTGAATGGCAGGTGGGTGATGTTTAACCTATAGTGTTAGGTAAAGGTGAATGGCAGGTGAGTGATTTTAACCTATAGTGTTAGGTAAAGGTGAATGGCAGGTGAGTGATTTTAACCTATAGTGTTAGGTAAAGGTGAATGGCAGGTGAGTGATGTTTAACCTATAGTGTTAGGTAAAGGTGAATGGCAGGTGAGTGATGTTTAACCTATAGTGTTAGGTAAAGGTGAATGGCAGGTGAGTGATGTTTAACCTATAGTGTTAGGTAAAGGTGAATGGCAGGTGAGTGATGTTTAACCTATAGTGTTAGGTAAAGGTGAATGGCAGGTGAGTGATGTTTAACCTATAGTGTTAGGTAAGGTGAATGGCAGGTGAGTGATGTTTAACCTATAGTGTTAGGTAAAGGTGAATGGCAGGTGAGTGATGTTTAACCTATAGTGTTAGGTAAAGGTGAATGGCAGGTGAGTGATGTTTAACCTATAGTGTTAGGTAAAGGTGAATGGCAGGTGAGTGATGTTTAACCTATAGTGTTAGGTAAAGGTGAATGGCAGGTGAGTGATGTTTAACCTTTAGTGTTAGGTAAAGGTGAATGGCAGGTGGGTGATGTTTAACCTATAGTGTTAGGTAAAGGTGAATGGCAGGTGGGTGATGTTTAACCTATAGTGTTTGGTAAAGGTGAATGGCAGGTGAGTGATGTTTAACCTATAGTGTTAGGTAAAGGTGAATGGCAGGTGAGTGATGTTTAACCTATAGTGTTAGGTAAAGGTGAATGGCAGGTGAGTGATGTTTAACCTATAGTGTTAGGTAAAGGTGAATGGCAGGTGAGTGATGTTTAACCTATAGTGTTAGGTAAAGGTGAATGGCAGGTGAGTGATGTTTAACCTATAGTGTTAGGTAAAGGTGAATGGCAGGTGAGTGATGTTTAACCTATAGTGTTAGGTAAAGGTGAATGGCAGGTGAGTGATGTTTAACCTATAGTGTTAGGTAAAGGTGAATGGCAGGTGAGTGATGTTTAACCTATAGTGTTAGGTAAAGGTGAATGGCAGGTGAGTGATGTTTAACCTATAGTGTTAGGTAAAGGTGAATGGCAGGTGAGTGATGTTTAACCTATAGTGTTAGGTAAAGGTGAATGGCAGGTGAGTGATGTTTAACCTATAGTGTTAGGTAAAGGTGAATGGCAGGTGGGTGATGTTTAACCTATAGTGTTAGGTAAAGGTGAATGGCAGGTGAGTGATGTTTAACCTATAGTGTTAGGTAAAGGTGAATGGCAGGTGGGTGATGTTTAACCTATAGTGTTAGGTAAAGGTGAATGGCAGGTGAGTGATGTTTAACCTATAGTGTTAGGTAAAGGTGAATGGCAGGTGAGTGATGTTTAACCTATAGTGTTAGGTAAAGGTGAATGGCAGGTGAGTGATGTTTAACCTATAGTGTTAGGTAAAGGTGAATGGCAGGTGAGTGATGTTTAACCTATAGTGTTAGGTAAAGGTGAATGGCAGGTGAGTGATGTTTAACCTATAGTGTTAGGTAAAGGTGAATGGCAGGTGAGTGATGTTTAACCTATAGTGTTAGGTAAAGGTGAATGGCAGGTGGGTGATGTTTAACCTATAGTGTTAGGTAAAGGTGAATGGCAGGTGGGTGATGTTTAACCTATAGTGTTAGGTAAAGGTGAATGGCAGGTGAGTGATGTTTAACCTATAGTGTTAGGTAAAGGTGAATGGCAGGTGAGTGATGTTTAACCTATAGTGTTAGGTAAAGGTGAATGGCAGGTGAGTGATGTTTAACCTATAGTGTTAGGTAAAGGTGAATGGCAGGTGAGTGATGTTTAACCTATAGTGTTAGGTAAAGGTGAATGGCAGGTGAGTGATGTTTAACCTATAGTGTTAGGTAAAGGTGAATGGCAGGTGAGTGATGTTTAACCTATAGTGTTAGGTAAAGGTGAATGGCAGGTGAGTGATGTTTAACCTATAGTGTTAGGTAAAGGTGAATGGCAGGTGAGTGATGTTTAACCTATAGTGTTAGGTAAAGGTGAATGGCAGGTGGGTGATGTTTAACCTATAGTGTTAGGTAAAGGTGAATGGCAGGTGGGTGATGTTTAACCTATAGTGTTAGGTAAAGGTGAATGGCAGGTGAGTGATGTTTAACCTATAGTGTTAGGTAAAGGTGAATGGCAGGTGAGTGATGTTTAACCTATAGTGTTAGGTAAAGGTGAATGGCAGGTGAGTGATGTTTAACCTATAGTGTTAGGTAAAGGTGAATGGCAGGTGAGTGATGTTTAACCTATAGTGTTAGGTAAAGGTGAATGGCAGGTGAGTGATGTTTAACCTATAGTGTTAGGTAAAGGTGAATGGCAGGTGAGTGATGTTTAACCTATAGTGTTAGGTAAAGGTGAATGGCAGGTGAGTGATGTTTAACCTATAGTGTTAGGTAAAGGTGAATGGCAGGTGAGTGATGTTTAACCTATAGTGTTAGATAAAGGTGAATGGCAGGCGAGTGATGTTTAACCTATAGTGTTAGGTAATGGTGAATGGCAGGCGAGTGATGTTTAACCTATAGTGTTAGGTAAAGGTGAATGGCAGGTGAGTGATGTTTAACCTATAGTGTTAGGTAATGGTGAATGGCAGGCGAGTGATGTTTAACCTATAGTGTTAGGTAAAGGTGAATGGCAGGCGAGTGATGTTTAACCTATAGTGTTAGGTAAAGGTGAATGGCAGGCGAGTGATGTTTAACCTATAGTGTTAGGTAATGGTGAATGGCAGGCGAGTGATGTTTAACCTATAGTGTTAGGTAAAGGTGAATGGCAGGTGAGTGATGTTTAACCTATAGTGTTAGGTAAAGGTGAATGGCAGGTGAGTGATGTTTAACCTATAGTGTTAGGTAAAGGTGAATGGCAGGTGAGTGATGTTTAACCTATAGTGTTAGGTAAAGGTGAATGGCAGGTGGGTGATGTTTAACCTATAGTGTTAGGTAAAGGTGAATGGCAGGTGAGTGATGTTTAACCTATAGTGTTAGGTAAAGGTGAATGGCAGGTGAGTGATGTTTAACCTATAGTGTTAGGTAAAGGTGAATGGCAGGTAAAAATATAAATAGATAAATATATCAATAAATTAATAAATTCTCAGGTCAACACGTTGGATATAATACAGACAGACATTGGAGAGAAGAAAATACAATAAGTTAAGTAGTGTTATTGTGTGACAGATGAGGTGTGGTGGTGAGTGGGTGTGTGTGGGTGAGTGTAGTGGTATGGTGAGTGTGGTGAGTGTAGTGGTATGGTGAGTGTAGTGGTTAGACAGGTGTGGTGTGATGGTCATGTGAGGTGTGGTAAGTATAGTGGTGACAGGTGTGGTAGGTGTGTAGTGCTGAGAGGTGTGGCAAGTATAGTGGTGACAGGTGTAGTGAGGAGTGGTTAGACAGGTGTGGTATGATGGTGGTGCTAAGAGGTGTGGTAAGTATAGTGGCGACAGGTGTGGTTAGGTGTGTAGTGCTGAGAGGTGTGGTGAGTGTAGTGTTAAACAGGTCAGTGTGGTGGTAGTGACAGGTGTGGTGAGTGTAGTGATTAAACAGGTGAGTGTGGTGGTGGTGGTGGTGGTGAATGTGATGGTGAAACAACTATAGTGAGTAGAACTGAGTGAGGCCTAGATAACATCACCAAACAGCTGTGATTATATTCCATTATTTTTTTTCTCAGCCTCACAGCCACGTAAACACACCCCCCCCCCCCCCCACACACACAATATGGCGGACCAGGTTGGCGAAGGAGAGTTAACTTTAAGCACCACTGTCAGTTTAAGTTAAGCTCGCTCTGATGAATGCGATTAAGTTATGTTAATGTGAAGACAGGTTAGGCTAGAAGCTTTTTGTGTGTGTGTGTGTAAGAGTCATCCAACATCGGTTATCTCAGGAGCCTCACTATAAATTCCATAACTTTTCTTCTCCTTAATATCATCAAGACACAAGTAGGATCACCCTGGTACTCTCACCCACCCACCTACCCACTCACCCACCTACCCACTCACCCACTCATGACCACTGAGAAAAAAAAGAACTAAATGAAAAACAAAACCAATCCCGAATAATGGCAAGTAAATAAAGTGGTGATAAAACACTAAAAAAATAAATCGATAACTCAGGAATAAATTAGAAAATACTATACCCTCGTTATTATCAATTACACCAAGTATTTTCAGGAATATAAACTTCAGCATTTACAGACTAAGCGAACGTCAATAAATAAATAAATAAATAAAATCTTCCTTTCCAAGCATTTCTAACCACGCCTACTAACAGCTGCATACCTCACCCGATCACAGACTTAATACTTATTGAAGGCAGGGAACCGTGATCCTCCTGAAGTGTTTAACAAGGAGAACCCGCGGGTGAGTTAACTTATCCGCTAACCCTTCATACGCGTCTCCGCCAGTACCAACACTCGCTGGTTTATCCGAAGGAGTTTATTATTAACCAGTAAGATATTATCAACTTGGACTATACACCAATTATCAACTTGGACTATAGACCAATTATCAACTTGGACTATACACCAATTATCAACTTGGACTATACACCAATTATCCGCCGTAAAGGTCAATGTTCGCTGATAATGAGATGCACTTTACGATTATCCCGGAGTATAGTTTTAACTGATGCGCGTGTTGTAGTTATACACCATTAAGGCAAGAGGCTATGCGAGTCGTCTTAGATATTACGAGAGCAAGAACTTGGACGAGGCCGCCATATAGCACACTTAAGAGCCACACACACACACACACACACACACACACCGCCTGTGTTTAATACCATGAGCCATCTGTGCTTGCTTACTCTGATCTATGGCTCATAAAGTTCTTGACAACAAACATTAAGTAAACAGACAATTAGGATCAACCAATGAACACAGAGAGGAAGGTACTCGTGGCATCAATTAAATGTATACAATATATATTGGGTCAATATCATTAATTTACCAAGTCTGGCGAGTACCATAAACTCACAGGCAGAAACTTTCATTGGTGACGCTCTTTATCCCACAGAATACACAGGTAAAAATAGACGCCTCGTGGGGACTGGAACAAACAGCTGGGGGGCTGGCCGGCACCACCAACAAACACTGGGGTTCACAAAATAAACATTGTCCAGTGAGGTTATATTTTATCCTTCACAATAAACAAGAAGCCTCTGAAAGCAAACTTCATGGATCATAATAATCTTTATGGCTTCTGAGAGATTCAGTGAGCAATAATCTTAAACAAGAGAAACAATTGTGTTGCTGTGTCACTGCTGTACCGCCGCTGTGTCTGGCGACATGCATTGATGACACGCGCACACACACACACACATGCTCGTGTGATGGATAATACCGCCTGAGACAGTACGCCGGGATTTAATTTGAGCACAGTGTTGAAGGTCAACTCGATCATGTTTGGTAGTGACGGTCAGTTGGTCCTCTTGTCAACTGCTGCTTTATTCTCTGCACCTCTCTCCGTCTACCAGCAGGAACCGTCAGTATACAGACGGTGTACAGCAGGGACTGATGAAGAAACTTTTTGTGTGGACTGCAGAGTTAGTTGTTTCTGAAGGAAGACGGGCCCTTCTTTGAGGTGTGAGTGTAGGAAACTCATTCAATCAATCAGAGTACCGTCCTCATATCTGAGGGTTGGCGACCACAGTCCACCACTCTACTGGGCAGTAAATCCTCCAGGGCGGAGAACCATGATCAACAGCTGCAACAGGCACATTGATGACGGGGCTCTCAAGTGTAGAAGTAACTATTCTAATGAGGTTAAGACCACACCGACGACGTAGAGGCCGAACTTCATTGCGGTCGAGGAAGGCTGTAAGGACATGAGAACAGTGGCGGGCAAGGAAGGGAGAGTGAACATATTAGACACTGAAGGAGGAGGCAGTACAGTATATTATCTCAACAAGGGGAGGAAGATTTAATTCAGGTTACATGTTGACTATTGTGGTGGAGGCGGGACAACCCAGGATAAATCTCAAGACGGTTTTAGAACTTTACAAGGATCTAGATACTCGTTAGGGAGGTGACACAGGGCAGGTGAAGGTAAACGGTGGACTACAGATCTGAAGAAAATAATAATATAAACACTGTTGGTTACCCACGTCACTCATATTCTATTGACGTGTTTGTCTATTACTCTAAACACCGTACTGTACAAGTAACGTAGATATATATATACGTATAGTGTTAATAAAAATCTACAGTAAAGTTCACCCAAATAAAATTAGAGTCAGGTGTCAAGTACAGTGAGACAAATGGTTTACAAGAAAAAAACATTGACAGAGAGAGAGAGACCCGGTCATCCCCATCAGTTTGGTGTCATACCCTAGGCTAGACTGTGAGGGCGGGGCCGGTACAGGGAGTTGCCGAGTCACCGCTGGTAACTGACCCGCCCTCTCCTTATCTATGATGCTGCCTGGTAAGTCCCGTTTACCACTGGTACTGTGGCTGACCAGGAAACACCCTGACGACAAGCTTGGTCCTCCAGATCTGATATAAAAGAACGGCTATTATTCTCTTCTATAATTATTGACAAAAATAAAAGAAAGATTTCCATCCCTTTGCCCTTTACAGAAACAAATGAGAATATAATGTCATTACGTGTTACTTGATACATATAATGTACCCGCATTATATACAGTCCTGTCGCCTGCAGCTTCATAAACCCTTGAGATTCAGACTCGTGAAACTGACGCAGTAAACAATAGTCCGAATCTCAGGGTTCATGAAGCGGCGAGAACAAGACCTCACCACACTACCGTTTACCAAGTACACTTCAACCATAACTTCATCCCCGAGTCTAAGCTAACAGATTACTGTACAGGTATACAAATCGCCTTACACCTAACTAACTTGGCTAAACAGACAACATCCAGTCCACAGATCACTTTAGTCATAACCACAGCAGCTGGTTATGCAGAAATAGATTTCACTGACGTACTGTACATCGTTGTGGAGATGAAGGTAACCAACAAGCCAGAGGTCGATACTACTGTCCTCCTCGCCTCCCAGTTAAACCTACTACTGTCCTCCTCGCCTCCCAGTTAAACCTACTACTGTCCTCCTCGCCTCCCAGTTAAACCTACTACTGTCCTCCTCGCCTCCCAGTTAAACCTACTACTGTCCTCCTCGCCTCCCAGTTAAACCTACTACTGTCCTCCTCGCCTCCCAGTTAAACCTACTACTGTCCTCCTCGCCTCCCAGTTAAACCTACTACTGTCCTCCTCGCCTCCCAGTTAAACCTACTACTGTCCTCCTCGCCTCCCAGTTAAACCTACTACTGTCCTCCTCGCCTCCCAGTTAAACCAATTATTCACATGATCTCTGGGAAACCGTAAACATTTCACAAAGCCTTACTTGACATCTGTGCTGCAACAAACACAAACACAACACACTACCATTATTTTCTGTTGTGTAATCCACCATAAGTCACCTAAGTGGCCCGGCGGTTTGCAGCTGTGGGATTTTACACCAAATTTTTTTTTCAACTTTTATTTTCCCCCTAAATAACCAATATCTCTTATACTAAAATAATATAAGAAAAAACACGAAAATTTAGAAGATGGATTACGGATTATAAAAGAGAATACAATAACAAAAGGAAAAAAAAAAGAAAAACAAAAGACTGCAACATCTTCTACTACGATTTACTTTTCATCTCTACCTTTCCTCACCCACTTTGCTATCGATCAGTCTTGCCTCCCTCACCCCCCACCCCCACTTAAGTTGAGATTTCATTACCTTCTATCTTACCCCCAACCACCCCCCCCTCTCCTCCCCTACACGCACCACAAAGAACCTGGCGAGCGAAATAAGGGTGAAAATATGGCTCGTCTTACTATAAATACACCACACTACATTAATGCACAAAGACTACACCCTTACCTATATCACTGTACACACAATAAACACTACTATATAACTTCAAACCGCACCATACTGCACCATACACTAGCATAATACAATATGTCGAGTATGGTGTAATACTCTCATTGACCTGACAATATATCACATGCTGGGGATCTATTCACGTCTACTGGAGGAGCTGACCTGGCGGTGATAAAACTACCTTACTGGGGGAGAGGGAAAGACAGGATAAGAATGGCACATTGTGGGTATGGTAGGAGGAGGAGGAGGAAGGGGGGGAGGAAGGAAGAGGAGGAGAGATAGGAAATGGGAGGAGGAGGAAGGAAGAGGAGGAGAGATAGGAAATGAGAAGGGGAGGTAGGAATAGGAGGAGGAAGAAGAGGAAAGCCAAGGGAAGAGGGATAGCAAGTGAGGGGGGGGGGAGGAACGTTATGGAAAGAGAGATAGGAACTGGGGAAGAAGAGGAGGAAGAGCAGGAAGAGAAGGAGGAGATGGAAGAAGAGGAAAGCCATCGGAGGAGAGACAGGAACTGAGGAGAAGGGTGGGGGTAGGAGGAGGAAGAGAAGGAAAAAACAAGGAATGGGAGCAAGACAGACTGACAGAGAAGAACATGGGAGGAAGACAGACTGACAGAGAAGAACATGGGAGGAAGACAGACTGACAGAGAAGAACATGGGAGGAAGACAGACTGACAGAGAAGAACATGGGAGGAAGACAGACTGACAGAGAAGAACATGGGAGGAAGACAGACTGACAGAGAAGAACATGGGAGGAAGACAGACTGACAGAGAGGGAGGTGGGAGGAAGACAGACTGACAGATGAACATGGGAAAGACAGACTGACAGAGAAGAACATGGGAGGAAGACAGACTGACAGAGAAGAACATGGGAGGAAGACAGACTGACAGAGAAGACAGACTGACAGAGAAGAACATGGGAGGAAGACAGACTGACAGAGAAGAACATGGGAGGAAGACAGACTGACAGAAGATGGAGATAGATCATCAGACAAAATAAAAGGAAGAGAAAAAGGAAATAAGAATGAGTAAAGATGAAAGAGACAAGAATGAAGACATAAAGAAGAAAAAAAAAATAACCACAGGAAATATTTATGGAGGAAAGAAAGTGACACCTCCCCCCGCCCCTCAGGTTGAATGATGTATGACCTTCACGCCTCAACACCCGCAACACACACACACACACGCAATACAAAAGTTAACTCAGGGCTGCGGTGTTGTCCTCTCATCCACCACAACCATGGGATATAATAAAAAAATAAACATCCCCTCAGCTTACAATATATCCCTAAAAAATTCCCCTCCCCTCAAAATAAGCCCCCAAAATACTCCCCCCACCCAAAAAAAAAAATAAAGTAATCCCCCCTGAAAAAAAAATTCTCCCACGTTCACAAAACCTATAGGAACAATCTCAGCTGCCAATAACCTCAACTACATATGAATACAAGATATATACGAGATAATTCCCATCCAAGGTCATCTGAGGTCATATATAACTCTATGGTTAACAGTACCCATGTCTCACTTACTCTTAGATCGAGTACTTTTCTTTTTATCATTGACCTCTGACCTTTGACCTTCTCTGACCTTTTGTAATAGGGTCATGGATATAGTCCTGTGTCCTAGATGTCATTTAAACACATAAGTTAATGATCATTGTTTATTGATATATTTTTAGGGGTCAATGAGATGTCTGTTTAAATGGATAAGAGAGAGAGAGAGAGAGATAAAACACCAACAAAGAAAGGAAGGGTAAAGAAGGAGACGACAAATGGGAGGAGGAGGAGAAGGTTAGTCAATAACTTTGCTCAAGGTCGATTTTTATATTATTTCGTTTCATTCAATTTCTTCATCTTCAATTCTCACTTTTCGGGGTCAATCTCACGCCGCCAGTCAAGCAAAACAAATACTTAAAAAAAATTATAATTACTGTACCTTGAATTAACTTACATCCTGGAGGTTTGAATTTTCATATCTCTACACACCTGTTACGGAGTTTTATGACTTCCACACATGTGACTTTTATATTATTCATCCTCAATCTATTAATCTCTATTATTTTCACACGTGTTAATTCAATCATCGTAATTTTATATCATTTCCTCACAAGAGAAGGCGGTGAAAATAACACTCGTCAGCACATGACCACCTGACTCACTGAAGGCGAAGGAATGATGCAAATGCCAAAGACGTCCCGCTGATTTCACTTTTCAGAGCCAGAAACTAGAAATGGTATAAGACGTGTAATTTATGCAACTTTGGGGGGGCCACCTACTGACTTCACCTTCCAAATTCACTTCTGTAGATCGTGAAAATTCAGTCTAGTTTATGGTTAGGTTAGTTTATGGTTAGGTTAGTTTATGGTAAGGTTAGTTTATGGTTAGGTTAGTTTATGGTTAGGTTAGTTTATGGTTAGGTTAGTTTATGGTTAGGTTAGTTTATGGTTAGGTTAGTTTATGGTAAGGTTAGTTTATGGTTAGGTTAGTTTATGGTTAGGTTAGTTTATGGTTAGGTTAGTTTATGGTTAGGTTAGTTTATGGTTAGGTTAGTTTATGGTTAGGTTAGTTTATGGTTAGGTTAGTTTATGGTAAGGTTAGTTTATGGTTAGGTTAGTTTATGGTTAGGTTAGTTTATGGTTAGGTTAGTTTATGGTTAGGTTAGTTTATGGTAAGGTTATAGATTCCATGGCGTGTGTGTGTGTGTGTGTACGCCAATTTGTAGTTTCGCTAAGATCTAAAGTTCGCCGAAAGAAGTGAATAAACTTATGTATGCAAATTAAGATGTGAGAACACAGCTGGTGCTCGCTGGCTCTTGATCTTCACTTGATTATACTTGAATATATTTATATATATATATATATATATATATATATATATATATATATATATATATATATATATATATATATATATATATATATATAATATGATATGTGTGTGTGTGGCGCCAAAGGGGTTTATTGAGCGATTAAAGAGATTAAGTCTTGTAATCCTACAGTTTTTTGCTAAACCCAAATAACCTTTACGTTTGTTTATAGCTGTAAATGATATAAATTAGTTATCATGTGGGAAAACTGTCTGTTTCCCAATATATCCCCACTTTGCCACATATGGTTGGATAAGGTTAGTAATAATACTATTTATTTAGTTTGTACTATAACTACCTACAAGCTCTTCTCTACAGTATGTCACAGGTCCAGCCTCACTGTTTGGATTTAAAAATAATTCTCCCTAATTACTTCACTAAATACATATAAGTCATATGAGAGTTTCCTTGTGAGGATGCAGGCAGACGCTGGTCCTCAACGAGCAGCCAGCAGGGTACAACACTCTCTCTACAGGGTTGTGTTTACGCTCTATTACTCTAACATAAAATAAATATGTAAAATAAATACTGAAAAAGTAAAATTAACCATAATCACCAAACATTAAAATTAACACATAATAAATAATGGTTGCCCTTCGTGTAACGAGGACGGCCGGCCCAAGAAACAGTCCAAGACGACCGGACAACTCGCCAACTGCACTGGCTAACCATTACCCCGGAATACGATCGATAAACTGATTAACATCCAGGTTCCCAATTACTGCTAGGTAAGACAGAGGCAAATGGCGTAAAGAAACTTGCTCATAGTTTCACCCTGCCCGGGGATCGAACCCGGGTCCACTCGTATGCATAAAACACTATTATAGTTGAAATTAGTTGTTGCAGCACCAGTGAGGCCAACAGGGAGTGTTTGTGGTGATACAATAATGTGGCCCTAAAACATAACGGGTCTGATGTTATGGTGGTGCTGTTAACACTCTAGTTTGTGCGTTTACATTTATTATTAGTGCAGTAGTTACATGTAGTTATTTCTCCCAGGTTTACCACACACTGTATAGTACTTATCTCTGACCCTGAACTACCAACACAAAAAGTGGTTTACTGAGTCATGTCTGTTGTGTCTTCCTCCTGGATTAATTATGTTTGTTGCTCTCTCTCTCTCTCTCTCTCTCTCTGTCCACCACAGTTCACTAAATGTACGGGTCATGATTTTTAAACGGAAGATCACAGTTTTTTTAGGCCAAATTTGGTATATATTCCAATTATAAAGTTAAAAGTAAAAAAAAAATACTTCTTTATCAACATAATCTATGAATAACACTAAATCAATTAAAAATGCCAATAATAATAATAATAATAATAATAATAATAATAGTAATAGTAATAACAATAATAATAATAATAATTATAATAATAATAATAACAATAATAATAATAATAATCTAAGCACGACCTATAAATTAATGTCGTCTTTGAATTTTTTTTTAATTACTAGTGTATAACTAATTAATTTATTCGGAAGCTACCGCACTCAGCAAAGGTCTTGATATCCACTGAATAAACTTCCTATTAAAAACGACATTGCACTTCTTGGCCAGAGTTGACCCCGTGTGTTGACAACTGGCCCTGGCCATGGACTCATCCGGCTGTAGAAGATTCATTTAAATGTACAATAAAATGGACCATGGTTTTTTTAGAAGAAAATAATGAACCAAACAGGGATGGGGTTAGGGGGGTAAGGGGGTTAGGGGGTTAGGGAGGTAAGGGGGTGAGAGGGAGGGAGGGGGGTTAGGGGGGTAAGGGGGGTGAGAGGGAGGGAGGGGGGTTAGGGGGGTAAGGGGGGTGAGAGGGAGGGAGGGGGGTAGGGGGGTAAGAGGGAGTAAGGGAGGGAGGGGGGTGAGGGGGGTGAGGGGGGTAAAGGGGGGTGAGAGAGTGGCCACTACTAACTCAGCCAGCCAGCCAATATTCCACTCAGTAGAGGCGAGCGCCGTTCACTTCTCCACACGACCATCAACATGGTGTATCGGGAAGCTGCCACTCCTTTGTTCCCCAGACTAATAAAGCCAAACATCTGGGCCAGGCTAAGTCACCGGGGCCAGACTAAGTCACCAGGGCCAGGCTAAGTCACCAGGGCCAGGCTAAGTCACCAGGACCAGGCTAAATCACCAGGGCCAGGCTAAGTCACCAGGACCAGGCTAAGTCACCAGGGCCAGGCTAAATCACCATTTGATTCTTGGCCAAATTCACCAATAATCACCCACAAGAAAATATCCCCATTATTTAATAAGACATTTGAAGGCAGTCATACTTGTGTCTTCTGTGTCACACCCAGCCATAGTTGGAGAGAGAGAGAGAGAGAGAGAGAGAGAGAGAGAGAGAGAGAGAGAGAGAGAGTATTCACTGTCCCTCACCTCTACCTCCCCAAGTCCTCCTTCCTTCCTTCCTTCCTTCCTCCTCGGCTTATCTCTTTCTCTTCTCCCTCTCCAGATCCTCTCTTTATCTTATCTCCTCTATCTCCTCCCCCAAGGTGTAAATCTCCTGTGTTGTATCTCCTCATCTCTCTTCTCCTAGGTTAAGTCTCCTCCCCCCCCCCCTCCATGGCCAGGAAGGAAGATGGCCTCAAGGTATACGTGGGCCAGCTCACATGGGCCAGCTCACGTGGGCCAGCTCACGTGGGCCAGCTCACATGGGCCAGCTCACGTGGGCCAGCTCACGTGGGCCAGCTCACGTGGGCCAGCTCACTATACAACAACGCTACGGTATTATTAATGTCAGGCATATGTGGTTTCCTGACCCATACCTCTCGTGACGTATTATGACGGAGGGGACAGTATGGGAGACGGTAGGGAGGAGAGAGACAGGGAGGAGACGGTAGGGAGATAGGAAGGAGAGACAGGGAGGAGACGGCAGGGAGATAAAGAGAAAGATAAACAACAGTGAAAACAAGAATCAAGGTGTAAACAAAATAACATTATCAGGTGTTGTTTGTGAGGTAATCTGTATCAGGTATTGTTTGTGAGGTAATCCGTCTTGTTGTAAATATCACACTAATCACCTCACATACTAATCACCTCACATACTAATCACCTCATCTTCACAATCACTAATCATGGATGCATAAACTATGAACTGACTTAAGAAACGGTAAGGCAGTCTATTGTCACAGTTAAATTTATATAATAAACATTTCTATTCTTATTCATTCAAGATATATACATACGCTTAAGCAACTCAGTAATTCTAAAATTGCCTCATCTAAATCCTAAGTTGACACCTATGAAACTCACTACCGAACCCCTGAACCCTGACTAACTTAACCCTGTAGACATATTTCTGAACCCCCGAATCCCTGACTGACCTAAAACCCTGTAGACATATTTCTGAACCACTGAACCCCTGACTAACTTAACCCTGTAGACATATTTCTGAATCACTGATTGACTTAACCCTGCTGACATATTTCTGAACCACTGAACCCCTGACTAACTTAACCCTGTAGACATATTTCTGAACCACTGATTGACTTAACCCTGCTGACATACTTCTGAACCCCTAACTGACTTAACATTATAATACATCATCTAAATCAGGTTTCATAATCTAAACATCACACCGCCATGGCCGCCACAGGTCCAAGTATTGAATTTTACACTCGACAAATCTTACAACGCATATGACGCATCATCCAGTATGTCCGGGGTCGTCTTGACAACTATACTTTATGGAGAAACAACCAGATTTAATCCCCGTAGATGAAATTTAATAGAAGGTTGAATTAATATCGTTGTTATGTAAGAAACTTTCACCTTTAAGAACTTTGAGTTAAAAAAAAAATTGCTAAAGAGGAATGAAATCAGAAATGGCATCATATAATTTATCATTTGTGTCGTGTAAAAAAACGTAACATTAAATCATCATCTGTAATCAACTGTAGTTTAATTTCAGTGCACTTTATTCTTCATAATGTTAACAAATACTATTAAATGTCAGTTAAGTAAATTTAGTTATCATAAAACCCACCAGAGGTCAGCATGTGACTGGCAAATAAACCACGACTATAAACTGTGTGTCGGGGTACATCACTAACCAAAAAGATATCCTATGACGTAATAATTCTCTAGTTAACTATGATGATTAGCAAATGTTTAATTTTAACACAATATATAACAACAAATTCTATAAAAGTAAGAAAATTAATCTACTCAAATGTCAAACACGTAAACTTGACCAGTGAAATTTCGCCGTATTTACTTTTTATTATATGTAACATCACTAGACTGTCAAAAAAATCAAGGAACCAAAACAGGAGGGAAGACAGGAGAGTGAGGGAGGGTGAAGGTGAGGGTGAAAGGTGAGGGGCAAAGAGGTTGACGACACTAGAGGGAGGAATAGACAGTGAAGACGGAAGATAACGAGACCGAGAGGGTAGGGAGAATGAGACAGCGAGAATGCACGATAGGGGAAACAATGAGGATTTAGGATAACGGGGAGAAACGACAAAGAGAATGAGATAAGGACACTGAGAGAAAGAATGAGACGAGGAAAATGAGACACAGAGGATGAGAGAGAAAATAAGACAAGAAAAGTAAGAGACGAAGAGAAGGAGATAAATAGAATAAGAGACAGGGAAAGTGAGAGACAAAGGGAATGAGAGACAGAATAAGACTAAGAAAGTGAGAGACAAAGAATGAGACAAGAAAAGTGAGACAGAATGAGACAAAAAAGGTGAGACCGAATGAGACAAGAAAAGTGAGAGACAAAGGGAATGAGAGACAGAATAAGACTAAGAAAGTGAGAGACAAAGGGAATGAAAGACACTGACCTTCCACCACAGAACACAGCAAAACACTCCAAACAAACACGTCACAATCATTCTCCACAACTGTCAACAACACCGGTATCAGGTTATTAACGCCGCTAATACTTCGTCAGCCCACACAATCGGTTGAACCATTTACTACAACTGGTACTTCCTGCCCTGCCCTGCCCTGCCTTGCCCTGCCCTGCCCTGCCCTGCCCTGCCCTGCCTGCCTGCCCTCCCTGCCTGCCGGAGATGTCAAGCCATGTCTTACCTCGATGTGGCGGAACTAAGAAGCAAAAATGCGGCATCTAGGTGTCTGGCGCATGACACCTGTGTACACTATGTCACTCCGTATGACACAATGTACCCTCCCCTCCCTCACCCAGTGTCAGCACCAACACACACAGGAGGAAGGAGAATTTTTGCGCATATTTTTTTCTCTAAGTCAGTTGGTGGTTGTATTAAATTTGCGAAATATATTGAAACTTGAATGTAAATATAAACACAATTAAAAATGGATCAATAAATATCAACATCAATATCCTTGAGAGTGATGTTGTGTCTCTTCTTACATCAGCGTCCATAACTCTGATTTAAGATGCAACTCTTTTAACATATTTGTAATGTGAAGGTAATCAACAAATTTCAAAATATTTCATAATTACAACAAATTTATGTAAATAGCCAAAGGTTTATCTAGTGACATTGTATGGGTCGGCAACCTACACCACCAAGTGAAGAACAACTAGCGTATTTAACCCGTAATTGTAGGGTGATAGACCACGACCCCCAGAGGTAATACAGGCTTAACCTAACCTAACCTAACCTAGCACGAAATAGGTTGGTGAATCAGAGAACAATTAAATTTTTGGATCATATTTTTTACGTGTCTAGGTTAACCGGACGAGAAACATTAAATTATTATGTTTGACAATTAAACCGGAAAACGCGACTCTTACTGGTTCATACCTCGTAACACATTATTGTAAACGTGACAACAATACCACGTTACAATAACAGGTAATTACAGGTACATTACACACCTGAACAAATTTTCCTTTACACACACATACTCAAAAAAAGTATCTTCACGGAGAGGGTCGATGAATTTCAAAATGAACACTGTCACTCCTGCTGCCTCGGTAGGGTTGTCAAAATCCTTCGTCCATTGTCATATTGTCTACAAAACTGTAAATATATACATAAGAGCGACCCTAAATTATTTCTCACTACACTACTGTGACTGTTTCAACTTTAATTAGCTACCATTCCTAACTTCAACACCTAATAACCTCAAAGACAGCAATTCCTGGCAGCATCATTTGAAACTTTATATCGACGATGACATCTTGAAGACCTGCCAACCGAAAACCTACCAACAAAGGGTCACCAAAACTTAGCCAGACAACCGTAGACCTACCAACACAGCCTAACAAAAAACATTATGGTAAACATCTACAAACAACAGAAGTTCGCTATCCTATTTCAAAGTTGTGGATAAAACAATCATATGCTGTTGTCTCACCAAACCACCAAGACAAGAGGAACAAACGAGTCCCAGGTGGCGGGGTCACGGTGAACTAACAGTGATAACAACCACCACCCTCCCTCTGTCAATACACACACACACACACACACACACTCAAGCGCTCATCTTAAGCGCTCATCTTAATAATGTAAGTCAGGTGAATTTCCTTCTCCATGGCGTGGCGTGGCGTGGCGTGGCGTGGCGTGGCGCACACTTAGAGTACACTGTTGGATGGAGACGGTGATGGTGAAGCGATCTAAGAAGAACAGTACACGAAGGAGGGAAGACAACAGAGGGTTAGGTGGGTGTATGAGGTGGTGGTGCTGTGTTAGGTGTGTGTATGAGGTGGTGGTGCTGTGTTAGGTGTGTGTATGAGGTGGTGGTGCTGTGTTAGGTGTGTGTATGAGGTGGTGGTGCTGTGTTAGGTGGGTGTATGAGGTGGTGGTGCTGTGTTAGGTGGGTGTTTAAATGTTAATATAATGACACATACTAAAATACCCTCGTTAGGCTATACCCATGAACGAGAGAGAGAGAGAGAGAGAGAGAGAGAGAGATTGTACTACTCTTAGTCACAAGCTCCAGACAACAACAGCGAGTGCCTGATAAAAGTCAAAGTAAATCATGATGGAATGTGATTTTTGCCGAGAAACTGTGACACGACACACTAGCAGGCGAGGTATGCTGGGCGACACCCCTTTATTTATGATAGATTACTGAAAGTTGGGAGAGACTATTGCAGTGAACCCAAATTTTATTAACCACAAAAACGATGATGATGATGATGATGATGATAATAATTGTAATAGAAATAGTAATAACCATAGTAGTAGTAGTAGTAGTAGTAGTAGTAGTAGTAGTAGTAGTCAATAAAATAAACGTACAAACTAACACCAACATAACTCAACATAAACTAAATAAAGACATACACATGTATATCACCTGCGGGGAGTCAAGTTACCAGAACATTAAAATTCATCAGATTGACTCTTAACACACATAAAAACTAAATTGTAGTTTATCAGGCGACATTGTGTGTGTGTGTGTGTGTGTTTTGGGTTACATATCATATCAGCCTTGTGTCATACCTGGTCATACCTGGATCTATACCTATCATTAAACACCAGCGGTAAACCTCACAGGTATACAGCTCCACCCGTCCCTGGCCTTACCGAACATGGGGCAGGGTCGGAATCAAAGTCGAACCTTCTTAAACACCTATTTCTATTTCACCACAAACCTCTAGTAGAAATATTACCGAAAAAAAATGTATTACTGGTCAAATATTACCCTAAAAAAATATTATTGGCCAAATATTACTCAAAAAACATATTGTTGGCCAAATATTACTCAAAAAAACCTATTTTTGGCCAAATATTACTCAAAAAACATATTGTTGGCCAAATATTACTCAAAAAACATATTGTTGGCCAAATATTACTCAAAAAACATATTATTGGCCAAATATTACTCAAAAACATATTATTGGCCAAATATTACTCAAAAAACATATTATTGGCCATATGTTCGTAAAGACCACCACTATACTGTACCATTATAACTGTGGGCGACTACGTTAACTCCGAGCCTTTTGTTAACAATAAGCAAAATGTTTAATGAAATGTTCATTATGTTTATTTATCGTAATGTTTCCGGGAATTGAATAACTGATAAGGAATGAATTAATATGTATATAAGTAACTAAGTAAGTAAGTTAGTATGTTAGTAGTAGGTAAGTAAGTCGTTAAGTAATTAAGTATATAATTAAATCGTGTATATTATGATTTAAGTAAATTGTTCTGGATTACCGACAAATTAAATGTTTTTATACAGGAAACCAATTTCTGCAACACGTTTTTCTTTTCATGAGATTTTCAACATTTTGGTATACCCACACCACAACCCACCACGACCTTACACTATACCACAACACACCACGACCTTACACTATACCACACCATACCACGACCTTACACTATATCACAACACACCACGACCTTACACTATATCACAACACACCACGACCTTACACTATACCACAACACACCACGACCTTACACTATATCACAACACACCACGACCTTACACTGTATCACAACACACCATGACCTTACACTATACCACACCATATCACACCACTACACACAACAACACGCACACCCACAACACGCCACTAACCACTACAAATACGACACCACGCCGTACACCATACCACACACCCACACCACTACACCACACCACATCACACCATACCACATACCAATACAACATAAACTACTTTCACCAGTGTTAAAACAAGAACATGGCCATATCACCCAACTCCACTCAAACAGCAGTATACATCCTGGCCATAAGGTTTTATTATCGAGATGAACCTGATGAGATGGCCACTGTATGGACCTGATGAGATGGCCACTGTATGGACCTGATGAGATGGCCACTGTATGGACCTGATGAGATGGCCACTGTATAGACCTGATGAGATGGCCACTGTATGGACCTGATGAGATGGCCACTGTCAACATAATCGTGTCGACTCGTTGTTGTCATCCACTGAGACGAGTAAACACGCTCACGGGTTCCAGGGTTTTCCACAACCGCGTTAAATTGTTCACTGAAACAAGTCGACTATGTGATAACTTTTTCTTTGTGACAATAGCAAAATATAATTCCATTTACTGCAGTGTTTAGGTAATTAGATCGTTAATTAAATAAATAAGATCGTTTTTTTGGGAGTGGTAATAGTTTGCATCACACACTGTTAAACTAATCTCAACAGGTTTTCCTCGAGTGTAAAATTTGTTTATTGCCTTCACATTCAGACGCAGCCGTTGTTCATTATGATGTATTAGTCTTGTTTACCAGGTTCTGACGCCTCCACTCTGGCTGTTCAATAATGACATATAATAAAATACTGTTTTATTTTGTACACTCTTCATTGTCAATATGGAATAAAATATAATAATACAAAACGCCGTCACTGAAATAGTTACCTCACACAGCAGAAAGTAATCGATTTATATATGAAATCCTGAACACGATTTATTTTTTTCAATTATTTTCCTCCCGACAGTTGACACACCCAAGAGGTAAAAGAACACACCGTATGTCATTAAGTGAGAATATATCAACATATGTTTAAAAAAAAGTATATTAAAGTTATATCAAATACAAACAATGCTAAAGATATACTTCACTAATTCACTTAGGAGTATTAAAGAGTAACTGGAGATATATTCACGTAAAGGACAACACTGTTTATCATTATTAAGTAAATTATCGGCCAAGATGAACTCATTAAGCGTTACCCAACACTAAGATGATAGTGTTACTTCCTCGTCTGCAAGGTTTATGCCCTTTTGTATTGTTAAATGGTCTGGAAAATATATAGGGGGTCTCAGAAGAATGTTCCTCCCTCCCTCCCTCCCTCCCTGAGACAGTGAGTTGGAGGGAGGGAGGGAGGAAGCAGGCAGGGAGGGAAGCAGGGAGCAGGGAATGAGGTAGATACCTTTTTCTTGGACGTCCTATATACCTGGGATGCGACTCCAAAGCAATAATTAATGGCAACTCACCTGCGGGTCATCGTTCATTCTCAGATAACAGTTCACAACTAGCCAATTAAGTGATAAGATAACTAATTAAATCAGTGAATTAATATAATGGGAATAAATAAACGAGTGACAGACAATATCTTGGTTATAAAAATCTTCAACTCATAAATAAATAGCGAATTAACGAGAACTGTAACGAACAAGAACTGCTCAACCATGATAAGTAAACGACATAACATGAAGCCAATGTTCCGCTTCATTTGCATACAGTGATTAAATACTTTCAGATGAAGAACTATACACATATTTTCCACTTTAGTTTGAACTTATTCCAGACGAGGATGAACTATATTCAATAATTATGTAACTACCTAAGATACATAATATATATCACATTGTAACATTCTGATAAAACACACACACACACACACTAAATGTTGATTGTCAGACAGGATAAACTTGTATAAAGAGACGATCAATTAATGAGACAGGTGTGACATGGTTGGTAATGAGGCTAAACATCTTTTGGTTGTTACCTGTACTGGTGGAGTCTGCTCTCTCTCTCTCTCTCTCTCTCTCTCTCTCTCTCTCTCTCTCTCACATACACACACACACATGCACACACGCGCACACACACACACAAGAGCTGCCAAAGGTCACTCACAGGTTGACAAGGGTCGGAGATCAAAACTTCCTGCCACTTTGAGAAAAAAAAAAGTTAAGTCATCCTCACGAGTGTTAAGTCTTGTAAATCTGACCTTTATGGAGGGTGTGCCAAGTGCCGCAGTAAACTTACAGCTCTCCCAAAGTCGTCAACGGTTCAACTTGTACGATAAACTCGACTAATGTTAAGAGTGTCGGCAGTCCGTCAGCAGGTTCGTGAGGGCCGTGACGAAGCTGGATGAAACACGTCCCTTCCTGCCTTATAATACGAGTCACCTCAGGGGTCACCAGCCTGCCCAGGAGGTGCTGGTCTTCGTGTCCGGCCCAGGAGGTGCTGGTCTTCGTGTCCGGCCCAGGAGGTGCTGGTCTTCGTGTCCGGCCCAGGAGGTGCTGGTCTTCGTGTCCGGCCGAGGAGGTGCTGGTCTTCGTGTCCGGCCCAGGAGGTGCTGGTCTTCGTGTCCGGCCGAGGAGGTGCTGGTCTTCGTGTCCGGCCGAGGAGGTGCTGGTCTTCGTGTCCGGCCGAGGAGGTGCTGGTCTTCGTGTCCGGCCCAGGAGGTGCTGGTCTTCGTGTCCGGCCCAGGAGGTGCTGGTCTTCGTGTCCGGCCCAGGAGGTGCTGGTCTTCGTGTCCGGCCCAGGAGGTGCTGGTCTTCGTGTCCAGCCGAGGAGGTGCTGGTCTTCGTGTCCGGCCCAGGAGGTGCTGGTCTTCGTGTCCGGCCCAGGAGGTGCTGGTCTTCGTGTCCGGCCCAGGAGGTGCTGGTCTTCGTATAGTTCACCTGTGATTAACCTGATGTAATTACTCGTGATATATTACTTATATTTCCCTCATCAGTGAATACAACGAAACATTATAAATAAAAAATATATAATAAATACAAAGGCAAGGGTACAACTGGCGGCGGTGGTATATGGTACTGCCCAGGGGCCAACAGACCCGCTGCAGTTTCCCCCATTCTTATGTTCTTATGTATATTTTCGTCTCTCTCTCTCTCTCTCTCTCTCTCTCTCTCTCTCTCTCAATTATCGCCATCTGTTCCTTTTCCTTAACCTCCTACCCCGCTTTTATCACTCAACATTTGCTCATCCACAGTGAGAGGGAGAGAGAGAGAGGGGGGGGGGGACAGTTGACTGCCAAAGCAGCTACTTTACAGTCACTTAACGAATAGTAAACGTAACGCTGGAGGGTAAATATAAAGGTATAAGCATAGTCTTAAGAAAAACCTGAAAAAGTGCCAAATCGACCCCCTCACCTGGGAGACGATTACTCCACACCGTAACGTTCGGAGGAACACCACAAAAGTTGTCAATATTTTCGAGTTAGCCCGACTGCATACCGAGGCAGACAACCGCCAACGCCGGAAAAACCAGTACTATATGTTCACTACTACAACACCAGTATTTCATGTTCACAACAACACCAGTACTACATGTTCACTACAACAATAATAGTACTACATGTTCACTACAACACCAGTACTACATGTTCACTACAACAACACTAGTACTATATGTTCACTACTACAACACTAGTACTACATGTTCACTACAACAATAATAGTACTACATGTTCACTACAACACCAGTACTACATGTTCACTACAACCACACTAGTACTACATGTTCACTACAACAACACTAGTACTACATGTTCACTTCAACCACGCTAGTACTACATGTTCACTACAACCACACTAGTACTACATATTCACTACTACAACACGAGTACTACATGTTCACTACAACAACACTAGTACTACATGTTCACTACAACCACACTAGTACTACATGTTCACTACAACCACACTAGTACTACATGTTCACTACAACAACACAAGTACTACATGTTCACTACAACCACACTAGTACTACATGTTCACTACAACCACACTAGTACTACATGTTCACTACAACAACACAAGTACTACATGTTCACTACAACCACACTAGTACTGCATGTTCACTACAACAACACTAGTACTACATGTTCACTACAACAACACTAGTACTACATGTTCACTACAACAACACTAGTACTACATGTTCACTACAACAACACTAGTACTACATGTTCACTACAACAACACTAGTACTACATGTTCACTAAAACACCAGTACTACATGTTCACTACAACACCAGTACTACATGTTCACTACAACACCAGTGCTACATGTTCACTACAACACCAGTACTACATGTTCACTACAACACCAGTACTACATGTTCACTACAACACCAGTACTACATGTTCACTACAACACCAGTACTACATGTTCACTACAACACCAGTACTACATGTTCACTACAACACCAGTACTACATGTTCACTACAACACCAGTACTACATGTTCACTATAACACCAGTACTACATGTTCACTACGCCACTAGTACTACATGTTCACTACACCACCAGTACTACATGTTCACTACAACACTAGTACTACATGTTCACTACACCACTAGTACTACATGTTCACTACACCACTAGTACTACATGTTCACTATAACACTATTCTGAGCCACACGTTTCCAGGGAACAGTAACAAATTCGAAGCTGTTTTCATTACAATACAAGAATAATGGTTTTGACCTACAGTATGTCTTAGGAATTAATTTTAATATTACTTCCTATAACCATGATAACGTGCAGCGCAATACTTGTTGCTCCAAGCAGCCCAAATAAGCTCCCCAAAACATTCTCTATCGACGTGAAAAAGAAGAACATTTCTTTTAAATGTTGCACTTGGCCCAGCAGGAAGACTGATATTCTTTAATCGTCTCTGCCCAAAGCCAAGTGGCAAACATTTGTTCAGGGCTGGGTTTACCAGGAAATAGGCCCACTGAAACTCAGCTTGAAAAAATATACTTTCCTTGCGTCGCTCGATGTTGATTCAGAGGTAAGGCTAAAGTGGAGACGATGTTTCTCGAAGATTGGCAAATCAGAGACGTCCCTCAAAACCTTCATATAACACATCGACGAAGGAAGACTATTAGTATTCGAGGACAAGAATAGTAACTCACTGGGAGGTCTCTCATTTTATAACTCCGGAATGCCCATGACCCAGGACGAAATGGGATAAAGTTGGATCAGGCTAAAGGAATCCGTTATGGACAGTTTCCTTGAGTGGAAACGACCAAATTCGATTTTGCTACAGATAAACGATAAGGGAACCAGTGCCATAAAGTCTGTGCCCCTATCACCCAAGAATTGGCATATATAATCAAAAACTAGGGCGGAATGCGTTGTGGAAAACACCTCCCTCCTCGGATGGATAAAAAACCTTAACCTCAAAAACGAAAACTCTGAAATACAGATGTACCTAAAAGATGGCGACTGCACTATGGGAGGAAATAAATAAAGACTCCCCCCTAACATGAATATCGATTGCAGACAGGTGAGGTTTGAGATTAACCTCGACTAATAAACCTTTGTAAATATAGTAATATATATCATAGCTAGAGATGATGACGACGAAGATGATTTACAAAACGTAGATATAATTTCAGAAAACTAAACGACAGAAGTAGGGGAACTGCCAACATCTTAACTCGAGATAGAGACGGCAGAACAAACACAGTCATCCACAGTACGGGAACAACAGGTAGAACGGGGCGAGATTACAATTTAACTGGTCCCCCAATTACAAGAAAAACAAAATGAACTAGATAAGCCTGAAGGTATAATTAAAAAGCGCTTATGGCTAAGGTGCTTTTTATCTTACTGTGGAATGATAGTAATGGGGTATGGTATATACTATTTGAGGAACAAGATCTGGTTCGAGTGACTGCGATAGTTACATCCCTGAGAGCACAACAAACAAGTCTAGATTTGCCAAGTAAACAAAGAGAACAAATATGAAGCAGGAGCCAAAAATTTCTTTACCTTAAATAAGCCCTGGCTTCTCTCGACACCTAAATAATAACACACATGACATTCAATGTGGACAAATGTACAGTAAAGTACTTAGTCAAGGATATGTAAGAGTAACCAGATACCAGATGAACAACGATACTATAGAGAAATCCGACTATGAGAAAGACTTAGGAGTAATGATAAGTAGGAATCTTAAGGCAAGTAAACAATGAGTGCTCGAAACAAGGCTAACAAAGTACTTGGGTTCATACAAAGGAGTTTTAGTTACAAGACTAGCGAGGTCATCCTAAAACTATATCTTGCGCGTGTGAGACCTCACTTGGATTACGCGGTTCAGTTCTAGACACCAAACTACAGAATGGATATAGAATCCCAAAACGAATTCAGAGGAGAATGACAAGGACTAATCTCAGGAATTAGGAACTTTGAGTACAGAGACAGGTTAAAGCATCTTAATTTGCACTCCCACTAAAGACGTAGAGTGAAGGGCGATATGATCGAGGTGTATAAATGGAAGTAGAGGCTAAACAAAGGTAACATTACAAAGGGACTTAAACTATCCAACCACGAGTGAACTCGTAACAATGGTTTTAAATTAAGACGAATTTAGATTTAGGCGCGAAATAGGTAAACACTGGTTTAGAAACAGAGTAGTGGACGAGTGGAACAAATTACTTGGTGGTAACTTGGTGGAGGTGGTAGTGGTGGAGGTAGTAGTGGTGGTAGCAGTGGTGATGGTAGTGGTGGAGGTAGTAATGGTGGTAGCAGTGGTGGTGGTAATAGTGGTAGTGGTATAGTAGTGGATGTGGTAGTATTGGAGGTGGTGGTCAGAGAGTCACACCATCGACCACACCATCAAGTTCACTTCACCTGGCGCTACCTCACTCAATCCTCATACTCAGTTGAAAACAAATTAACAGTTATCGATAACACACACTGACCAGATTACCAAAATGGACAGGGCTTAGAACTTGAGGTATCCATTTCGCCAACACATCAGATAACCTAACCTAACCAAATCAAACCAAACCTAACCTAACCTAACCTAACCTAACCTGACCAAACCAAACCAACCCTAACCTAACCAAACGTAACCAAACCTTAACTAACCAAACCAAACCTGACCTAACCTGACCTGACCTAACCCTGAAATTACTATACGATAAACAAGTGACAATAATTTAAGTGATGAAACTGTCGGATATATACTGTGTGAATTTGAGTGAGGAAGCTAATATTGACAGTCAGGACGGCGGACACGAGGATACTTTGTGGCTACACAGATTGAGGCAGTCATTACTAACAACACCACCTGTGTGGGTATGTATGTACGAATATGTATATTGGTTTATGTATATATCACTATGCTGCATGGAGTTTGTATATATGTATGTATGTATGAATGTATGTATGTATGTGTGTGTGTGTATGTATGTATGTATGTGTGTGTGTTTATGTATGTATGTATGTATGTATGTATGTATGTATGTATGTGTGTGTGTA